>CM042259.1:11600060-12112560 GCA_023566225.1 Romanogobio albipinnatus | reverse complement strand
GAGTTTGGAAATATGGTTTTCAATTGGTAATTTTCTTGTGTGTGTGTGTGATTGTGTTTTGTATATTAGTTTTGTAATGTTTGAAAAATTGTGTAAATTAAAAGGGCTTTAAAAGTCTCTCTCTTTCTCTCATCATCATCATCATCATCATCATCTGCACAGCTGTCAAGCAGCTGGGATTTTTCCATCATCCCTGCAGTGGGATGGAAAATGGTGTCACCGATGCATCTGCAGCCAGTAGAAATGTGCCATTGGTACCAGTTTGTGAGGAGCTTCTTCCTGATTGAACTGAGATGAACAGCAGGGAGAGCCAATCATCATGGAGAAGAGGTGGGTCTTTAAAGTCTCTCCTGACCAATAATCATGGCTTCTTCAGGGTTGAAAGATGATGACACTGAGCATCATATTTCATGTGTGTAGCATGTTCAGACAAGGCTGTTCCCAAGCAGAGCTAGTTCTCATAGGTTATGGATTTTCATCTAGTTGATTTTTTAAATCAAATTATTTATTTATCCTGACACAAATTGTTAGATTGCATCACATTTATTATAAAAAAAAAATGGTGCATGTAATGAAATTTGTCATGGATGCAATATTGATTATTTTTGCATTGTCCCACCAGATTAAATGATATCTTTAATTTGATGTTGTTAAGGATCTCAATAAAAACCCATGAAGCTTGTTTTGTGCTATAGACATGAATGACACGACCTTAAATTGTGTAGTATGCTAATGTGATTGGGCTTATGATTTTCATTTTGTTTTAATACTGCAAGCAAAAAAATCCCATAGAAATACATTGAATGAATAAAGGACTTTAGAAATGACTCCGAATACCTTAGCAACCACATGGCAGCATGCTCAGAATGCCTTAGCAACTGTATAGCAACTCCCTGTAACATTGTGCCGTCAACTTTTGCGCATGCAAGCTTCTTCAGATCTAGCTGGAATAATAATTCGGAGCCACGGATATGAAGCATACCACACTGCCACTCAAAAAACTATATGCATCTTTTATGGCTCTGTAGCATCAGTGGAATTCCAATAAGCTATTTCATGCATCACTGTCCAGTGTGAGTCTGTCTTCTGTGTGTCCTTGCACTATCACGGACACATAAACAGCGTTAATTTATGACTTCTTCTGGTTTTTCTCTTTGCATGGAGTCAGCGGTCACATGTGGTTCATGGATGTCAGAACTCCATGTTTGACTGACTCGAGTGTGTAGTTCTGTAACCATGGTGAGCATGGAATCCAGCTCAGCCAGACAGAGCGTCTGATTGGCTGGCGTGCCGACATTGGTATATCATGCAGCCGGCTCCCTCGCCCAATGGAGACCGTGCAGCACTGGAGCTGTTGCTATGGGCAGTCAGACAGGAATCTGGCTTATATCTTATGGTCTGTGTGTTTCTGTGATGAACCGTCTGTGCCTGTCTGTCCATCTAATAGTGTTTGTACTCACTTTGAACACTGTTTTCTCCCCTTATTTGATAGGATGGGGACAGGGCAGATGGGGTACGTGGGTGCTATGCACAGAAAGTCACGTAGGCAAGACCCCCTCCTCCTTTCACCCACTGCCTCAGTCTAAGTACCTCAGTCTCAGTCAGAAGCTGTGGGACTACCCAGCTGTGACCAAACATTGCCAGGAATGCACAAGCATTTCAAGATCCCCTCTGTTCTTCTATCATCTTTTATCCTCTCTTCTACTATGTCATCTTTATCATCTATTCACCTCTCCTCTTATTCAATATGATTCTGTCCTATCCAATTGCATCCTATCATCCTATTCCTTTTCCTATTCTTTCATTCCATATCAAATCATATCATATCATGTATAATTTCATATTCTATTCTATATATTTCATATCCCTATTCTATCCTATCCTATCATATCCCATTCATATTCATATTCTTTCCTATCCTGTCATATTCTATTCTTTCCACACTGTCCTATCCGTATACCTGCTCTTTCCTATCCAATCCTATCCTATCCTATCCCATCTCATCCTATCCCATTCATATTCCTATTCTTTCCTATCCTGTCATTTTCTATTCTATTCTTTTCATTCCGCCCTGCCCTGTCCTATCCATATTCCTGCTCTATCCTATCCTATCCTATCCTGTAATGTCCTGTCCTGCCCTGTCCTATCCCATTCACACTCTTTCCTATCCTGTCCCATCCTATCCTTTGCATTTCCTGTTCTTATTCCTATTGCTGGTCTGTTCTGTCCTCTCCTATCCCTGTTCTGGCCCATCCTTTCCTATTCTTTCATATCCTATTCCTGTTCTATCCTATCATATCATATGCTGTTCTGTCCTGTCCCATCAAGTCCTTTGCATTTCTTTTTCTTATTGCTATAGCTGTTCTCTTTTTCCTGTTCTGTCCTATCATATTCTTTCAGATCCTATTCCTGTTCCATCCTATCCTATCCTATCCTATCCTATCCTATCCTATCCTATCCTATCCTATCCTATCCTATCCTATCCTATTCTATCCTATCCTACCCTACCCTATCCCTTTCTGTCTTTTGCTCCTCTCACTCATCATCTATTAGTGACTATCATCTCCTATCACCTATTGCCATAGACTTAAATTAAACTAGCAGCCAAAGCCTTATTGTTGCATGGAAATCACAGAGGCTTGTGGTGCGCTCTCTTGATTTGGGTCGGTAAGCAATCACCTAGAACACCAAAACATTGCCCTAGCAACCACTTTAAAAACCACATAGCAACAACTTGGTGATGTTACATGTATCAGTATTACGTTGAGCTCAGAATTGTAAATAAGGTATCAGTCCAGCCTTTTGGTCCATTTAAAAACTCAATAGCAACTGTAGCGACCATATCCACCTCTGCATATAATGACAGCTACATCAAAATACCATCAGATACTATAATCATCCTATGACGAAGTCCACAATTTCATATTTCTTTCATCAAAACAGATGTAATTGAGCATATTCAAGGCTTTAAAATATACCAGATTCTTTTAGAAAATGGAGTCTTTTGCCACCCTACAGTGAGGTTTAAAAATAGCACATAGTGTGTTGGACTTGTTCCAAAACACACACATATATGGCAGACACACTCTCGCTCTCCCACATTTTTTTCCACAAATTTCCCACCTCCAGGGCTCATATTCGCTGGTATCCCTTGACTGACACAGACTGCTCTCTTCTGATTGGCTGAGGTCAGATGACTGACAGCTGAGTGCAGGAACAGCAAGCGGCGGCCCCGCCCCCAGGCTGTGCACGTGC
This sequence comes from Romanogobio albipinnatus, assembly GCA_023566225.1. Taxonomy (NCBI): domain Eukaryota; kingdom Metazoa; phylum Chordata; class Actinopteri; order Cypriniformes; family Gobionidae; genus Romanogobio; species Romanogobio albipinnatus. Next base: position 12,109,305 of record CM042259.1, on the reverse strand, counting down.
ACGAGTCTGCTGTGAAAATCTGAGAATTAGAAAGAGGAGAGGAAAGGAGAGGGGAAAGAGGGAGGAGAGAAGTGGGGAACAGAGGCAACAGGATTTATTCGGGAAGGAGAGAAAGGGAGAAGAAAGGTTTGGACTTGCAAAAGAAAAAAGGAGAGAGAAGAAGAGGTGAAAGAAGAGGAGAGGAGGTAAACTGAAGATTTGAAAGAAAAGACCATTATTCAAAACATCTCATTATAGTTAAGGCTACATGCATGTGTTTTTTTGTGCAAATTAGTATGTGCATGCGGTTCCATAGGTAAATGTATGGTCTTATTACATACACCGCGATCAGCACCAAAGCAGTCATTTATTATTCTGACAGCAGTGTGTGTGCATGTATATGTGTATGTGGTAGCATTACAGATGCATTGCCTCACATCATCGCCGGCAACTGTAGTTACTGGAATCGCTTACATTGGCTCTCTGGTTCCATGCAGTTAAATAAATGGCATCATGAGATTACAATCCGAATGGCATGCAAGTTTTCATCTAACAAGAAGAAAGCATTGCTTCCAAATGCACTGGGTTTTTTTGTGTGTTTTTTTTTTTTTTTACAAAACGGCATCCTCTGTCATGCATGTCAACCCACAAAGGAAGTATGGCTCTTAAAATGACTGTTTACTTAGAAACAATTTACAGTATACTGTAAACATGTCCAGAATAAAAAATCATCGGAAGGCTATTGTTTGCACAGTCCTGCAGGGGGCTTAATGGCTCACGTGCCATGGTTATCTCCACATACTGACCTACATTCACCAGAGCTTTACCACAGGCAGACAAGTGTGAGCTGCTGAAATATCCTTCTAAATATAGAAGCTTAACCCGAGTCATTTGGTAGAGCTGTAATGAATGAAACCTTGGTGTCAGTTAAATGAGATCAGTTGTGTCTTGTAACCTTGTAGACTGAAATTAACCTTCCTGAGCTGAAACCCAGAACAGCGTTCAAACACAAAAACCGGAAGTGTGTAATTGCAGATTTAATTGTCTGTGAGGGTAACTTTGAGTCAGCCATGTGTTTTTGGAGACCAAGTTTGGCTGTGTTGAAGCACAACCAGATTTGTTTATCCTCACATAGTTACGAAGTGTCTCCTGAAACCTTTTGGAGGATTGTTACTACAAAAAGTCTTGAAGTGCATAGTCTAGTGCTAAATCTTAGCGAAAAAATTTAAAATATGTAATTATAACACTCTGAAAACATAAACACGAACCATCCTGTTTTAAACTTCTCATGCGTTCTGTGCACCTTTTACAGCTCAGCAGTAAATTGAAACATTATGCTTATTTCTGGTTTGGACCACGGTGGTCCAGCTGTGAGAGTCGCAATGGTGGTGGTATTATGGTTTGGGAGTGAAGGAAACTTGGTTTTGGAAACATCCTAAAGTTTTGCCAATCCAAGCACTTCACGACCTCATATGGGAATCTGTGGTTCTGAGGAAACTGTCATTAGTGGACCACCAACATTTTGGAGCTCTTCAGCAAGCTGTGTACAGTAGTTCTACCTTGTGTCATATCTGCTTCAGGACTTCTGTCAAAGACAAGAGGTACTTGCTGAGGCAGGAATGGTTTACTGTCAGTGTGCCAAATAACTCCCAGACTGAACACACATTTCTTATCTGAAACTTCTGCTTTTAACAGTCTGGTCCCCAACTTTCAATTTCAACAATCTGAGCTCTTCTAACTTCAACAGTCTGATCTCAAACCTCTCATATCAAACATCTGATCTCCAATTTATTTGTATAGCGCTTTTCGCAATACATATGGTTTCAAAGCAACTTCACCGAAAATGCTTGTTTCATTGTTACCATTTAGAAAGTATTGTTATCAGTCGGAGATGAGTGTATCAAAGTGAGTCCATATGGCAGTAATATACAGCTATAATACAGGGAGTGCAGAATTATTAGGCAAATGAGTATTTTGACCACATCATCCTCGTTATGCATGTTGTCTTACTCCAAGCTGTATAGGCTGGAAAGCCTACTACCAATTAAGCATATTAGGTGATGTGCATCTCTGTAATGAGAAGGGGTGTGGTCTAATGACATCAACACCCTATATCAGGTGTGCATAATTATTAGGCAACTTCCTTTCCTTTGGCAAAATGGGTCAAAAGAAGGACTTGACAGGCTCAGAAAAGTCAAAAATAGTGAGATATATTGCAGAGGGATGCAGCAGTCTTAAAATAGCCAAGCTTCTGAAGCGTGATCATCGAACAATCAAGCGTTTCATTCAAAATAGTCAACAGGGTCGCAAGAAGTGTGGAAAAACCAAGGCGCAAAATAACTGCCCGTGAACTGAGAAAAGTCAAGCGTGCAGCTGCCAAGATGCCACTTGCCACCACTTGCCACTTGCCACCAGTGGCCATATTTCAGAGCTGCAACATCACTGGAGTGCCCAAAAGCACAAGGTGTGCAATATTCAGAGACATGGCCAAGGTAAGAAAGGCAGAAAGTCGACCACCACTGAACAAGACACACAAGCTGAAACGTCAAGACTGGGCCAAGAAATATCTCAAGACTGATTTTTCTAAGGTTTTATGGACTGATGAAATGAGAGTGAGTCTTGATGGGCCAGATGGATGGGCCGTGGCTGGATTGGTAAAGGGCAGAGAGCTCCAGTCCGACTCAGACGCCAGCAAGGTGGAGGTGGAGTACTGGTTTGGGCTGGTATCATCAAAGATGAGCTTGTGGGGCCTTTTCGGGTTGAGGATGGAGTCAAGCTCAACTCCCAGTCCTACTGCCAGTTTCTGGAAGACACCTTCTTCAAGCAGTGGTACAGGAAGAAGTCTGCATCCTTCAAGAAAAACATGATTTTCATGCAGGACAATGCTCCATCACACGCGTCCAAGTACTCCACAGCGTGGCTGGCAAGAAAGGGTATAAAAGAAGAAAATCTAATGATATGGCCTCCTTGTTCACCTGATCTGAACCCCATTGAGAACCTGTGGTCCATCATCAAATGTGCGATTTACAAGGAGGGAAAACAGTACACCTCTCTGAACAGTGTCTGGGAGGCTGTGGTTGCTGCTGCACGCAATGTTGATGGTGAACAGATCAAAACACTGACAGAATCCATGGATGGCAGGCTTTTGAGTGTCCTTGCAAAGAAAGGTGGCTATATTGGTCACTGATTTGTTTTTGTTTGGTTTTTGAATGTCAGAAATGTATATTTGTGAATGTTGAGATGTTATATTGGTTTCACTGGTAAAAATAAATAATTGAAATGGGTATAAATTAGTTTTTTGTTAAGTTGCCTAATAATTATGCACAGTAATAGTCACCTGCACACACAGATATCCCCCTAAAATAGCTAAAACTAAAAACCACTTCCAAAAATATTCAGCTTTGATATTAATGAGTTTTTTGTGTTCATTGACAACATGGTTGTTGTTTAATTATTAATGTTGTAAAATTAATCCTCAAAAATACAACTTGCCTAATAATTCTGCACTCCCTGTATACATTTTATGTGGTTAAAGTTTAACTTTGCTGATTTTCAACATGCTTGGTATTGTTACAATGCCAGTAGTACATGTAAATGAACAATGTTTACTTTTTCTCTGTGTTACCTGGGCCGAGAAATTCACATTTATTTATCACCAAAAGTCCGGCAAATGACGCAAAACGGGCCACTCGACTGACTTTTGACAGCTCCAGGGCTTTTGTGAAAAATACAGATTGTACTTCTGCATTGTCCGATTGACAGAGGGTTATTAACAAAACTCTTACTCTTATTGTAAGAGGGTTATCAGTTAAAATTGTATTTGTACTTTGTCTACTCTTTAAACATCATTATGGTAAAAATGGAACACTATGGCAACAGCTTTCTTACCTGTACACGACAGTGTTTTGTTTTGGGAGGTTGGGCGGAACTGACAGAATGGCAGTTTCTTTCAGTTTTCTCCCCTCCATTTCGCCTAAAACATCCAGTTTGAAATGTTGACTACAAACAGGTTTTTCAGATTTTCCATCACGGTTTCCCTCCAGATTTACGATTCTTAGCAAGGCAGTATTTGCCTTACATTCGAATATACATTCGCCATATTGTCCTAATCATGTGACCTACCAGCATCAGTTGCGTCACTTCACTGTCATTCACAAATCCTCTATCGTGGCCTGATAGGAAAGTAAAGTCTCCATTGTGTGCACACTACAGAATAGGAAAAAGGAGGTCATCCGGGGGCAGCCTTTCACTCACTTTCACTATGTATCCATAGCAGACTGGTGGGATTATGCAGCCATATCACCCTGTAGCCCAAGACTGATTGCTCACTGAAGCTAAGCAGGGTTGAGCCTGGTCAGTACCCGCATGGGAGACCTCCTGGGAAAACTAGGTTGCTGCTGGAAGAGGTATAAGTGAGGCCTGCAGGGGGTGCTTACCCTGTGGTCTGTGTGGGTCCTAATGCTCCAATATAGTGTTGGGGAGACTATATTGTCAAAAAAGCACTGTCCTTCGGATGAGATACTGAACCGAGGTCCTGACTCTCTGTGGTCATTAAATATCCCAAGACCCTGACATCCTGGCCAAATTTGCCCATCATCATGGCCTCCTAATCATCCCCATATATACTGATTGACTTCATCACTCCGTCTCCTCTCCACCAATGGAGAGTGGTGTGTAGTGGGCGTGATGACCCAATATGGTTGCCACCGCATCATCCAGGGTCTGCACATTGGTGGTGGTTGAGATGATTCCCTCCTCCATGTGAAGCGCATTGAGTGCAGAGAAAAGCGTTATATAAATGTAACAAATGTATCAATTAATAACATGCCCAGTGCATTATGGATGTTGAAGTTTTCCTACCTAATTGGCAAAAGGGCCAAATGTTTTCTCTAGTCAGGTAGCACTGATTTCAAAAAGGTGCCTTTCTACTGCATAGGCTGCCAAGTTTTATTGAAAGCCCCTTTTGCTTGTGGTGAAGTCCCCCTTTAACTTCATTTATTGAGTTAAGTTAAAACAAAGAATGCGTAAAACACTATCTTAAAGACAGCAATTACAACATGTGCTCATAATGATTACAATATTAGGGTGGGTAATATTACAATATTAGGTTGATCCAAAGTTGCCATCATCTGAAATCTTTGCAATTGTCGTCATCACCTGAAAACATTGCAAAGGCTGGTGCAATCTGTAGTTACTCCAGAATGGGCCTCTCAAAGTAAAAACACCCTGTTGAAAAAAACAGCATGTGGTTAGGTAAGCAGCATGGCAGCTGGTTTTAGCTGGTTCTTAGTTGGTCCTGAGCTGGTAAAAGCTAGTCCTGTGCTGGTTATAAGCTGATCCTGAACTGAAGCTAGTTTCTTAGGACCAGCACTTGACCAGCTTAAACCAGCTAAGGACCAGCTCAAACCAGCTGTCATGCTTCAAAACATACCTAACAATATGCTGTTTTTTTTCCAACAAGGCAGGGAAGCAAAAGGAAAAGAATTAGCGTAGCTGCTGTTCAACGCATTTTAGGCCAAAGTTTATCATGTGTATTTTTTGGTACTATTCTGTCAGATATAATTGTAGCACAAGTTTATGAGAAGCTTTTCTGCATCTGAAACATGCAACAAGTTCCATAACTTGGCAATGTTTCTAAAGTAGAAGACCGCTGTTTTTTTCTGTAACACGGGAAATATGATTTTAAAAAGACAACAGATAATAGAATTTAAGATCTGACTTTCAGAGAGTATGTTTTTTGCCGTAAAATACAAAATTACAGTGTATTATTTCAAAGAGAACGTGTTAATTGCAGTGTTAATAATCCTTTGTTAGTCAATCAACTGTGAGTCTTGTTATTTACTCAAATGAGGTTTGCATGTGGTACATGCAGGAGCAGGAAAGCAACATGCCAATCCTCATACAAACCAAACAGATGAATCTTCATAAGTAGCCATGCAAATTTCTCAACTGCATAATCTCCTTTCAGGAACTCTCGTGCTCTCCCTGTTTGCATGTATCTCTTTTCTCAGGTGAGATCGTTGTTTTGAGCTCAGAATGTCTCCTGTACTGGTGTGCAATGAGCAGAGTTTATGATTGGTTGCCTTGGAAACACATACTGTACTCTTTAGCTGTGAAGAGAGAGAGGGGAAATGAGGATGGAATGAACGAGAGAGAGAGAGAGAGAGAGAGAGAGAGAGAGAGAGAGAGAGAGAGAGAGAGAGAGAGAGAGAGAGAGAGAGGTGATGGAGGGTGGGGGAGGGGTCGTAGAGGGAGAAGCAAAAAAAGGAAAAGAAATGAAAGCAGACTGGCTGGTAGAAGGGGGTTGGGCTATGTTCTCTCAACACCACTCTCTCTACCTCTTTCACTGTCTCGCCCTCTATTTCTCTCTCTCTCTCTTTTTCTGCTTTCTCGTACCATTCCTTTCCTCTCTTTGTCTACTGAAGGAGAAGGCAGGAGAGGAGGGTGCAAATGTAGGAGCAGGCGAGAGAGTGTGTTGAGAGAAGAGACAGAATGGATCAGGCACACTCGCCTTTTTGACAATAGAAGCTCACTTCCTGTCTGTTACTTGCGTTTCGTAAGTCCTCTTACTCTTTTTGTGTGAGTGTGCGTGTGTGTGTGTATGTGTGTGTGTGTGTGTGAGATAGAGCGTGTGCACATTTTGTCAGAGCTGTCATCCGGTGCATTTAAAGGTAAATGTAAAACATTTAAAGGGACATTACACTCCAGCACTGGGAAAACAGGAAGCAGTGCCCTTCTCTTCCTCTCAGACCTGCAAGGTAAGAACGCTTGTGTGTCTCAGGAGAGAAACACTAATTTCTCCTCTCCGAGCCGCTCAAATACCGGCCCCTCCGGCTCACTTTCTCTGTCTTTGTGCTTCATGCGGGTTTTTTTTTTCCTTTTCTTTGTGCATTAATGTGACTGACTGTGAATGTTTTGCAAAAAATCCCATGCAAGCCTCTACAACTCGAATTGAATTGTGAAGTAACCTGCAGAGGAGATCCTTCTGTACATAATGCAATTGTGTGTGTGTGTGTGTGTGTGTGTGTGTGTGTGTGTGTGTGTGTGTGTGTGTGTGTGTGTGTGTGTGTGTGTGTGTGTGTGTGTGTGTGTGTGTGTGTGTGTGTGTGTGTGTGTAATATAATAGCATGCCGGTCTCTACTGAATACTTTTGTACAGGAAGTATGGTTATTATAGCTGGCGATCATGATCTCTGCCATTACAGCTCAGCACAGATCTAATAAAAGACACCGCCTCGGTGTGTGTGTGTCTGCAGTGAACTTTCTCAGACAACCTCCCCACGAGCAGTATCACCCATAACTCTCTCTTTACGAGAGAGATTTCTTCGTTTTGTTATCTGCCAAAGAACACCCACATGCACGCATTACGTTACCCTCCTTCGGGGCCCCATGGTCACCTGTCGTCTCTGTTGGCCCAATTCATTAGCAGCACCTGCAAATAAAGATGGAATGATAAGAGTGAGAAGAAAGCAACAAAAGCAAAAGACTGGCACAAATACAGCCGTAACAGTTGTAAAGGAATTGAGTTGAATGAGTAACTTAACCTTAAGATTTCCTCCAAACTTCAAATGTGCTTCAGTGAGTTTTACATTTAAAGAGACAGCTCACCTGTAATATTCTGTCATTATTTGCTCACTTTGTTCAAACACGGAATGATTATGTGTAACACAATATATATTCTGGAAGAATCATAGTGCTCTTTTCCAAATATTGAAAGCCTACAATATATTGACATTGGGATGTTTAGCTCATAAATTGACAAAAAGGGGTGGGTAAAGTGTGTCTACATCTTCTAAAGCCGCCATATCTTTGTATTAGGCTTTCTGCAATAGTTCATCCGCAACACCAGTTACATCACTTCCATCGCAGCACCACCCACCACCATCGTTTTGATTTCTTTTATAGTAGTAAAAATCATTTAGTTCAGTTAGAGAACAGACACTACAATTAAAAACTGAACACGATTCCCCAATGCAGCGCGAGCCAAACGAGTTTCAAAGCGAAATGTAAAAGCGCCTGTTTAAGCGAGTTTGTCATTGTACTGTTTCGTTGTTGTGTTTTTCATTAAGAATAATAATTAACCCACTATTCAAGCAATTGGCACTAATTCTAAAGCGAAAGTAAAATGCGCACGCCCATTCCTAATGGTGCATGTCCATAGGCGCAGAGCAGAGTGAGCGTTTTCAGTTCATTCCTATGGAAGCTCAACTTATGAATGTCCGTACAGCCGTGCACAAATCAAATGAACGTTTTAAAAGCGGGGTGCAAAAGAGGGAACTCCAACGTCACCCCCCTCCCAGTGATACTGGTAGTACTGGTGTTGTCACACATCGATTAACCGGTGGGAAAATTTCCTCACCGTCACATCCCTACTTTGTATAATGAAGTGACTGAAATTTCAGTTCATTTTCAATGAACTGCTTGCGCATTATGCCTCATGAAGACACGTTGAGCCAGAAATTATGTTAGCGACACCAAAAACCATTAATTTGTCAAGGATGAATGATATTTGAGAGATACAACAGTGAATAATGACATCGATCTGTCTCTTCGAGTTTCGATCTGCACAAGCCGTATGGAACACTTTATGATCTCGCTCGAATGTCATTTGCTCTTGTGTATATTCCAAATTGGTGCAGGAAGACACATCAAGCCACGTTTAATTATCTAAATCTGCCCCCAAATGTGTCCGGCCTATTACCTCACACATTCCACACACTCTTAATCTGATTAAAAAAAACGCTCTATGCGAGAGCTAGTCTCTGTCTCTGTTTATTTAGAGTAATACGAGATATGTGTACATGTCAATAAATGCCTCTCAGATTGGATATCAAGTCATAAATGCACCAACTGTGACCCTAACAGCTGCAATAGCATGTCACATTTTTAAAGACTTATACTATCAGTATCAATGGCACCTCTACCTAAGTGTGAAAGCTGAGAATGAGACATAGAGACAGAAATCCTGTGAGAATTACTCGCTGAGAAAATGTGGCTGATCATTCAACAGTGTAGTAAAGAATCATGTTTGTGCGGTTATGACTAGCGTCCCGCATCATTGAACATTGTCTGTTTTACAAGACCGTTTTCTCCACAACAAAGTCCTGCTTGATGTGAAAAGTGTGAAATTGTGATTTCGAAACTGGATGTCGTTTTGCGTCTGAAACTGAAACTGATTAACAAAACCTCAAATTTTCTTGCATGATCTGTGCCGTTTTAGACCGTTGTCTATATTTGTGTCTGTAACACCTTCTGCGCTTTGCTTTCAAAAAAAGAGACAGACGACATATCTAATTCGGTTGTTTAAACAGGAAACCCCTCGCAGCTCGGCCTAGCTGCTTTTGTTTACGTCTGCAGTGTGCGTGGGGTTTTTTTTCCGCTGAATATCGAGTCTGAATTACTCTCATATATCAGTCAGTAACACAAGCTCGATGCTCCCGACAGCAATGGCGCCCCTATCTTTCCCCTTCCCGTTCTTCCTCTCTCTTTCTGGCTGTTTGATTCCTGCTGTGGTTCCCCTCTGCTCTCATGAGATATGTTTCAGATGGACAGTCGCCATAGACTCTTTGTTTTCAACCAGTTCGTAGCTTTAGTTTTGTGAGGAATTCGAGTCTATAATATACTTCAATGTGAATTCTAGACTGTGTGGACTCTATCAAACTTTGTTTGTGGTGTTTTAAAGGGGTCATATCATTAAATCGTTCTTAAACTTTAGAAATGAAAGAAGTTCAAAAAGACCATTCATTAAAACCAGGCGTCCAAAATGGCTTGTTATAAAATTTCAGATGTCAAATGTTATTCAATGATTTAATGAGGAAGTAAAGATTGTTCCGAAACAACAGAATAAGAAACGTTTAATGTGGGAGTAAAATGAAAAGTAAAATGTGGGAAAGTCTGCCAGACCTTGTGGGCTTCCTGGCTCTGAATATCCTTCTGGATCCCAGCATTAGGAAAAAAGGTCAGAAGTTTATTTTTAACAAGATCCATAAAAACTTTTTGTCTGATTTTTTCGCGAATGTGGTTCATTTCAGTATCGGTCACATTGTAATGTAGGCTCTTGTTAAAAAAATTGGAAGCGCTAACTAAATTAGACATCACAACATACCTTCTGTTACTCATATGCAAAAAGGCAGTTTACATAGGATTACATAGGCAGAGCAGAGAGTAGCAATTGCCTAAACATACATAAACCAAACATTATAAGTGATTTTGTGCAAATAACTTTAATTAACATCATAATAAGTATGCCTCTGGAAGAAAAAATATCATGTGAACCCTGTAGAACTATGATGCAAAAAAAGAATTGCAGTGGCTACCGATATGGACTTGATAAAATTAAGGAGAGCAAAATATGGGTGGAAAAGAAATTTAAGACAAACAGTGCTGGACTGCCTTAGGTCCATTATTTTTCTAATGTAATCTCACCTTAATCTAAGTGCATGCGCATGAAGCTAGAGAAGCTCATGAAAGCTTATAGTAAGAGGAAGATTTGTGGTGGGAAGCTCTTCCGATGATTCTCCAACTGTCTGAATGGCCTCTCATTTGAATGTAATGCAAAGAAGCTTCGCTCACTTCACTCAAGTGTCCCAATGAGGCCACAATCACGATCCTCTTAAAACATGAAAGGGAAAAACTCAGTTTCAGACATGTTTGTAAAATATTGTTGTGTATGTATGTGAGGTCACGACCACAACTGCACAACAGAGTCACGTTTTTACAGGAAGTTAGAACCACTTCCTTTCCAACGAAACAGTTTGCTGGGTTTGTATGGCTACCTACTTTAGCATTTCATAAAAACGTTGGCATACACAACCCACTCGTGCACGTCAGTCTTGCATCATTGTGTTTTGTATCCTTGCTGGTGGAGGTACACTGTGAGAGTTGGACTGAACAGGTGTGATATACCTGGATAGGTTTGTGTAATCTGATACAACTCAACCTGTTTGACAGTGCGTTGTTGATCTACTTTGAAATTTGATTACAATGGGATAGGGCGCTTACATGAGCGTTGGGCAGAACAAAGGCAATTTGTATTGCTCGGAGGTGCTCTTTCATAGCTCTTCGTTGAAGTATCACCTTTGATACTTGTTTCTCCTAAATTTCCTTATGATAAATAAAAATATGATGATGTCTAAGCTAAAACAAGGCAAAACTTGGGCTGTCAGTGAAAATGTAATAGACGTCTAACTATAGCCCACATGTCAAAGAAACGTAACCAAACACCTTGTAATCACTGTTGACTGGCTGTATGATATTCCATCACAACATGATGGAATATCATACATCTCGCAAGTTGTTTTTGGGCAAAAACGACATGTAACCAAATTCAAGGTTATTTTGGCTAGAAGTTTCTCACCCGGACTGGTGACTTGCTGGGTATTGTTAAAGAAAAAAACTTGGTTCAATTGATCAGAACAGTTTGCTGTGTTTACCTACATTAGCATTAGCATGCCATAATGCTGCAGATACTTAAGGTTGAACTTGTTTCAGCATTGCACATTTGATCTTAGCATTGTTACTGATTTCCAATTAGAAACAATGCTAAGATCAAATGTGCAATGCTGAAACAAGTTCAACCAGATCTGAATGTAATGCCGATTGTAAGAAAGGGATGAGAAAATCCGGCATATGTCACCAGAGAGAAGTCTGTCGTTTCACTGGAATTTTGAGTTATGACATTAAAAAAATTAAATAAATGCATGGATGAATCTTTCACAAGATGTATTATGTATTTAAAAAATAGATTTTTTTGATTTCATGCTGACTTTAAGCAAAGAATCTGAGTATCGCAAAGACGATTTGTGAATAAATGTAATTAGTTACTGTACTTAAGTATCATTTTGGCTACTTTGTAATTTACTGTAATTTATAAAAATATTGTACTTTCTACTTGACTACATTTTATAGTAGCACACAGAGAAATAGGGTGTCAAAATTGTACCTTTAGGGGTACAACAACTTGTCGCTGGGGCAGTACCCTTAAAAGGACATATTTGTACCTGTTTTACTCCTAAAAGGTGCATATTAGTACCTTAGAGTACAAATACGCACCTTAAGGTCCTAATATGAACCTTTTTGTGGTAAAAAAGGTACAAATGTGTCCTTTTAAGGGTACTGCCCCGGCGACAAGCTGTTGTACCCCTAAAGGTACAATTTTGACACCCTATTTCTCTGTGTATACATGTATATGTACTCTTAACTCCAATACATTTGTAATGAGTAATGCTACATTTTGGATGGTAAAGACTAGAAGAGATACAGCTACAGCCACTGGGCATGCGCACATCAATATTGCGTCATTTAATTACTGTATTTGCATTATTGGGTAGGTTTAGGGTTGGGGTAGGTGTAGACAATAATAATACACAATATGGTGCTGTATCCTTTCTAGCCACAACCATTTTGGATGGCAACTAGCTTTTTCTGCAGCAGTTTATTTCCTCTACAAAAGAAATGATATCACCATCTACAGGACATTGAAGGTACTATATCATGTTTTGCCCTTACCCTAATTTGTCAACAAGGCTACTTTGCACAAATGTGAGCACATTAGCAGGTAGTTGCTGAAGAATTTATTCGGTAAATGTGTTTCCATCATAGTTTATGCACACATTTTCTTACTGAAAAAAAACCTACCTCAAGTGAACATGTTTTTATGCACGTTTTGGAAATATTATTCACAACTTGATGTTTGAATCCAGCATTTGTTATACAATATTACTAAATTCACATAAAATGGTGTAGATTGAAATGCCTATTGTTTAGATCTCTTCTAGAATTTGTGACGTGACATTTCTAGACAAAATGTCTCCATGTGTTCTCCATTGAATCTGTTTGCTGTTTATGGGAAACAAGAGCCCTCAATATAAAAGATGTTGTTTGCATTTTTATGTGCTACAGCGATGTTGTGTATATGTGTGTGAAAGAAGCATACAATTGTTTCATTATACAAATGTGTCAAAGTTCGAGTGTGTGTTTAATTAAAGTGTGTGTTAAATGTGGTGTTATGAGCTGCAGAAAAGAGGTAAAACATCCTTTAGCAAACACAAAGAGCTAGCAGTTGCTCTGTCCTGATCTGAACCAGAATGTATAACTGGAGTTTCACACTATGAGAGCTATTCACATGCCACCAAGAGAGCACAATTGTCCCCCTTTAACCTCACACACATTTGCACACTTGTTACGTTCTTTCCTGTGATAAAGGACAGTTGGTGTGGGTGGAGTGGAACATGGGGGGCAGAGATAAAGCGAAAAGGAGCCTGTGGATTGCTGCAGATGCTTGAGGTTGAACTTGTTCCAGCATTGCATGTTTGATCTGTGTCCTCGGTCAAATCTAGAGGAAGCGTTAGTCAGGTGCTAAAAAATCTTCAAAGATATGTTAATGTGTGGGTGTTTCGTTTATTTCTTTGACAGTTAAAGACATTGTGTTGTGTTAGCCGCAAACATGCTATTGAGCTAGCGTGCGTGTGGCTACCAAAGAGCCATGTTGTCTTTTTTCTCAGGAAGCCGATATTGACCATCATGCACAAGAGCACATACTGCAGATTTCCTTTCTACTCTCCCCTCCCTTACTTGCTTTCCGTCTGTTTTTATGTTTCTAGTTTCCTGTGTACTTTACTAACATCACTTTTATTGCTTTTACTAAGGGTCTGTTCATATCCCTAGACCCTAATCATTATAAATAAACCAGTAACTTGTCCTCCATTGTTTGTGCTACAAGTTGTGTGTTCATTTAGGCCAGAGGAACCCCCTTGTGGTAACCTAATGGAGTTTGGGTTCCTTGCCACTGTTGCCTTTGGCTTGCTGAGTTGGGGTTAAAAGACACTTGATAGTCATTATACAATATATTCATATTATTATCGATTTGACTGCACTGACATGAACGGATGAGAAAACTTGAACTGAATTGAGCTGAATATTGATACTGTATTTTTTCTGTAGAGCTGCTTTTTAGCTGAATCGAGTTTGTTTCACAATTGATACATTTTGCAACTTCGACACTGTCATTGAACTGATTTGAATCTGCATTGAACTGGCTTGAGCTTAATAATGACACTATTGCCTTCTGTAGAGCTGCTTATGGCTGAATTGAAGTTTTGCATTCATGGGACAACCACTAATTTTCCTCAAACAAATGTAGAAGATTACAAAAACAAGGCATTACTCTTATGTGAAATTATGAAAGGATGCTTTGTTTTATTCATCCTTATTTCTTTTTCTCTCTTTAATGCAGAAAAGCTTGAAGTGAAAGCGTAGTGATCTCTGTTGAGATCTGCAGTGGAGGGTTCCTCAGACTCATCAGTGTGGTGAGTATTCACAGGACGCTTTCTTCTCTCAACAACAAGGTATAGCACGAGTGAACAACTACAGAAATTGTTTGTCTCGCCTCAGGCTGAATGTATCACATAGCAGAGCAGTATTCTGGACGTAACTCATGGGACTCCTTCCCCTCTTCTGGGACGAATCGAGCACCATGGGCCCCAGGCAGCAACCGGCACTGGGCTCCTCCATCCAGGTCTTCTATCCTCCACATACATTTAGGGTGTGTTCACACTTGGCATGTTTGGTTTGATTAAAAAAACCCTGGTGTGATTGTTCTGTTAGCGCGGTTCATTTGAATAAGTATGAATGCTGCCACCCAAACGCTGGTCAGCACCAAACAAGCGGACCAAGTCCACTGAAAAGATCGGCCCGCTTCCAAATGAATTCTGGTGCGGTTTGAATGAAATATGAACGCAACACAAACCAAAAACAATGCTACCCTAAAAAGGACAAAATGCTCACGCATACCTGTTTTTTCTCGTCATAGTCGTGAGTTTGCTCATCACAGTTCGGTCCAGGCATCAAAACCGCATCTCCTCGCAACAGATCTTCATTTGTGTTTGTGATCGAGGGATGCCTGCCGCTGATTTGACTCTTTTACACATTTTATAAGCTCTTCACCAGTTCTCAGCTGTTCAAAATACCATCATATGTAGGCTACACACATACAACGAGAGCATTTAGCCCAGCACACCATTGTTTTGGATGTTCGGTAAGTTCTGTCACAAAATATATGTAATAAAAGCCAACCAATCGCTTGTGAACATATCCCTATGCCTTTAGGTTCGGCGTTAAAATGCCACTTTGAACACTAAGCGGACCAGGACTAAATTTTTTTGTTTTGGTCCAGACCAAACAAACCAAACTACAAGTGTGAACACACCCTTAAAGGCATAACATCCATTAATTGAGCTCTGTTTTATTATGTATATCTTACATTTTCTTTTTTTACTCAATTATTACAGGTTTTAAATCCTCAGTTCTTCTATTTTCAGGTGCAGCAGTGGGAACTATCAACCCCCGTCCCAAAACTACACAGCAGGAAGAAACTTCCCAAACAAAGCTTATAACAACAGGTCAATCCTTCTTTTTTGCTATAATAGTACTGACTGATAATTGTAAGCTGAATCCTAATTTGCTTACTACATACAGTATGTACAGCACCTGTAATAGTCAACAAGGTCTCTACTGCTCTACTGCAACTGCACCACTTGTATAATATATTTTTCCAATTTTTGCACATATCATTTGATAAATTAATTTTATCAAATTTAATAATTATTATATATATATAATAAAATAATAAAATTATAATAAAATCATTATTTTATAGTTTTTAATATGTAATATTTGTAAAATAAATATATAAATTATTTAGATTTTTTTAAATATTGTTATTTGACACACTAATCTTGCATGCTATATCGTACAGATAATATGTAAATTTTCTTATGTGAACACTGCTTTGTGACATTCATGGTTCATATTCCTTTTCATTCATGGACAGACCTCCAGGTTTCAGCAGGGACAGACCTCACACAAACAGAGACAGAGGCATTGGAAAGGAGCAGAGGGTCCCGAGGGGCTGCGGACTAACACAGAACCAGCACCACAACCCAGAACGCTCCACCCTAAACTACAGCTCAGGGTGTGGAGCACACCTCTCTAGCAGCAACAATCACGGCAGCCAGCCACACAGGGTGAGGCACTTTCATCCAAATATATAAAGTTACAGTGCTATCAGAGATGAGCAAAACACGAAACTTAATTTACTGACTGGCTTGATTATATTTGCTGTCCCAGTATGGGGGTCCGCACCAGCAGCAGCGTTCCACTGGGCGCCCCCCACAGACCCAGGGAGAGAAGTGGACACAGTCAACTCAGTCCAGGACTTTCCAAGGGCCCTCTTTTAAACGTCCAGCACCTCCTCACAATAACTCACCACCCCTCCGTGACCCATCCCCTTCACGAGACGACTGTCCAAGCAAGAGGAGTAGAAGCATCAGCTCGCACCAGGTCAGTCATGTTCTATTTCCTTGTTAAAATGAATGTTCACAAACAACTATTATTTACAATTTCGTATTTGTATATGTTTATGTTTTTGGTTATAAAGCTAAATGTCAATCATAAAGTTTTGGTTATAACACTGTAAAGGGGCAGTAGTTTTTAAGCATCATCTGCTGGACGGAATGAGAACATCCTTAAGATGTAATGCTCAACTCCTGATAAATTCTGCAGAATTTCCACCCGAGAGATAAATATTTCATCAACCGCCCACCTCCATCACATCCACCTCGGCCCTGGAGCCCAGCATACAAAAGCTCAATGCCCTGGAGCCTGTCTGAGAAGAGGTCCTCCCCCTCTCGCTTTCAGGTAGACCAGTGGTCACAGCTGTATTTTTTGTGTAGTTGATTTTTCTCTATATACCTGGAAGACAGCAGCTGTTTTAGGAAGGTTTATAACACTACACAAACACATGTGAACTAAGACTGTTAGTTTAACACATTAACAGCCCTAATCACATACTCCTTACTTTAAATATATCATTTACAATTATATACTTTGTTCTGCTCATGATCATCCTTCTTTCTTTTATTTGAAAGGAGTCCAGTCATTCAGTCATGAGAGATCATATCTACAGACCATATTCCCTTCCATCACCACCCAACATTGCCCTAAGCCAGGGCCCCCACAGCAAGAAACCCACCAAACAGGGGCCACCCCATCATCTGGTTAGAGATCATCCAGGCCCCCATCCCCGTGGGGCCAAAGGGGGTTGGGATTGCCCATCACCAGCAAACCTCACCAGTGTGCCTTACAATCAGCAGCACCAGCTCCCTCCACCACAGAGGCACACCGTCCCCTCTAGCAGCCCAGTCACCTCAGTACCTCAGCCCAGATTCAACACAGCACAGCCTGGCTGGAAAACACAGAGCCGTTCGGGAAAACACGGCAACAGCGTGAGTAAATTAAAAATGTTAATTTCTGTGACATCTATTCCTTTTAATATTTTCAAATAACTAGTCTCAGCCTCAGACAACACACCCACAGATTGTCTAAGTGGGCGTTCTTGGCCAGAATAATCTCCAAGATTTAATATCAATAGTCTGGCAGTGTGAGTCAACCAAGTCCGTATAAATTACCAGTCAAAGTGGAGAAGATTACATAAAAATAAACAAATAATGTATATTTAATTGCTCTTTCATATTAGTTTAGTTTAGACATGTTTGGGAATTTGTTTCTCTGCAGGAGATGGGGCGTACCACCTCTAGCCTGGAATCCAAACAGTCTGAGGGTGGGGACAGAAAACGCCCAAGCGCATCCAAACACATAAGCCGCCAACGGAGTCCCATTCAGCCGTACAGCAGTGCTGAGGGTAGAGTCAGAGATTGTACAGAATGGAGGAACCCAGATGCTGGGTTAAGGAAACATGATCAGAGAGACTCAGACTCTCCTTCTGAGCCCATCACTCAAACCTCAGACAGAGGTCTGAGGACACAGAGGTCAGAAATGAAGAAGAGCAGACACTCTAAACACCAGACTGGATTAAAATCCACCCACAAGAGCTCCCTCAGCAAGTTGGACGCTGAACTCTTGAAACACATTCAGGCCAAGAGGAGGCACAAGGAGCGTTTAAAGAGGAAGGAGAGAAAGGAAGAAGGAGAGCTGTTGGACACAAAGGAAAGGATAGACAAAAAGCTGGAGGACAGGAAAAAGAAAAAGATGAGGGAAGGAAGAAAAGGGCATGAAAAGAAAAACATACATCAAAATGGGAGGAAGTTGGGACAGATGAAAAGAAGAGCAAAAGAGGAGAGAAAACAAGGAATGCACAAAGACAGGAAGAGTGAGATGCCCATGTCGAAATCAGTATCTCCCAATTCAGGAACATTGTACCGCAGTGATTCTGGACCTGTCCTGGATGACCTACTGTCTGAGCCACTTCATCTCAGTCGCAGAGAGGAAGAGTTCTCTCGACATACCTCCGGGTTCATCCCACCTTGTAAATCTCCTGTCAATAACAACCATTGTTCTCCATGCCAGTCAACCCACAAAGCCAATACTAAAGCCTTAGAGGTTGACAACCAATCAGACTCTTCTGAGCCTGACCATGTAGACACTAGCGATGATGACAGTATAGAGACCCATTATGTCGGTAAGTCCAAACAAACTCTTCCTGATAAACAGAAGGTTTGCAAAGAAGAACCCATTAGAAGCAAGGAGGGTGTCACAGGGTTGCATAGTGCCCCAGACCTTCTCCCGGCTCACTGCACCTATAGCGAGGAGCTCCTAAGGTTGGACCCACCAACAAGTCCACCTGTTCTGAGCTGGCAGGGCTCTCCGGTGTCGGACTTGAGTGATGATGAGGAAGGGAAAGAGGAAGATATGATTGGAGTTCTGAGAAGGCCAGTGCTACAACCTAGTCCAACACACTCATCTCCACTTAGTGACACAGTGGAGATCAGCACTGGAGTTGACTATTGCCACAATGATTTGGCCAAGTTGTATGGCCTTTCTGATTCCTCTAAAGCAATGGACACTGAGGAAGAGGATGAAGAAAAGAGAGAAGGAGAGCAGAAATATAGTAGTCCTAATGCATCAAGCAACTCTGAGCCCAACAAACCGCACTTGCACCAATTGGACAAGTTCAAATCAACAACCTCAGCAATTGGTAGCCATAGATACACTTACAGGGGTGGACCATTTGGTCGGCCTCCCCCTGGTGCTTTAGTTGGGGTGAAATACTCATCATCTCTGTCCTTGGGTCCTGAGATCAACCCTCCAGACCAGCATAGTCCACCTGCCACTTCTCCAACAAAAGATATCCCAGATCAGGTCATACCACCACAGGTCCAGCCCATAGAGAAGGATAAAGAGAGTCAAACAGAGGAAGAAAGAATGGAAAATGAAGAAATGGCAGAAGAAAAAGAGGAAACTGAGGTGCAGAAGATGGATGTACAAACAGAGACCAAAGTAGCTGAATCGGCTAAAGACCCAACCTGCACATCACTGGAGGAGAAGGAACCTCTGATGTCTCCCGCCACCCTGCAGGCGAAACTAGTTCACAGCTGTGAGCTACTGCTCACTCAAAACTCCAGTCCCATGTCAAAGGCCATGAAAGTCAGTGGTCCCATATCTACTGAGAGAGAAAAAGAACGAGACCGGGTCAGACAGAAAGATCAAGTGAGGTCTCTAAAAAAAGTTGGCAGGAGCATGAAAGGAGAAATTCCTGTGGGAGGAGAGACTAAGAAGAAAACGGTGAAGGATGAGACCAAGATAAAGGATTCCTCCTTTAAAGGTTCAGATGAGCAACTGATGGAAATCAGGACCAAACAGGTTGTCCCAGAAAACCAACAAATTGACATGAAAGAAGAAGAAGTTGAGAAAGAAAAAGAGACCGATGTTAAAAAAGAGACCGTGAAAGAAGGCACAGTAAAGGTTGATACATCTGCCACAGCATCATCTACATCTGCCAGAACCAGCACACAAACCTCTACTGTGAATGTCTCCTGCAGACCTCCACTTCTAGACCGGGTCAATCTCCTAAATCAGCAGGAATTGTCTAAAATTCCCTTGAAAGAGCTGACAATCCGTTTGGTCAAGGTTGAGAGCGGAGGTCGGCAGACTTTTATCGCCTCAGAGATCGAGCAGAAGAGCATGCCGCTCAATGCTGTCAACATCAGAAACAATGCAACTGAGGTCATTCAAGCCTGCAAGTGAGTTCATGTTTGACCTTTAGACCTCAAATTATTCTAATTGACTTAATATTATTAGTGGTGCTTGCTCAGGCTAAGTCTCAATGCCATGAACTGACATTGAAGGGATCTGAGCCATGTCCACCCAAAATACTTTAACAAAGTATACCAATGTGCTAAAAGCCACCTAGAACACCTTAGCAGCCGCACATCGCTACGCTAGCAACTATTCACAACATTCTACCAGCATAACAGCATGTTTACCACTACCACTAATCTACTTATTATTATGACTTTGATGGGGAATATGAATAATGTCTCTTACTTTTGTTTTTCTCTGTTCTTTCTTACTTTTTTCCTTAATTTACACATATACCTACACTCTCTATTACTTTGACAGAGGGGCAAACATTAGGAACAAGTTTCAGGAGTCGTACCTGCTCCCAGCTTTTTCAGTGAAGCCTGTCATGTCCAGCGAGATTCCTATTCCCAGAGAGAAACTGAACCCTCCAACGCCAAGCATTTATGTGAGTTCAGGCCAATCAGTTTTATTAATGTCATTTGTTGATAATATGCTCAGTCAGACATTAGTTTATATGGATATGTTAGAGGTCTACATGAGTAAAAAAAGATTGTTGTTATTGTAACAAAAAACAACAATTACCATTTAAGCTGTCTGTTTGATTGTGTCACAGTGTGTTATTCTTACTTTGTGTGTATGTTTTTGTATTTTTAGCTGGAGAGTAAAAGGGACGCTTTCTCTCCCGTGTTGCTGCAATTCTGCACAGACCCTAAAAATGCTGTCACTGTCATCAGAGGACTGGCTGGGTCTCTCCGTCTCAGTGAGAAAATACAATCTTTCAAACACACACACACACAATCGTTTACAGACCAAAGACAGATAGAAGAAAACAGGAAGAACTTTAAGAGACAGCAACTTGCCAGTAAAGACATTATCATAGCAACAGCTGTCCTGCAAACTTTAATTTATAAACTTATTAATTACAAAAGTACAAAAAGTTTATTTTACATTCATTGATTATAGTTTTTGAAAGTGTTTTATATTCACCAAGGCTGAATTTTTTTGGTGCTTAAGAAACATTTCTTATTGTCAATGTTGAAAACAGTTGTGCTTCTTTTTTTTTCTCGTGGAAACAGATCATAATGCATTTTTTTCAGGATTCTTTGATGAATAGAAAGTTTAAAATAAATCTTTTTAAAATAAAACATTATAACTGTCTTTAAAGGCACAATATGTAACATTTTTTGATTAAAATATCCAAAAACCTCTAGAACAATGTTCTATATTTTGTTGGCGTGTGTACATTATCCCAAAAATGTCCAACAATGTTTAAATCTAGAGAAATCAGCAATTTTAACCTGTGTAATGGCCTGTGACATTGCGTCGTCTGTCTATAGCCAGGTTTCCATCCAAGGATTCTTTTGCGAAAAAAGGTTTAGCGCGTCAAAATGTTTTCCGATATAGCTGATGGAAATGCCAAATATCTATATTTTTTTGCAAATGTCGACACAATTTTTTTCAGAATGGTTTGGTTTGAATGATCTGACATGCGTTCTCGGCCATGTCAAACTGCATCTGGCTTGGCTGGATGTTCAAGGCTTACGTTAAAGATTGTTGCTATATGACCAAACATTTTACTGTAGCTACCAATCTTTTTTATGGATACTAAAATGTAGGACAATTGAGCTGCTCTGTGTCCACACCCATGAGCTTCATCATATAGGCAGTTCATGCAGTCCTGTCAGACAAACTGTCCCACTTATTCTGTGATCTTCTGATTAATATTTCCTAATTTAGTAATAGGCCTATTATTCTGAAAATAGTGAGTACATTTCAATCTTCTCATTACTCTTTGCATTTTACAAATATTTGGGGCACTAAATATACGATATAATTTGCGATACAAGTAAAATAATGTATGGAAACGATTTTTTTAACAATACAACAAAACTTATGCGACAATGCGTTTTTTTTAGGGATGACGTCGTTACGCACACCGTTTTATCGGTAAAAGGCCAATTGGATAGATACAGACTGGAGACAGCAAATTGCGCAATCTTTTTTTAACACATTCACTTTGTCGATAACAAAACAGTGGAAAAAGTGGATGGAAACTGTGCTTATGGCGTCATACCCGCGTTGCCCTTGATTCCGGGGTGATATTGAACTGTTTGGTACATTTACGAGTATGGTTTCTTATTGTTTAAATCTTTTGTTTTCTTGATTTGCTGAGCGTACCATGCCTCAGAGACAACACTTTTGTCAAGAGGCTAACATAGCATAATCAGAAAGATCTTTATTTTTAGTAACAGTAATACAGAATTTTCTCCATCATACAATATATTTTACCATTCATTTCATGCCATTTAGCAACACAAGTCATCCTTCTTTTGTTTTCTGATATTCTAATATCCATCTAGCTTACTGTAATGTGCAACAAGTCTTTCATAGCAGCCACCGAGCGAACCTACAGAGTAACTTTCAACACACTCAAATGTGGTTAGTATGATTGTTTTAACCAAATGACCAAATGACGCATGACTTATATGACTGTGGTATATAAGCATAATAAAAGCTCCACTGCTCTCAATGTGACTCGAGATCGGTGTGTCGCACAGGTCTCTCTCATTAGCATTCGCTTCATACCACAGTAACGTTAATAAAACTTGAATACATTAACTCATCCATTTACATGATTTCTACCCATGTCCCGTCTGATTGCTTTCCATCGACTGTGGAGGTGAAGACAACAACTCCCATGATTCATCAAGCTATGCCTTTGTTTTGAATAAGTGACCTCTAGCGGTGAAACTTACATACTGTGCCTTTAATACTTTCATTCAGCAAGAACTCATTTAATTTATCAAAAACAATTTTTTTTTTAAATTAAAAAATCGTATTGACCCCAAACTTTTGAACAATAGTGGATGTACACTCAATCAATCATTGGATATTGTGTAATCTTTATCAGGACCTAATTGTTGTATTGGAATAATCTAGAGATATTTTATAATATTGGAAATCCTAATAACATTCTTTAGAATATGAAAGAATTCTTGTCTTTCTGGTAGATCTAGGTCTGTTCTCCACTAAATCCCTGGTGGAGGCCAACTCTGAGCATTCAGTGGAGGTGAGGACTCAGGTGCAGCAGCCGGCGGACGAGAACTGGAACCATTCAGGATCCGCTCAGACCTGGCCCTGTGAAAGTAGCAGATCTCACACCACCATCGCTAAATATGCACAGTACCAAGCATCCAGTTTCCAGGAGAGCTTACAGGTAGGTTCTGTTACCAAGAGCGCCTCGGTGGTATCAGAAAACAACGCTATCTCACACGTAACTGGAGTCAGATCTCCTAAGTGTGAGAAGGTCTAGATGGGAAAACACTATGGTGATGGCATAACACCCGCCTCCCCCGTAAAGTCATATTCTATGAAATGGCATTTGATTACGTGCAGTGTCCCTTCTCCTCCCCTTCAGAGGAAGGGTATTGCAGTTTGATGGTGATGAGGTTCCAGGCAATCGCCTGGATGTGCTAAGTACACACAGCCACAGTCGCTATAATTACACAGGCACACACCCCCACTCAAAAAAACACATTTAAGATTAAAAGTAAAAGAATATTTCTATTTTTAGGAAGAGAAGGACAGTGAAGATGAGGATGAGGAAGACAAAGACAAATCGGAGGAAAAAAATGCGGCAGAATCCAACTTACAAGTCAACACATCCAACTTACAAGTCAACACTGGCTCTTCTATCACCCCAGCCAGGTAAAAGTAAAAAATAATGGTTAATGGATAAACTATCACTCAACAATACATAGATTGCTATAACCAGGCCCAGATGGAATTGTATTTATTTATATATATTATTATTATTTTATGATCTGCTGTCTCTTAAAATGTTCTTTTTTTTAGTAGCTCAGAGCAGAAAGCCGTTGGAAAAATCATCAAATTTGGAACCAACATTGACTTATCTGACCCAAAACGGTGAGAGATGTTCTCTTTGATATCACTGGTACATTAGTTGACAATCGTCCATGGAGACTATTCAGTTATTTTTCTTTTTTATGAGTGCCATTATTACTTGCATTGGTGTGAGTAAAGGAATGTGAGTACTTGTCTTCAGGTGGAAGCCGCAGCTGCAGGAGCTGTTGAAGTTGCCTGCGTTCATGCGAGTATCATCCAGCACCAACATGCTGAGTCATGTTGGCCACACTATACTGGGAATGAACACCGTCCAGCTTTATATGAAGGTCCCTGGCAGCCGCACACCAGGTCAGTGTACGCACACATGATGTGTTCATGAGACTTCTCTGACTTAGAAATAGGATGTTATTAAAGGGATAGTACACCCAAAAATGAAAATTCTGTCGTTTACTCACCCTCAAGTTGTTCCAAACCAATATTAATTACTTTCTTCTGCTGAACACAAAAGAAGATATTTTGTACAATGCTGGTAACCAAACAGTTGATGAACCCCACTGACTTCCATAGTATTTTCTTCCATACTATGGAAGTCAATGGGGCCCATCAACTGTTTGTTTACCCATATGTCTTCGTTTGTGTTTAGCAGAAAAAAGAAATTCATACATGTTTGGAACAACTTGAGGATGAGTAAATTATGACAGAATTTTCATTTTTGGGTGTACTATCCCTTTAAATCTATTTATTTGTTTTTTCCCCTTGTGGAGTCAAGTTTTACAGTTTTTCAGAAGTTTGGTCTCCTTGAGAATTACAAAACCTTCTCACACTCTCCCAAACACACTTATAATCATAGAGAAATATTGTATTTTATTTTTTCAAATAGACTATAATTCATTTTCATTATCAGTAGAGCGCAGTGATTTTATATTTTTTATTTTATTTTCATTACAAAATATGACTTTCAATATATTTGTGAAATATGTCCTGGACATGTATAGTATAGTATAGTATTGTATAGTATAGTATAGTACAGTATAGGGAAGTATATAATAGTATAGTATAGTATTGTATTGGAATGGATAGGATATTATAGGATAGTATAAAATAGTGTTGTAGTCAAGACCACCTAATCCGAGACCAAGACCAATGTGTGTTGAGACCAAGACAAGACCCAGACCAGCACTCCTTTCATAGAGATCAACATTACCACCTGAGAAATGAGAAATAATAAATGACTTATAATAAGACATTATATAGAACTGTTACCAATCAAATGAAATCATTAACAGCTAAATTAATCTTTGTGCTACAGAGGTGATACAGAAGATGCATCTGAATTGGTAAATTACAAATGCATAAATAATGTTGAGGATAATGTTTAATCCCAAATGTCTTGAATTTTGTGAGCATTTGTATACATTTTTGGTGACATTTTTGACACAATCCCTAATTCATCTCTGAATCGGCACAATAAATCAATCAAATTAGAAATGTTATTGATTGCATCTGAAGCAGTAAGTTTTACATCCAATCACATTAATGATGTTAATAAATAAATCAGGCAATACACTGGCAATTTAGTAATATCCCAGCAGTTGTGGTCTTGACCGGTCTTGAAACAGAATCCTCTTAGTCTGAGACCAAGTCAAGACCGAGTACAAATGTGGTCGAGTCCGAGACAAGACCAAAACCGTCAAAAATGGTCTTAAAGGGTTAGTTCACCCAAAAATGAAAATTCTGTCATTAATGACTTACCCTCATGTCGTTCGACACCCGTAAGACCTTTTTTAGATATGAAAATTAAGATATTTTTGTTGAAATCCGATGGCTCAGAAAGGCCTCTCTCAAGATCCATAAAAGGTACTAAAGACATTAAAAAGTCCATCTCACTACAGTGGTTCTACAATAATTTTATGAAGCGACGAGAATAGTTTTTGTGCGCAAAAATAAAATCAAAATCACGACTTTATTCAACATGTCCTTGTCTTCCATCTGGGCGTGAACTCACTAAGCACCACGACGCATGTGCGAGAATATGATGTAGAGCCGAAAGTGAGGAACTTTGTTTACAAGCAGAGGAAGACATACCGTATCTAAGCTGTTGAATTCTACATTGATTGTGCTTTAGGTCCTTTGCGTAGTGCTCTACGTCATATTCTCGCGCATGTGAGTTCACGACAGAGGCCCAGACGGAAGACAAGGACATGTTGAATAAAGTCGTGATTTTTATATTTTTTTTGCGCACAAAAACTATTCTCACCGCTTCATAAAATTATTGTAGAACCACTGTAGTGGGACATCTTTAGGGGTCTTGAGAAAGGAAATATCATTGCTGCCAATGGAGGCCTTTTCTGAGCCATCGGATTTCAACTAAAATATCTTCATTTGTGTTCCGAAGATGAACAAAGGTCTTACGGGTGTCGAACGACATGAGGGTAAGTAATTAAATGACAGAATTTTCTTTTGGGTGAACTAACCCTTTAAGAACGGTCTTGAGTACTACAACACTAGCATAACATAAAATAAAACAAAACAGCACAAACCTTTTTTTTAAATGAAATTCTGACTTCTCTCTAGGACATCAGGAAAATAATAACTTCTGTTCAGTGAACATCAATATTGGCCCTGGAGACTGTGAGTGGTTTTCTGTTCATGAACATTACTGGAAAGCCATCAGTGACTTCTGTGAAAAGTACGTTTTGGATCACGCACACATTATTTCATATAGCTTAGCATGATATTTTAGATGACAAGTGTATTGAAATGTAAAGCTGTGTCTCTTCTGTGCGTTAGGCATGGAGTAGACTATCTGACAGGCTCGTGGTGGCCGGTTTTGGAGGACCTGTACCGTTCAAATATCCCAGTTTACCGCTTCATTCAGAGACCAGGGGATCTGGTGTGGATCAACGCTGGCACTGTGCATTGGGTCCAGGCTGTAGGCTGGTGCAACAACATCGCCTGGAACGTGGGCCCTTTAAACGGTGAGTCAGTAGGAGGCGCCAAAGACATTTATTTGACACATGCTTCATATCATGACTTTGTTTTCATTATATGCCCTTTGTCTTCCCAGCCTATCAATACCAGCTGGCTCTTGAGCGCTTTGAGTGGAACGAGATCAAGAAAGTGAAATCAATCGTCCCTATGATTCACGTGTCCTGGAACGTCGCCCGCACAATCAAGATCACAGACGCAAACACATTCAAGATGATCAAGTGAGTGTGGTGTCAGTGAGACCTACTTAAAATTATTTTATAGTTCCACCTTTTCTTGTTTTCTCTTTCAGACACTGTCTCCTCCAGTCCATCAAACACAATCAGATTTTGAGGGACCAGCTGGTGTCTGCGGGGAAGAAGATCTCCTATCAGAGCAGGGTGAAGGATGAGCCAGCGTATTACTGCAACGAGTGTGATGTGAGGACCACAAAACACAATGACGGCTAATAATATTCTGTCATGACATGCTGCATTAATGTATCTGACTGTGTATGCACATGTGAACAGGTGGAGGTGTTTAACCTGCTGTTTGTGACCAGTGAGAGCAGCAGTAGGAAGACGTACATGGTTCACTGTGAGGACTGCGCTCGGGAGAGGAGCCACAGTCTGACCGGGGTGGTGGTGCTGGAGCAGTACCGCATCGATGAGCTGATGAACACATATGATAACTTCACCCTGGTATAAGACACACTCTCAGACACACTAATACACAAGTGTAATATGTAATAATATTTTATTTAAACAAGGTACTATTTTCATAATGAAAAATAGAATTTGTAATATTTTTTGTGAAATTTGACATAATTCAATAAAATATGTATTCATTTTAAATAGGCTTTATACTGTATGTATATATTTGTATTAATTTATAATATATTTTTTTTACTAATTGTGACTATATAGTATATAATTATAGATATTTATAAAAAAAAGCTTAATTTTCATGATGCTAAATTAAATTAAAAATTATTTATAATAATTTTGTGACATATGACCCTGACATTTAAAATAAAGTATCAACATGTAATTATTTATTTATATTAAAATAGGCTTTGTTGCAAAATAGAATTTACAATATTTTTGTAAAATAGACATGTAAAATAGATAAAATATCATTAGATAGGCATCATTTTCATTATGCAAAAATAGAATTTATAATTTTTGTGAAATGTGACCTGGACAAACACACTCTTATACACACTAATACACATGCAATAATATTGTATGTATTTTATTTTTAAAAAGGCTTTATTCTCATAGGGGAAAATTGAATTTCTAATATTTTTGTGAAATGGCAATAAAATAAAAATGATGTAAAAATATTTTTATGAATTTAGAATGTTTTTCTTAAATGTCACTTAGACTTTATGCTCATTATGCTACATAGAATTTATAATTATTTATAATATTTTTAGATTAATAATATATTTAGAATAATTTAGATTATTTTAAATTATTTATTTATATTAAAATACATTTTATTGTCAGTATGCAAAATAGAATTTACAATATTTTTTTAAATGGACATAGATATGTTAAAAATAAAATATCATTAGAATTGCATTTTAAATAATTTATTTTTAAAATAGGTTTTATTTTCAGTATGCAAAATAGAGTTTACAATATTTTTGTAAAATGGACATAGATATGTTAAAAAATAAAATGAAAATATAATTAGAATTGCATTTTTTATTATTTATTTATATTAAAAATAGGCTGTATTTTCATTATGCAAAAAATAATTTTAATTTTTTAAAAATAAATTTTGACCTGGACATACACCCTTTTTAATTTCCTTATGAAAAATAGAATTTCTAATATTTTCTTTGAAATGACAATTAAATAAAAATTATGTAAAAAAAAATATTTGTAAGAATGTATGTTTTTCTTAAATGTCACTTGGACTATATATGCTAAATAGAATTTATAATTATTTATAATATTTTTGGACATTTAAAATAAAGTATCAACATGTAATTATATTTGTATATTATTTTAAATGATTAAGACATATTTAAAATAAAATATTTAATATTTAAATAATAAATCTTTATTTTGATCACGAAAAATGTCTAATATGTTCTAATATTTTTTGTGAAATGACAAAATATTTTATTAATTTATAATGTTTTTCTTAAATCTCGGACTTTATTTATTTATCATATTTTTGTGACATATGACCTGGACATTTAAAATAAAGTATCAACATGTAATTATATTTTTATATTAGTTTAAAATATTTTTATTTTATTTTAAAAATAGCCGTTATTTTCAGTATGCAAACTAGAAATAATTTTTTTTTGTAAATGGACATAGACATGTTAAAAAATAAAAATATCATTAGATATTGTTATTTTATTTAAAATTAGGCATCATTCTCATTATGCAAAATAGAATTTATAATATTTTTGTAAAATGGACATAGACATTAATAAAAATAAAATAATCCATCCACTGCTTTCCAGATATCAGCATTGTCACTGACCACTATTTTACACATGTAAATGAAAATTATTTTTAACGCACAAGTTCTCTCTTCCCAGGCTCCAGTTCCGGTCTGTAGGTGAAGTTGATGTCTGAAACTACACAGCCATAACCAAATCTCCCACCATCCTGCCCCAAATCAGCGGCACAAACCTTTCGTTCTCTTTTTTTTTTATTACCAAAACCACTACTGCAAACTAACAGAACAGCCAATCAAATCGCTGTTTACTTCACATTGTTTACAATACTATCAGCAGATGTCTCTCCAGCTCAGTCGTCTTCCCCTCAGCCAGCTACTGACGGGACATCTGATTATAGAATGACCAGAGTGGTGCTACATCATTGGACTCTAACAATAATGTGTAACTTGGCTATCAGGTCACCCATCCAAAATGGATAACTGCTGTGATTCCTTTTTGAAAAAAAAAAAAAAAAACTTGCCGAACATGTGCATTAATTCAGGTACTGATGTAGTTTACTTTTTTATGCAAATGGGAGACGATTTCACCAGTCCAGTTATTCTATGTCTCTGGTTTATCCGAGTGGTGCTTTGATACAACGTGTATAACAGCAGGGGATTCATTTCTGTTGGAGCTGATGACCATAGCAGTGGCATTACATTTTTTTTTTCTTTTTCTTTTTCTTTTGTTTCGGTCGTGTCATATTTACTACAAGTCTGACCTTTGTAAATGGTATTTGCATATTTTACTGGGTGCTATTTTTTAAGTTGTCAAAGGTTTTCAGAAAGAAAGAAAAAACAACTTTTTTAACAGTCTAGATTAACACCATTTGGGCCTTGTGATATGCATTTAGAAAAAAGGTGATTTCATGATATTTGATTAACTAAATAATGACATTTTCTTAGAGCATTAAAATATCACATGCGGTATAGTATATGTAACATTTATTCCAAAATATACGGGTTTAATCTAAAACTTATTTGATCGCATTTGTCTGGAAAACCTTGCGTGTGTTAAGTGAATCTTTTCTAACTCAAAAAAAAAAGACAAAAAAAGATCATTCCTGCGAACTTGTGGCTTTTGAGGCATTTCTCAATCCGATCGATTTTATCCTTTTATTTGATTTTCTGAATTTGAATTTTTGAATCATAATTGAATTACTCCGTTTAGTTTTTTATTTATTTACTTGACTTTTCCATTTGTATTTATTGATCGTTTGTGATGCTTCATACGTATTTTGTAAACCTTTCCGTTGTGCTGATGTGGTGAGGCTTACGGGGGAACGTCTGATTCAAAATGGTGCTGATCCCCCTCCCCCTCCCGGGTCTCTCTGTCTGTATAATTGATCTGTAGGTTTAAAAACATGAATTTAATCTCACAAGTTGGTGCTTAGAACAGAGTCTTTTATGAACTGAATGTCTTTGTACTGTATATTTAACACATGGAATTTGTTTGCTTTACATGAGGTACAGGATATTGTGACACGTGTATGATTCCAGTCATCTTAGCTGTTATGATTATAATGACCTTTTCAGATTTGTATCATTATTGATGAATTTCAGATTGTTGAGAGTTCTCAGATTTGTGTTCCATCGATACCTCTCAGAGTTTGTTTTCAGGTTCATTGCCATTTTCGTTTGTTTTACTGTATAAAAAAAAAAGAATTAAAAAAGAAAAGAAAAAAACATTAAGGATCTGAGCCAGACTTGTCTAAAACATTTTGTGATTTTTGTGTGTTATACCTGATATAATGATAACTATAAAAAAAATAAAACATTCTGATAAATTCCCATCTGTTTACGTGTCAGCTATTTCTGGATTGTGTGTGGAAGTGTATTAGAGGAAGGTTACAGATTCACAGTCTCCTGTCTGTCTGCGGAGTGGAAGTGGAGGCCCGCAGAGGTCATGGGACAGGAGTAATGTTTCGGCGACACCTCAGCGCTCTGCGGACTTTACTGCGGAAATCCTGGCTCCAAGGACAGGAAGACAGGTTTTCCTCTTTTATGACTCTCAGGATATATCTTGTTTTCCACCATCCCTCCACACTTAACTCGTATATTTCAGCAGCGCCCCTTTTATCTTTCTCTCCTGATAATCCACTGCAGTGAAAAAATAAACAAATGTAAATAGTTTATTTACTTACAGATAAAGTCATCATCCTGTTTTCACCCCTATGAACTCAATATCTTATCCAGGTCACTCTATCACAGCTGGTGAGTCCTGACCTCAAAATGTTTTGCAGGTCGGTTCTGATAAAGTCACAGACAGCTGGAAACTGCATAGTTTGAATAGCAAAATAAAATGGCTTCACCTCTGAAAAGGAAAGAGAAAATGCTTTTATTATTATAATATATTATTATGTTTTTCTGCTAAACCGAATGCATGGTCTGTAAAAACATAACTTAAAGATAAACTATGTTACTAGTTCAAAATTAACATTTAAATAGTGAGTACATCATCAATCCTTCTTCTAAAACGTGTTTTTGTCTTACCCTGATTCACTATGGTAAGCCTATTATCCACAAGTTTCCTACGCCCCATGAAGCCTTGCGTCAAAAGTGGGAGCGTCCTCCGGTTCGAAGTAAACAAGCGGGACTTTATGCATTTCCATCGTAGTTTATGTGCACGTTTTCGTATCAGAGAGAAAATGTATCCTACTTAAACGAGCGCATACGTTTTTTATGAGCATTTATAGAATTCATACGCATCTTGGCGTTTCCATTCAGCATTTTTTGATGCGATATCCCAAAATGCGCAAAAAAAATAGGTGGATGGAAACATGGCTTATTGACATTCTACAGTTGACAATCAAGCTATCCAGATTTGCTAACGATGTGGGAACACATCAAAAGGGTGTGATCAACACATCACATCACCCTCTTTCAAAAGGGTGAAACAACAGGAACTTTACCCTCAGCGGTAGTTGGTTGGGAGGATGATGAGAAGAAGTGGCCTCGTATCACGTACGGTTGCATTTTTAGCTATTTTCTAGATTCAGTAGCCTGTGATGGTAAGACGATGAGCAATTTGAAAATCTCAGAGGCGTATCAGTATCTGTCGGAAACGATCTAAAAGCGGGCATTGAGCCGAGCCTGAGCCTACACGTATCCCATCACAAGGGATGGGTGCTAGCATCAGAGACAGGTGAAGTACAGACAGTGGGTTGTTCATGTATTAGGGCCAGGACCTGTTGTAGTCATGCAGCAGGTCATTAAAGTAAGGACAATTAAGGGCACGAAAATTTTATTGTTTATTGAATTGTGATATAATTAATTAACTAATAAATGTACTAAACTGAAATGTTTAGTGTGTGTCATTCATGTTGCAAATGTTGCTTCACAGTAACCTTCACTTAACCCTTGTGGGACCATCTGATTAAAAAAAAAAATTGTAAAAATTATCATTTTGAAACCTTGCCAATGATCAGAAAAACACTTAGCCTCTTCACTAACTAGCACACAAAATCCCATTGGTATAGTACTACCGCCGCCTCACAGGAAGTTGTACCCACGTTCTTTTTTTACAGTAGCGTCCAGATCATAGACTGTAAAAAAAAGAATATAGATGACACACCTTCACTCTCTTACATTGTTGACAAGTGACACCATCTTGAGTCTCGAGTCTGCGCAGTAGTGAGCAGCATAAAGTGGAGCTGAGCTAACAAGGCCCCGCCCACACTCCCGCAGAATCGGTTTACTGCAGAACAACACATGTCGGTGTGAAAAAGACACTTATGGAAATGTAGAATTGAAGCTCCAATCTCTTCCCAAAAATCCTGAAAAAAGTCTGTTGGTGCCTCAGTGACTACTTTGCTCAGAGAGGCTGTCAATCATGAGGTCATAGCATCAAATAACTAACTAAAACCAAACTTATTTCAAAAACGAACACTTGAACTTAAATCAGCATGATAAAAACTACCTAAAATGACAGAACCCATCTTTGGAAAAAATTATTTGAAGTGTAATTTGACTTGGAAGTTTATTTAGTCTCAATTGATTACATGGAGATATATAGGCTATTTTCTGCCATGGTTTTGAGCCTCTCTCACGACATGCTCGGTTTTAATGGGCGTGCCGCACTGAAGACTTGGAAGTAAACGCCCACGGCTAGGATTTGATACGATTTGCATATTTAATGAGCTTCGGCTCCCCGGTGAGTCATTGTTTTGAAAGCGGCATCCGGAATGATTCGTCCCTCAGGGCTCGCAAAATGTCTTTATCAAACAAACACAATGATTTACCTCTCATCCACCTGCAAGTAATATGAATGTTATTTTACATTACTTGGCCTGCCCGATCGGTGGATATATATGCACGAACCGTGCATCACACATACACACCAAGTACGTTGCAGACAACAAAAACTTCCGTGATTGTATTTTTCCTTCAAATATCAAGTCAAGAGATTGAACGCACATCCCCGGGACGTTGGGCTTTGCGAGCCCTGTGACAGTGGTAAGTTATGTTTAGTTAGACATGTACACGATTTAACATTGTATTTGATCTGTAACAATGCAATACTATCACATATAAAAACATTTTTTACTCACATTAGTGTGTTGCTTCATTCATTCATGTAATCTCATCCTGTCTGCAAATCCAGTCTCTTGTTTAAAAACGAATCCGTGGTTAAATTAACATACGTGAAATGTCTTCCCCGCGTGAGCTGGATGTTCATTAAAAATAAAGTTCAACCTCACATTTCCAATATTAGAATCCGGAAAAAGCTTATGCAGCGACTGTGTTCTTCCACAACCAGGCACAGCGCAATATCTTGCTATCTTCGGTAGCGCGATCCGTTTAGCTCCACGAGTCGGTGGGCGGGGCTAGAGAATATGGCATACATATTTATCTGTTGAGGCGGCGTCTGCATTCTATGACGCCAATGGTCGACATATTCTGAGATCGAGCGTTTTCTGGGCCTGGTGTCAATAAAAGCTTTTCTTTGACTAACAAGGAAGTTTTCAGCTCTGAAACTTACAGGATATTCTTATATCATGATGAACTTATATATATCAAAGGCTAAAGGGAAAGTTGATTTCTCAATTCATCACCCCTTTAAAAGATAAGAGTACAACTTACCGAAAGACGTCAGTAAAACAGCTTGTAAACAATGTCATGTAACGTCACATTTACCTCAGAAAAACCATATCCACTATCCAGTGTCCATAAACTCGTTAGTCAGCTAGAAAAATTAACTCTAGAGGAGCATTTTGCTGAATATAGGCACAATATTACATATTCATTATTTAAAAAAAAATCAATATTTAATGCATGTATATGCATGAATAAATCTGGCAAGTTTTTATGACAGCCACATTTAAATGTTTATATTTAAAAAAAACTGGGGTTGGGGGTAGGGCAGTATCAAGATGCATGTTGACTAAATTCAAGCATTAAAGAGAAAACAGTGTCTTCACTTTTATCTTTTTACACATTCATTTCCCACATATAATTGAATGAGGAAAGGAAAAACAAAAGAAAACAGCAACAACAGACTAGCATGTTGACTACTTGAACATACATTTTGCTCTCCTTCCTTTCTGGCCAGCAGATTTCTCAATGACTCTCTGATTAAAGTGGCCATAAAGTTTGCATTGTTCAGTTAGATATTTGAGGTATCTTACCCCCGTTGTTGTCCACAAAACTTCAGTACCGACACTTTGAAATAAAAGACAGGGAAAGCAATAAAGGGCATTGCTAAACACATCCAGCCAGCCACCTACGTTTCTCATAACAAGCGTGTGAAGCTTCGAGTGCAGCTTCGTCCTATGTCACTGGCCTGCTGCTGGATTTGTAAATCACGTTGGTCCGGGATCCTTTATCCTTTTTTTTTCCTTCCAGCGGATGCCTTGTGAAAGAATTTGGTTTAACTGCTGCCATCTCTATGAAAGTGATCATCCTAATAAGGTTTTGGCAGAGTCGGAGTGACGGTGTCACCCGCACACGTTCGCGTGGCCAAGAGCGGAAAGTTGAATGACAGGTGACGAGAACCAATCAGATTGGATACAATAACACGCATCCAATTCTGATTCGCCAGGGACGCAGCGACCTGCGTCCGGAGGAGGATCTTTAAGAAACCAATTAGAGACCAGCTTCAGGTCACATGCTGCCCGTATATATTTTTGGACTTAGACATCCATTTGTCCGGCGTCCCTCGCGCATGAAACCGCATGAAACATATTGAAGAACATATAAAATAGTTAGCCGATCAAAGCCAGTTTATATTAAATGCTGAGGCTCTTACTAACAGCCGGCACGTTGTATGAGTAAACTATTTTATTTTTATTTTATTTTTATATCATTTTTGTATATATGTATATTTCTGGAATTTTGGTGGGGGCGGCGCCCCAGCGCCCTCTATTGACCAGCCGCCACTGATGTATTGTACCTGATATCCAGTCCCTCCAGAAAAACGTGATTATGCGATCGCATGATTTAATGCATAATCAGCCAAAGTCCGCATATTTATGCGGGGACCGCATTTTTTCAAATACACCGCACTTTCGCCACGTAAATTGCCTATTTCCGCATGCAAAATATGCGGGGCTAGTATGATTTCATAATCCCTGCATTTTCGTAGCAAAAAAGTCATATATATTAGCAGAAAGTTGAAAAATGTTAGTTTACTTCACATAAGAGCCGCCATTTCCCCCTATTGCCATGGGAACGTTTTGAAGTGACGTAATTACCCGACGTGAACATCATCGAAAAGCTGCAAACCCCATGGTGAAACCATAGATATCAGTGAAACCATGATGAAGCACGCAAATTCCCATTTGCCAACAAAAATAACAGCAAAAGAGCAAAGCAGTTTCCCGGTGTGTTGATTTCAAAACACAGCATCATGAAGCTTCGAAGCGTTACGAATCAGCGAGTCGATTCAGCGGTTCGGATCGCCAAAGTCACGTATTTCAGCAGTTTGACACGCAATCCGAATCATGAATCGACTCACTGATTCATAACGCTTCGAAGCTTCATGATGCTGTGTTTTGAAATCGGTCCAAATTGAGCCATGTGTTTATTAAGGTCTTCAATAAAACAAGATGAGAACTTAAATATTCAATTAAAAATATTAGCTTTTTTTTCTCTTTTTCATCAAACCGCAGTTTTTGCAAGTTTTATCGCATAAAATTGCATAAATATCCCGCATTTTCCATCGCATTTTTTAAGAAAACGTGCCGCATAATCAAGGATTTTTGCCCGCAACAATAAAAAAAAAAGCTGCATTTTTCTGGAAGGACTGGATATCCAAAATAATTGATATTGAATAGAATCTAAACGAAATCGAATCGCAAGCTTGTGAATCGAATTGTGAAATTTGTGTCAATACCCAGCCCTAAAATCTACGTGCCCTCTGCCGAAATCTCCAGAAAACATCCTCCCAGAGCCCTGTCCTGACATCTCTGACACATCCTGAGAGATATTGAACAGACATGAACTCCCCTCGCTGTAGCTGCAGCTGAACTAAAGGTGAAAGGGGAAACATCATACAAAGAGCCAACTGTTTTAGAGAGCCCTCAGTGGGTGAGACATAAGTTTAAGCCTTTATTAACTTTTATTAAATTTTTTTTTTTTTACCTTAACTCAGGAGAAATAGCCTTCTTAATCTCTTTCTGTGCCACTGAAAGTTTCCCTGATCTCTTTCATATTTCAGTTTTTTTTATATGCCCCTTAATCATGTTACATATTTTCCTAAGGACATCAGGAATGCTTTTATTGTTCTTGAGATGTCTTATCTTAGAATCTTTTCTAAGAGTGTGATGAAAATACAAGTCGCGATGTAAAAAGCAGGGTTATGTAACGGGCAGAGTTTTTGCTTTTGAATGTGAATAGATTAAGTCATTCAAGCTGTCCATTTACTCACAATACCAATTATTGCAGAAACGTGTTCTTTAGGAAAATGTCAGTTTTGTATGACATGCTTCTAATGGTCTTTTCAGTGGTCTTCAAAGCACAAATAAAAATGCACTTGCATCAGAAAAAAAGCACAGACTGTCACGGCTTGGAGTTTTAAATAAAACAAAGATTGTTGGAGAACATTTTAGAAGTAAGTGCTTGAATCTTTCTATTTCAAATGATAAATAGCTAACAATCTCTGAGAAAATTGTTTTAAAGTAAATCCTACACCAACACTCTTTTGCAGAGTGTGTAAATCCAAAGGGAGTCCAGGTCATAGATCTTCTCATTGGGCAAAAAAGAAAAGAAAAACAAGTACTCCTGGATAAGACACCCCCCACCCAACACCCCAAACTCATAAATGCCCCAGCCAGGGCAGCGTAGGGCCAAAAAGAGAAGTGGGAGTGGAGAGATATAACCGAGTTACCCGGCAGGACATCTTCGTCAAAGGAAGGAAAGAGCGGAGCAGGAAAGGAGGAAGAGAAAGGGCTGAAATAGAGGAGTGAACGTCCCACAGAGTTCAGTTTCACACAGAGCCAGTGGAGATACTACAGGTGGACATGAAAACTAGATGAATATAACGTACAATAAAAATTACAGACCTGTATAATCGTCTCAACCAGTCTGAAGGATTTGTCTATATTTCATTGAGGAAAGAAAATGATATAACAAGTCAAGGGAAAAGTTTCTCTGCAGGAGGAAAAGGTGTTTTTTGAGGGAACGAACGACCGACTATATTACACTAATGTAAGTATACAAGATTTTGGACTTTGTATTGAGTTAACTTATGCAACGGTTTCATGATATATGCACATTTTAATGTGTATGATTTAAAAAGGATGCAAGCATATTTTAGATTTTTTGTTTGTTTATTTATGTATGCATATTTAAATGTGCAAATGTATTATGTGGATTTTTGATCATTCAGACTTTGGATAAATAGAACACAAGGTCTTTCAGTATTAAGTATTAATACCTGTTATCTTGGTAGTTCAGTTTATGCTCTATTCTTTTTTCCTGGCATATCTATTGACTTTAATTCCCTAAAGACGGTCTATGTCCTGTCAAAATCCCCTTGATATATATTGTGGAATTTCCTGATATTCGGGACCCTGAATCAGAATGTAAGATTAGTCACGGTGTTGATTTAATCTTGACAATGTACAAATTCTTGCACAACTCTTCTAAAAACAAAATAAAATAGTCTACTGTTATAATAAAA
Organism: Romanogobio albipinnatus; assembly: GCA_023566225.1. Lineage (NCBI taxonomy): Eukaryota > Metazoa > Chordata > Actinopteri > Cypriniformes > Gobionidae > Romanogobio > Romanogobio albipinnatus. The sequence goes on along the minus strand of CM042259.1, from coordinate 12,070,809 downwards.
TACAGCTAAGTTAACAAATAATCAAACTGAATTTTAAAATAACTTACTACCATCACTTTGGATAATATCATTTGCAGAATTCATGAATATATAATGAATGTAAACAAGTCTTTCTGAACTTATTGTCACTTATTTAAAAAAAAAGGTCAAGGTCACAACAAATTGCTGTTAAAAGAGTTTTAAAGGTTATTGTGTGTGAAAGGTTTTTAAATCAGGTCTCGATAACATCTGAACTATTAATGGCAGAGTGATATCATACTTGTATTCACTCAAAATTGGGCTCACTCCAAATAAACCAGATTAAGCAGAAGACTTATTCCTAGAAATTCCTGCTTAAAGAATAAGCAATCATGTGACCTTCTAAATTCTTCCAAAATGAACATGATCTTCATCAGTGCTGCTACTACTCAATGCGTATTTTTGATCAAAGGGACTAAACAGCATAAATCAAGGGAAAATGAATATTTCCTGACATTCACTTGCTTTATTGTGAAACTGTAACAAGCTGTTGACAGCTCTTTATGACTGTTTCTTTAGGATGTTGCTCTTTTGGCGTTCCGCTGTTTTATAGTATTTGTGATCTAGTCAGCATTCAGGGTTTCCTTATGAGCCCATTCCAAAGTTATTGTTTTGTGATTTTTGGTCATCCTGGAGATCAGGGTGGGGTCAGCGGCTTCGTTTCCTGATCTTCAGTGTTAGTTATCCCCATTTTCTTTCTCTAAATTTCACTGGAACTTTTTTAGAGAAATACAATCCATACTTTTTAAACCAACAAAATCACCTTTAAAGGAATATTCACAAGATCGACAGCACTTGTGGTATAATGCTGATAACCACAAACATTTATTTCCCCTTGTTCCTCCCCCCAAACAACAGAGCAAAAGTATGGGTTACAGTGAGGCTCTTACAATGGAAGTGAATGGGGACAAAACAACAAACTCATTGTTTCAATAGTATAGCCACAGGATTTAAACACTATGGCCCGGTTTCACAGACTGGGCTTAGACTAAGCGAGGATTAGGCCTTAGTTCAATTAGGATATTTAAGTATCTTTTATACATGTGCCTTAAAAAAACATTACTGGTGTGCATTACAAACATTACAAAACAACGTCACTGACAGGGCAAGTTGCTTTCAGTTAAAACAGCTCAAACATGCATTTTAGTCTGGGACTATCTTAAGTCTTGTCTGTGAAACCGGGGGTAAGTGTGTTAACATGATTTTAGTGTAAAAAAGATCACTTCCTACGATTTCTGTGTAGTTATATCCAGTTTTACAACTTTACTGCATGCCACCGCACCGCCATGACAAGGCAACACAATAAACCCCAAAATAACTGTAAAAAATTATTTAATAGCTCAAATAATGGCATGGTTTCACAGACAAGGCTTAGACTAAGCCAGGATTAGGACTTGAGACAAAACAATGGAAAGCAAGTTGCTTTCAGTTAAAACAGCTCAAACATAAATTTTAGTCTGGGACTATCTTAAGTCTTGTCTGTGAAACCGGGGGTAAGTGTGTTAACATGATTTTAGTGTAAAAAAGATCACTTCCTACGATTTCTGTGTAGTTATATCCAGTTTTACAACTTTACTGCATGCCACCGCACCGCCATGACAAGGCAACACAATAAACCCCAAAATAACTGTAAAAAATTATTTAATAGCTCAAATAATGGCATGGTTTCACAGACAGGGCTTAGACTAAGCCAGGATTAGGACTTGAGACAAAACAATGGAAAGCAAGTTGCTTTCAGTTAAAACAGCTCAAACATAAATTTTAGTCTAGGATTAGCTTAAAGGTGCACTATGTAAAAAAAGTCAGTAAAATATCAAAAAACCACAAGGCCAGTGTTATATATTTTGTTCAGTTGAGTACTTACAATATCCCAAATGTTTCCAACTATTTGTAAATGGTGAGAAATTTCCTATTTTAACCAAGGAACCGGGACGTGTGAGGGAGTCGCCTGTCAATGGCGTCAGATCTGCGTTACCCTCGGTTTCCGGTTTTGTTTTGCAGAAATGTTTTACTCTCACTGCAGTGTGAACAAGTGTCATTGCAGCCACCGAGCAAACGCACAGAGTAACGTGATAACATCATTTTCAACACACTCAAATGTATCTAATATGATAAACAGAGCTGCGTTACCTCATACTCATGACCGGAAAAGCGGAAGTGGCGCCCGCGACTGTGTCATAATAAAAGTCACGCTGTTTGCGAGGCGTGTGTTGCGTTCATCTTATTAACAATCGCTCCAGCAGCCTTGCTCCGCTCCCACAACACTCCGTCCTGCTCTGCTTCATACTACAGCAACGTTAAAGGGTTAGTTCGCCCAAAAATTAAAATTATGTCATTAATTACTCACCCTCATGTCGTTCGACACCCATAAGACCTCCGTTCATCTTTGGAACACAAATGAAGATATTTTTGTTGAAAGCTGATGGCTGAGAAAGGCCTCAGCAAGCCCTCCATAGGGATTCAGTACATTTACAATCACAAGACCCATAAAAGGCACTAAAAACGTCATTACAAAGTCCATCTCACTACAGTGGCTCTACAATAATTTTACAAAGCGACGACAATAGTTTTTGTGCGCAAAAAAACATCAAAATAACGACTTTATTCAACACGAACTTTGGCCTCTGCCGTGAACTCATGAAGCACCATGACGCATGCGCGAGAATATTACGCAGATCCGGCATTCGGACACATAACCCAGAAGCGAGGAGATGTGTTTACAAGCAGAGGAAGACGCGCCATATCTAAGCTGTTGAATTCTACATTGATCGTGCTTTAGGTCTCGGCGTAGTGCTCAAAATGGGACTAAAGTGTGCATTTCATGGATTCCTACGTCGCTACGTCATATTCTCGCGCATGCGTCATGGTGCTTCGTGAGTTCACGGCAGAGGCCAAAGTTTGTGTTGAATAAAGTCGTTATTTTGATTTTTTTTTGCGCACAAAAACTATTGTCGCCGCTTTGTAAAATTATTGTAGAGCCACTGTAGTGAGATGGACTTGGTAACAATGTTTTTAGTGCCTTTTATGGGTCTTGTGAGTGTTAACGTACTGAATCCCTATGGAGGGCTTGCTGAGGCCTTTCTCAGCCATCAGCTTTCAACAAAAATATCTTCATTTGTGTTCCGAAGATGAACGGAGGTCTTACGGGTGTCGAACGACATGAGGGTGAGTAATTAATTACATAATTTTCATTTTTGGGTGAACTAACCCTTTAAAGGGATCATGAACTGGCTTTTTAAAAATGTTTATACTGTTGTCTGAGGTCAACTAATGACGTTTGCGTGGTTTTAACATTCAAAAACATCATAATGAATAAGTAATAGGCTATTTTCTGCCTTGGTTTTGAGGCTCTCTGAAAAACGCTCGGTTTTGATGGTCGTACTGCACAGAAGACTTGGAAGTAAACACCCACGGCTAGGATTGGATAAGATTTGCATATTTAATGGACGTCAACTCCCCTCAGTACATGTGGAAATTGTTTTGAAAGCGTCTGGAGAAATGTTCACAAGACAGGGCTTTATTGCTCGGTAGCGGCGCGTTTAGCTCCACGAGTCGGTGGGCGGGCTTGAGGCGGTGCTTCTGCATTCTATGACGTCAGTGGTCAACATATTCTGAGATCTCTCATTTTCTGGGCCTGGTGTCTAAAAAAACTTTTCTTTGACTAACAAAGACGTTTTCAGCTCTGAAACTTACAGGATATTCTTATATCACGATTAACTTTTATATGTCAAAGGCTCAAAGGAAAGTTGATTTCTCAATTCATCACCCCTGTAATAATCACATCCATGAACATGATTTCTGCCCAAGTCATATCATGATTCTTTTCCACCGGCTGTGAGGTGAAGACCACATGTCCCAAGATTCTGCGCTCAAACTTGGCGTCATCAAGCTTTCAGAAGAATTAAATTGCTTTTATAAAATTACTACCTTCACATTCTGCTTAATCCTCCAAAAACTGGCCCCATTTACATTGTAGTACTGTAAGTGTCTCACTATAATCTTGATTTTTGACTTTTTTTGTGGTAATCAACATTATGTTACGAAATAGCTACTAACATTTGAACTTAACAGTTGTTGAACCTGGAATATTCCTTTAACAGACATTTCATTGTTTATGGCCAATTTATAGTAGCCATTAAATACTGTACCATTATTAACCAATAGCCCTTAATTAATAATGAAACTATCTATCTATCTATCTATCTATCTATCTATCTATCTATCTATCTATCTATCTATCTATCTATCTATCTATCTATCTATCTATCTATCTATCTATCTATCTAGACAAAAAATCTAGACAAAAACTGGCCTATACCTGAGAGACTGATGAACGGCAAGATGAGTCTTTCCCGTAATGGTACCTTGGAGAAACCCGCCACTCTGCAGTTCCCCACGGATAGGGGGGAGCCTGAATCACCTCACCCACGTCTCCATCACACTGGTTCCATCTCCTCCAGTACTCCAGCTAACGTGTCCAGCTCAGGTGTGGTGGTTCCTCCTCCATACTCAATAGCAGGCAGTGCAGTGAACGACTCTCTGGAGCTGAGGGGCTCTTTGGACTGTTGGGCCTGTTCTGTTCTGGTTACAGCACAGAATCTGATCATCGCCGCGCTCAACATAGGTTTGGCTGCATTTATCTTCGGCCTCATCCTCTTGCCATCACTCGTCATGGTCGTTTTTGGTTTCCTCTGCCATTCAACGGTAAATTTTTACGTTGTTACATTTCTAACATTTAACGTTGTCTTGAATGGTAAGTTCACCCAAAAATAAAAATTCTGTCATTAATTACTCACCCTCATGTTGTTCCAAACCCATAAGACCTTCGTTCATCTTCGGAACACAAATTAAGATATTTTTGATGAAATCCGAGAGGTTTTTGAACCACACATAGGCAGCAACGTCATTGCAACTTTTCCCCTCTCTCTCCAACCCACACTTTCCTGTCAAAATCTCTAATGTCCTATCCAAATAAAGGCACAAAAAGGCCAAAACCATAACTTAAAAAAAAAAAAAAAAAATCAGTGCAGCGCTTCCAGGTTCTTCGTCAGAACATCGGCTTCGTAAGACAAAGGTCTTACGGGTTTGGACCGACATAAGGGGGAGTAATTAAAGGATTAGTTCACTTTAAAATGAAAATTACTCCAAGATTTACTCACCCTCAATCCACCCTAGTTGTATAAGACTTTCTTCTTTCTGAATCTGATGAACACAGTCGGAGTTTTATTAATAAATATCCTGACACTTCCAAACTTTATTATGGCAGTGAACGGGGGAGACCGAGTTTGAAGCTCAAAAAAGTGCATCCATCCATCATAAGCTAGAAATGTTACTTTATAAAGTTTTAAATATTGTTATTTTTCTTACAAAAACCGATCGGTTCGCTTCAGAAGGACTTTATTAACCCCCCAGAGCCGTGTGGAGTACGTTTATGATGGATGGATGTACTTTGTTGAGCTTCAAACTCGTTCACTGCCATCGTAAAGTATCGAATCAAAATGGACCCTATTTGCTTTTATAGACTACATTCATAGTCTAACTGTATTATTCACCAGTGCATGTTAATCGAAAAAACTACACTATAGTTCAAAAGTTTGAAGTAAGATTATTTAATGTTTTTAAAAAGAAGTCTCTTATGCTCACCAAGGCTTTTATTTGGTCAAAAGTATAGAATGGTACTATTGTGAAATATTATTACAATGTAAAATGTTTTCAATTTTAATATTTTTAAAACCTAATTTATTCCTGTGATGACAAAGCTGAATTTGTAGCATCATTACTCCAGTCTTCAGAAACCATTATATGCAGATTTTTTTGCTCAAGAAAGAGTATTGAGTGTTGAAATAGGCCTATGTTGTGCTGCATAATATTATTTTTATGTTAACTGTGATGCATTCAGGATGATAAACAGAAAAGTTAATTTAAAATGTTGTACTTACTCCAAACTTTTGAAAGGTATTGTATATGTATAATTATTACATTTTAATCTTTTTATCAGTATTTTTGTCGTCACATACTGCAATTCCACCCCACATCACAATTCCCAAAGGAATTAAAACAGCTTAGATTGTTCTAATGTCATCCAAGCACTGATGAAGAAACTTCCCAGAGTTCATTGCAACTAACACAAAACATCTGGGTAATAGTCTCACATAATCCTCTCTTATCATTTCACTGAATCAGTGATCAGTTAACCGCCACCAACTGAGCTGTCTCAGTCAACTCCCACTGCCTCACCATATGGATGTTTTTTTTTTAATTAATGATCGCAGGTCAATGTATACATGCTCTTATCTGATCTGACAACATATTACAGGCACAATTTGTTCAACACGTTGCCAAATTTCAGTCACTTCTCTCTCTTACTTGCTAACTAACTCTTTTTCTTGCACTCCTCCCTGTTTTGTTCCAAAGGTTCAGCGCCACGGTACCTCCGTCTACTGTTCCGATCTCTTGGACGATGGAGGTTGTGTGGCTTTGCTGGTGGTGGGGTTCCTGCTGCTGGCTCCCCTCCTGGTTCTGGCTCTGGCCGCTTATTGCAGAATGGCACGCCACCTCCAGCTGGGCCTGTGCTTCATCCCCTACAGCCGTGCCGTCTATAAGAACCTGCCTGCATCACGTCATCGAGGCCTGGGGGGCTGCTGTGGCCAGCAGGGGGCAGGAGAGAGCGAGGGAAAGGGAAGCGTCTGGGTTTGAGCAGACTGGAAAAAACCCAAGAAAGAGTCTGGTGAATTTAATGTGAATAACAAACAGAGCCCCAACAATACCAAACAGATGTTGATACAAGCAGTGCCATGTTCTCAGCACTTTTGTTAAATGGACATTTTACAAATTGTGCATTTATTCAGTGTCAGTCCATCTCTCTCTTTTCTATTTTACTTTTTAAGGGATTTTTAAAGTTCTTTTTTTAACTGGCTCAGCCTATACAATGGTTAAAAGGGTGGAACTATTTTTTTTTTTTTTACATTTTTATAAATGGTTAATGTTGTTTCTTTTTAACATGTTTTTTGCATTTTTAGTAGGCCTATTTTAGGGGATTTTCATACATTTAACATGAATAAGAAATTATTTGTGAATTGTTTTTATTACTGTACAAACACTTCTTACTACTTATAAAATAAATAAAAAAAATTCCACAATAAATGTGTGAATTATCAAAAGTGGTCAATGTGTGGCAAGCTATTTAGCAAGAGTGCGGTTTATATGTTCCCATTATCTCATTAGACAATCACACACAATTTATTTTACGCCGTTGCAATGAATTTTAGGCCTATTTATTTTAATAAGTAAAGCTGTTGTAAGATGAATACACTGATCAGGTATAACATTATGACCACCTTCCTAATAATGTGTCGGTCCCCCTTTTGCTGCCAAAACAGCCCTGACCCGTCGAGGCGTGGACTCCAGACCCCTGAAGGTGTGCTGTGGTGTCTGGCACCAAGATGTTAGCAGCAGATCCTTTAAGTCCTGTAAGTTGCGAGGCGGAGCCTCCATGGATCGGACTTGTTTGTTCAGCACATCCCACAGATGCTCGATTGGATTGAGATCTGAGGAATTTGGAGGCCAAGTCAACACCTCAAACTCGTTGTGCTCCTCAAACCATTCCTGAACCATTTTTCCTTTGTGGCCGGGCGCATTATCCTGTGAAAGAGGCCACAGCCACCAGGGAATACCGTTTCCATTAAAAGGGTGTACATGGTCTGCAACAATGCTTAGGTAGGTGGTACGTGTCAAAGTAACATCCACATGGATGGCAGGACCCAAGGTTTCCCAGAAGAACATTACCCAAAGCATCACACTTCCTCCGCCGGCTTGCCTTCTTCCCATAGTGCATCCTGGTGTCATGTGTTCCCCAGGTAAGCAACACACACGCACCCCGCCATCCATGTGATGTAAAAGAAGACGTGATTCATCAGACCAGGCCACCTTTTTCCATTGCTCCGTGGTCCAGTTCTGATGCTCATGTGCCCACTGTTGGCGCTTTCGGTGGTTGACAGGGGTCAGCATGGGCACCCTGACTGGTCTGCAGCTATGCAGCCCCATACGCAACAAACTGTGATGCACTGTGTATTCTGACACCTTTCTATCAGAACCAGCATTAACTTCCTGAGCAATTTGAGCTACAGTAGCTTGTCTGTTTGATCGGACCACACGGGTCAGCCTTCGCTCTCCACATGCATCCATGAGCCTTGGCCGCCCATGAGTCATGACCAGTCGCCGGTTCACTACTGTTCCTTCAGCCACTGCAGACCGGGAACACCCCACAAGAGCTGCAATTTTTGGAGATGCTTTGACCCAGTTGTCTAGCCATCACAATTTGGCCCTTGTCAAATTTTTCCTGCTTCTAACACATCAACTTTGAGGACAAAATATTCTCTTGCTGCCTAATATATCCCACCCACTAACAGGTGCCGTGATGAGAAGGTAATCAGTGTTCACTTTATTCAATGTTATGCCTGATCGGTGTGTGTGTGTGTATGTATATATACGTATATATATATATATATATATATATATATATATATATATATATATATATATATATATATATATATATATATATATATATATATATATATATACATGATGCTAAAATGTAGTGGGGGGTTAAGTTTTTACAATAATGCAGTTAGAATGAATTTATATATTGCATTTATATTTATATAGAATTTCTAGCATGCAGTAGATCTGTGTGGTTATGGCTAATGGTTGTTTCTCAAATAGCCTACTCCTTTTCAATTGGTCAAACTTACGCCAAATTGTAGGCTATACAAATTCTCTGGCTAAAAGACGCGGGCCGCAGTTAATTTTCCATTAACAGTGGATTTTAATTACAATAATATAACTCCCTAATAACAGAGGTCTCAGACATCTATTTCCGTGATAGGCTATCTCGTTAGATAGGCTATTATGGGCAATCACAGCTTTAATTGCCATCAACGTGATTTATGCGTTTATTGAATGCGCTTTATGAAGAAGGTTTGCTATGGCATCTTCTTGAGGGAAAACAATGTACTCAGTCACTTCTGAGGACAGAAGCTTTTGTTGTGGCTTTCAGGATTAGTTATTTAAGCCTCGGCCGGTGGAAATTTCCCATGGCGTTCCGCGCACGCTCAATCAAAGCTTTAATACGCAACCGAGGTAACGGAACAGAGGGGCAGATAGAGTCAGTACAGCATCATCAGACAGTCTCCGTCGGGAATGCGACCTGCTCGCTGCCCTAACACGATCTCTCTAGGGACCTTCACGAGCACAATCCCATGGAGCCAGAGTTTCAAACGAAGCAAACCCTTCAGATCATTGGATAAGACGCGCGCCACTTTGTTTCTCTACAGGTAGGCTACGTTTATAAGTGATGTGTCTGAAATTGGGATGCGTGACGAAGACAGTGTTTTGACAAAACAACTTTTTAACCAATATGCAGTATGCAGGAGTGTGCTTGACACAATAATAGACCTGTTTTAATTCAAATGCGGTTCTATACTCAGATAGCCAACGTGCACATTTTAATTTATCCGTAGGCTACCTGAAATATTTATTATATAGATTTATTAGCATTTTAAAAGTTTGTATTATTTAGAAGCCTATTATATTTTACTGTTTCTCTGAGCTCATGTTTAGCCTGTCTGGATTTGCACTCATTTGATCTGTGATGTGTGTTTGTGTGCAACGCGCGCCAAGTCGCTTGGATTTTCTTGAGTGAGGGATTAACCTCTCCTCGGTAGAGTTTTATGTAAGATAGGCTGCCTTCAATAGAACGACAAGCATCTTACTCGAGTCGTGCATCTATGACTGTAGGTGCTCAAGGGATCATTGAGCACTAGAATGTAAAGGGTCTTGGCTAGTTTCTAGCTGCACTCTAAAAAAAAAAAAAGGTTCTATATGGCACTAAAAATGGTTCTTGGCTCGTAATCATAGGGGAACCTTTTTTAGTGCTATATAGCACCAATTTTGGTTCTTCAGTGGTTCTTCAGCGGTTCTTCAGAGGTTCTTCACTGGTTCTTTGACTAAGGTGCTATATAGCACCTCTGAAGAACCGCTGAAGAACCACTGAAGCACCAAAATTGGTGCTATATAGCACTAAAAAAGGTTCCCCTATGATTACGAGCCAAGAACCATTTTTGGTGCCATATAGAACCTTTTTTTTTTAGAGTGTGATGATGTTAGGGACCCCTGTTTATTTATTTATTTTGATAGAAGTCTCCTGTGCTTATCACGTCTATTAACAAATACAGAAAAAAAAATATTATTAAATATTACAATTTAAAATGATGGTTTTCTATTTCAATATCTTAAAATGTCATTTTTTTCTGTCATGCAAAGCTGAATTTTCATTACTTCAGTGTTCGGTGTCACATGATCCTTCAGAAATCATTCTACTATGATGATTTGATACACAATTATTATCAATGTTGGAAACAGTTGTGCTGCCTAATATATATATTTTTAAACTGGGATACTTTTTTCAGGATTCATTGATGAAAAAAAAGTTCACAAGAACAGCATTTATATAAAATAGAAATAATTTCTAACAATATAAATCTTTACTCTGACTTTTTAGCAATTTAATTGATATTAATATTTTTTGGGAAACTGTGATACTTTTTTCAGGATTCGTTGATGAATAAAAAGTTCAAAAGAACAGCATTTATTCAAAATAGAAATATTTTTGAACAATATAAATCTTTACTATGACATCCTTGCTGAATAAAAGTATTAATTTCTTTCAAAAAAGAACTTTTTTTTTATTTTGAACGTGTAGCCTAGTGTAGCCTATATAGATTTCTATTTTAAATAATTGCTGTTATTTTTAACTTTTTATTTATCAAAGTAAAAAAGTATCATAGGTTACAAATATTAAGCAGCACAACTGTTTCCAACATTGATTTCTGAAGGATCATGTGACATTGAAGACAGGAGAAATGGCAGATGAAAATTCAGCGTTGCGTCACAGAAATAAATGATATATTAAAAGTGTATTAAAATAGAACACCATTATTTTATATTGTAATAATATTTCACAATATCACTGTTTTTCCCTGTATTTATACTCTTAGCATAAGAGAGTTCGGTAACACTTTACAATAAGGTTGTATTAGTTAACATTAGTTAATGCATTAGTTAACATTAACTAACCATGCACAACACTTCTGCTCAGCATTAGTTAATCTGTAAAAAATACAGCTTTTCATGGTTTGTTTATGTTAGTTCACAGTGCATTAACTAATGTAACAAGATTTTAATAATGCATTAGTAAATGTCGAAATTAACATTAACAAAGATAAACAAATGTTTTATAAGTGCAGTTCATTATTAGTTCATATTAACTAATGTAGTTAACTAATGTTAACTAACGAACCTTATTGTAAAGTGTTACCGAGAGTTCTTTCAAAAACATTAAAAATAGTAATGTTACCAAACTTTTGACCTGTATGCATGCAGCATAGGCTACTGTATATATGCAGCAGACTTCCTTTTACTAATGATATTCCTTTCTAAATACAATACATTTGTCACATCTAGAATGTTTTAATGATTTACAGATGACAAAATAAATCATAATCCCATTCTGCTAAATACACGGGCGGTGCTGCTCATTATTTACGTATAAGTGTTCAGCAGTTCCCTTCCTGTAGTTAGGATTTATGTGTTACACTGACGTTGTTGCCAATTGTGGGGTCAGAGCTGGTTGTTCCAGCACTCCAAAGTGGGCCAGGGAACACAACTGTGTTCCCCGCTCAAGTGATATACCGTATAGTAGTCTACAAGCCTCAGACACGACTGAGTATTAATCCTCTCAGGATGAATGAGCTCTTTGTTTCATTGAGCCATTATTAGCAATCTCCTGCTTTCACCTCTCAGCTAATGTTCCGGTCGGAGAAGCGAGATAAGCTTGAAGAAACAAACACAATGGCCTTGAAACTCCATGTTCTTCAGTCATTTATGTTCTCTCTCCAGATCTCGAGATTGGGAAAGCCATGGGTAAGAAAGTCTTGCAGTGTTTCCCCTGGTACAAACGCTGTAAAGACCGGGGTAAAAGCAGGCTGTGCCCTCCTCCACCTGGTAAGTTTCCTTGTTGACCACATTTCTTCCTGATATAGTCTTTCAATACTCCATAATGTATAAACTCAATTTTATCTCTCTGCGTTCACAGTGCCATCTGTTGAGGTGCAACCTGGCTTCTCTCCGACAGTCTCCTGGGGTTACGACGGAGAGGAAAGCGCCGCACGTCCCGTCTATTTTTCCCACAAAGCGCGAGTAATTTACCGCCACCAGATGGATGGCAATATTATCGATGCCACCTGCTGACCTCTGGGCTCCTTTCCCAGAATCCCTTGCCTTGTACCTGTAGACCTCCAGAACAGTGTAGAGGAGCACCTACTAGACTGTTCCGTTGTGAGTAATTAAACGAAATCTTTTATATTCAGTAAAAATGTCAGTGTTTCCTCTGGTTCCTCCACCCTCTTGCCAGTCCTGGCATTCACCTGTCTTGTACTTACTGTGTTGAAATGAAATGAAATGTTTCAAGGGAGACAGAGTGATGCAAGCCACATGGAATTTAAAAGCAAGGACTGAGCTGGATGTTGTAAATAAATACAACGGATGTGTATTTTGTCATATATCTGGTCCTGGATGAATGATTTCCTGTTGTTATTTTTTTAGAGGTTCATGAACGCATTCAAGATAATGATACAATTTTGTACTAATCACTGTAATTCTAATATAAAATATCTCTATGTTTAGTAAATATTATATATTTTGTTTCTCTGATTCTATTAAAGGAGATTGATTCTTCAATAAAGTGAATATATACATTTATTGTTCATTTTTGTCATCTTCATTCAAATGTACTTTCTGTTTTGATGAATATGTCCTTAATTGTCATCAAAAAGAATATCTCAGTGGTACAAAAATGCTTTATCCTCTTTATGCAAAATATAATGTACTATTTATTAAGATTTGGGGGTAAAACATGTCCTGAATGTCTTCTGGACAGGCTTTGTGAGATTTTCCCCATTTAATTTGAATTTCAAGTTTTAACTTAAGACTACATCAAATGTAAAAGTATGTATTTTGATGAATAAATACCAATGCAAAGATGACAATGTTACCAAATGAAATAATGTGCTTTTAAAATGTAGGCCTACTAAATTAAATTATCTGCAAAATGTTTACTTTGTAAAACCATATATATATTAGATAATAATTAGTGCTGTCAATCGATTTAAAAAATAGCGAATTAATCGCACATTTAAATTTTGTTTACATTTAAACATTTTTAATCGCAAATAATTACAATTGATGTAGGAACAAATTAAAGACGAATCAAAGACAAATTTGTGAGATGGTGTTCCAGTGGGTTAAACCATGGAACTGATACGCAGAAGGTTGCTGGTTCAATCCCAGCTGCCACCACCAGTGAGTCCTTGAGCAAGGCACTTTACTCCATGTTGCTCCAGGGGGATTGTCCCTGTAATAAGGGCACTGTAAGTCGCTTTGGATAAAAGCGTCTGCCAAATGCATAAATGTAAATGTAAAGACAGTATATTTTAAATATTTGTTGTAATGGCATCTTTTTATGAATGAATGCCAGTATTACCACTAATACAGCTGATGCCATATGAAATGGATTTTTTATCAAACAGTCCACACTGCATAAATAATAAATTAAATATAGACTAATCCTTATTAAAGCTACATTTTTCTCTGTTACCTTTGTTCTTTGATTAACATTAATGACATGACAGCAACTGGTTTATTAGGCTGCTGTCACTTTAAGATCTGCCGCTCATGACGCAGAGCTGACTGTCATGCGAATCTCATTTTCTCATTCAACTCTTTAAGTTAATTTAAGACGTTATTTAACTAATTTAAGACTGCTCTTATGAGGATATACTCGACGAAACGGGCATTTTGGCATAATTCAGTGTTTGTTGTTCAAGCTCGCTTCTTTCTGTGAGTGGTGTGTGTCACATAGTCAGGACATTCACAGACAACACATTCTCTTTTGGCTTCTCGTGCTTGAATGTTTAAAAGCATTTGCACGAATAAGGGCATGATCATAATGTAATGCTATAGCCAAATGATGACAGAAAAAACAGATGCTGTGATAACAGTTTTTTTGTAGTTAACCTGAAAAAAAAAATCATATGTGTTAACGTGCTAATTTTGATAGCACTAATAATAATATAACTTGTCTTGTATGTGTGTATATAATATATATATAGGCCTATACATGGGTGTCGGAAGAAAAAAAAATGTGTGTTTACATTAAATACAAATACACTGCCTTGTTTGCTAAACGTCTGGTTGGACCAGACAAAATTACGGAAATCACCATTTCATTGAGATTGGCAATAGTGTAGGGGTAAGATGCATGGCATCAAGTTTTGTCGCAAATCAACCTGAGGTTCAAATCCGCCTTTTGCAGAACTCACTCTACTCCCTTTCCCCATCACATATCAAATCGGAAAGGCATTTATTTTCAATTAAAAATGAAGAAAATATTAGAAAAGTGGAAATAAAGCGTCTAACGTGTTTAATAATAAGTGTTTATCGGTTAGGGGTAGGTAAACAAACATGTGCTGAATTGGAGACGATAAAAGTGAGTGGGTCCAATATCATTGATCGTAAAAAGTGGGTCTCGTAGTATGTATGTTCCATGTCAACCTTTGTTACTCATTATGACAACTAACCTATGCCACAAAGTAGGAGCAACTTTTCTCTTTTTACAAAAATGAGGAGACACGGACGGGAGAGTGACCTATATTTTCCCCACGAAAACTATCCCGACAGGAAAATATAAACACTTATAATACCACAGTGAACCAGTGTAAGGCAAAACCACATTTTGGAAGATTAATAATGTATTGACTCGTTATTTACATTTTGTTAATTTTGAACAAAAGCAGTTACATTGTGTACCTTTAACTGTGCAGTTTAGCCAGATCTAACTAGTTCAAAACATTTCAAAAGATTGTGCAAACAAACATTTGAAATAACAGTTTAAAACTTGAAGTCTTGACAGACTTTGTGAGATTCCTCCATTTCATTTTCGAGTCTGAGGGTGTTTTGCTACATACATAGATATGCAAAGGACTAAATCAGCCATAAAATAGTGACTGTGTGTAAGCCTATTAACTTTTAACTTACAGTAAGATTATTTCAGGTCAATGCTTTAAAATAAAAGTCCTCAGAAATCAACAACAGGTTACATATTAAAGTCTGTGTGCGTGTGTGTGTTTTAATAATAATAATAATTTGAACTTTACTCTTTAATTGTTTGTTATTGCATCCTATCATTCATAAAAACATATTGCTGGTTTCATCCTCTACTGTAATTTTCAATGTATGTATGTACTCAAGACTAATAATGTTGTGGATGTTTTGCCGCTTCTAAAATATTCTCTTCATAATCCTGGGATAAACATTAAACTTATCTGGCTGGGTAGAGATTTACTGTCATGCAACATCCAACATTTAATTTCACAGTGTAAACACAAAACCATTACCCAGAGTTCAGATAAGAGATGGCAGAGTGGCTCTTTGTTGTCAGGGAGGACGCAGAGAGGTCAGACAGGATATAAATTCCCAGGTTACCAGACATAGGACGAGAATTAGCTTCATTGTGCCTTTGCAAGTCATTATCCGCTTTAAGTAGGCCTAAGTGACGTTGATGGATGTCTCACGTCTGATGTTGTTATGATACAGGCCTATAAGAGCTTATGTTTTTTATGATTGCATGATGCATATACACCACCGTTCAAAAGTTTTTGATCGGTAAGATTTTTAGTGTTTTAGAAGAAGTTTCTTATGCTTACCAAGGCTGCATTTATTTGATTAAAAATACACACACAAAAAAAATGTATATTGTGAAATATTATTAAAATGTAAAATAACTGTTTTCTATTTGAATGAAAACATAATAAATGTATGTGATGCAAAGCTGACTTTTCAGTCACATGATCTAATATGATGATTTGCTGCTCAATAAACATTTATGATTCATTATCAATGTTTAAAACGGTTGTGTAAAACAATTCTTTTAAGGTTTAGGATTATGAATAGAAAGTTCAAAAGAACAGTATTTATCTGAAATAGAAAGCTTTTGCAACATTCAACAGTTTTGGGTCAGAAATATATATATTTCTGGAGGGGTCTTAGTGAGCCTTGGTGAGCTTATAAGACTTCTTCTAAAAAACCCTAAAAAATCTTACCGATCAAACACTTTTGAACGGCAGTGTATGAAGCTGACAAGTTAGTGGCATTTTTATGCAGAGCTGCAGCAACGAATTGCTCTCTTTTTCAGTTTTTTCAGCTCTGAGCCTTTGTAAAAATGTTGGACACTAGATGACGCTATACACCCATGATTTTAGTTTGAGAGAAAACAGAATGCCTATTTAACACTTGGGTACTGCTTCGAGACACGCACGGTGAGTGACGTACAGTATGTACACAATTGGCTTTATGCACAGCTGCACTACTTCCTGAACTTCAGCCAGCTCCTTTGTTTCCTGTCTGCCATTATTGGACAAACTGATTAATCCAGGTGTGCCTGACCTCTGTAGTCACAACAACAATAATCAGACACACCTGGATTAATCAGTTTGTCCAATAATGGCAGACAGGAAACAAAGGAGCTGGCTGAAGTTCAGGAAGTAGTGCAGCTGTGCATAAAGCCAAACCATCCCGACTTTCAATGATAGGAAAAAGCCTATCCGATAAAACAACACAGTCTCAATATTATAGAAATATATTTTGAAACATCTCTGTGTGCATATATTGAATTGTATGAAAAATATCCTTGCTTTATAAAATTCAGTTCTGAGCTGTTTGAATTGCGCCGTAGTTTAATCAAAGCAGTCCAGAAATTTTGTGTGTAACTTGTTGGTAATACACTAAGACGTCATGGTTTGAAATGCCGTGATTAACTGTCCTTAAGCATTGCATTACATCTAGTGTCTTTGCTCCGAAGGCTGCTTGTGCTAACATGGGTCTGAGCGATCAGCATGGCTGGTTGTTGATGCTGGCCAACATCTTGTGGTGTGGAGTTTTGTACAGGGCAGTGAAACTACCGGGATTGAGAACACCACGTCCTTCATCGTCCACCTGACCCATCAGGATGTAGTTTTGACCTAGTGAAGAGAAAGTGTTTTGTCAATAAATAGATAATTTGCAGATTTGTTAGAAATTAATGAGTAATACAGACCAAGGAATGCATATCGGTGGTGTGTATTTATCTACCTCTGCGCAGCAAGGGACATTTCTTGCAGGGCATCACAAGTTTGACAGACATAGTTTCTCCAGCTTGGGTGATTGTAAGACTACCAGTCTTATAGGCCTTAATTAAGGACACTGTGACTTGCATACTTCCTCCAGGTCCAGAAGTCAATGCTGTCATCGTACCGGTGATCACTGAGAAACAGAGAGAATTAAATAAAGAATTGCTCTTATAGGGATAGTTCCCCCCCCCCCTTAAAAATTCTTAAAAATGTAATTGCTTATGAACCCTCATTATATTATATTATATAATTTTTTTGGTGAACTGTCTCTTTAAAAAAAAAAAAAAACATAAGCTACCATTTTCATTAAACTGATCAAATGTGACAGTAAAGACTTTTATCATGTGACTGAAGACTGGAGTAACCTTTGCCAACACAGGAATAAATGACTACTATTTTTACTGTATTTGTGATCAAATAAATGCAGCCTTTGTGAGGATAAGAGACTTTAATAATAAAAAAAAACATTTATACACCTTATCGACCCCAAACTTTAGAATGGTAGTGTAAACCTTTCCTCTGTGTGCTTTATGATATTTTAATGTTTGTTATACAAAATTACTTACCAAATTCACTAGCACAGAAGCTGGTCTTAATGGTTCCATCTCTCTTACATGCCTTTGGACACAGCGGGTTTGTGTCTGTGGCTGAAAAAAAAAAATCCAACAGTGTCTAAGAAGTTATAATCAACCGTAACCATCATAATGTGTTACTCTTCTTAACTCTTACATGGTCTGGATCTATCTGGATCTGGTTGATGGACTGGAGGCCTCACAGGTTGAATGGGTCTAACGGGTTTGGGTCGGGGTTTTGACTGTACAGGAGCCTTTGTAGTAGTGGTTGTAGTTGTGATTGTGGTTGTAATTGCATCTTCTGTTGTCAAGACAATAGGTTTCACCGGTTTAACTGGAGTGAGACGGGGCTTTGTGGGTGTGGAAGACACTCTAGGTCCTGACGCAACATCGCCACCTGCAGTCGGAGTACGGAGGCCACGCGGGATGCTGTTGTATGACGCCATGAATCCATCTGAAGTCACGCTAAGGTCAGATACAAACTGTACCAATAACACATTGCTATTGGTAACAATGTTCCTGTAGATGGGACACAAAAACAGGGATGAATGTGAATTGTGTGGTACATATTCATCGATATAAAATCTATAATCAAACGACAGCCAAAGAGACGAATGAGATTACTGAGGCGAAGTGTCTCCACAGTATTTTCCAATACGCCTTGAATCGTCTTTCTCTCCTCCGTTAAAGAACGCCACATAGTCGAAGCGGCAGTACGTGTCAGACTCCAAATCAAACTTATCGAACTTCACCTCAATCACCTGAAAAACAAAACCCCAACACGTAACAATAAGGTCTAGCATTAGTTAATGCATAAACTAAGACATTTGCTACATGAATATGCCTAATCCTTGTTAATGTTAGTTAATAAAAATACAACTTCATTGTTAGTTTATGTTAGCTCAGCTCGATTTGGCCTAAATAATAGTTATAGATAGGCCTACATTTATAACTGCAGTAATAATGTATTAGTAAACGCTGACATTAACATTAATTATTTAGTAGTATTTTTAATTGTTAGCTCATTTTAAGGGATTAGTTCACTTTAAGGATTAGTTCACCCCAAAATGAAAATTTCCTGATTATTTACTCGCCCCCATCTCATCCAAGGTGTTCATGTCTTTCTTTCTTCAGTCGAAAAGAAATTAAGTATTTTGAAGAAAACGTTCCAGGGTTGTTTTACCTTTTTTCTTTTTGCTGCAAAAAATACTTTTCTTACTTAGTATTTTTGTCTTGTTTTCAGTCCAATATCTAAAATCTTCCATTAAGAAGCATTTACTAGACAAGCAAAAGTTTTTGTCTTGTTTTGGGGAAAAATAACTCAAAATTAAGGGAGTTTTTTAACTGTCACCCCCTTTTTGAGAATACACATGAAAATGCACTATCCAAACTTAAAGGGCTGTAATTCAATAATGCTTTGGAATATAGATATTTGGAATTTAAAGACGACACTCAGTAGATTATTGCTGAGGTGAAAGCAATTCAAAATATGAAAGTACGAAAGAGTTATGGAAGTTTAAATTTACTGTAAATGAAAAATACTGTACTAAATATTTTTTATTTCATATAAAATTTATATTTTACAAAAAATAATTTACTCTAAAATTACTATAAAATCAAAGCCATATGTCTAACCAATTTGTGTTCCAAATTTGAAGTTGATATCACAAAAATTGAAGTTCCCATGAGATGTTGTTTAGGTGCTGTACCAAAAATAGCCACCGGGTGTCATTCAAATTCCATTTATTGTTTTTTTGATGCATTTTCTTTAAATTTCTGTCCAAATATCACTTCCATCACAAAACAGTCACCAAATATGGACCCTTGAGACTCAGACCTTTCCGACAATATGCGTTTTGTCAAGATTGGAAAAGATTTTGAATATAAAGTAGTTAAAATAATTGTTGTAATATGAAACATGACACCGCCAACTAGGGGAGGAGCCCACTAGAATAATTTAGAGTAACGTTTCCATGGTAACCCAATGTCCGATTTCAAAACGGTTTTCACAGGATGAAATTTGAGTTTGTAAGCTTTCAAATGATACCTAATTTATGATAATTACTTAAATATATGATACGAAAAAAAGGCGATCAAAAAAAGAGCACCAGGCGTCCCACCTGAGGGACGGTGACAGTTAAGAGGTTAAAATAAGCAAAATCATCTGCCAATGGATTAAGCAAAATAATCTTGATTCAAACAGAAAACAAGATTATTTTGCTTACCCCATTGGCAGATTATTTTGCTTATTTTAAGCAAAAACTCCCTTAATTTTGAGTTATTTTTCCCCAAAACAAGACAGAAACTTTTGCTTGTCTAGTAAATGCTTCTTAATGTAAGATGTTTTAGATATATGGACTGAAAACAAGACAAAAATACTAAGTAAGAAAAGCATTTTTTGCAGTGTATTAGTCTTCAAACGAGTGCTTTGTAAACACGGGGGCGGTACTTTACATCTGGGATCACGCAGAGCCTCTGGAATTCATCAAAACGCTTTGAACCTGCCTTGATGCATTTTGGTTGCAACTGAAAACTGTTATATGATGAACAATCCTGGAAAGTTTTCTTCAAAATACTTAATTTCTTTTTGACTGAAGAAAGAAAGACATGAACATCTTGGATGGCATTTGGGTGAGTAAATTATCAGGAAATTTACATTTTGGGGTGAACTAATGCTTTACAATTAAAATTATCCCATGATTTATTCACCCGCAAGCCATAGGTGTATATGTCTTTCTGATGAACACAATCAGAGTTATATTAATTAATATCCTGACTTCACGCCATCTGTATTCAACTTTTTCAACGGAAAAAGCATAACTGGCGCGACGTTTAAATATGGATATTTTTCTTACAAAAACCCATCGATTCGCTTCAGAAGGACTTTATTAACTCCCTGGAGCTGTGTGGAGTACGTTTATGATAGATGGATGCACTTTTTTTGAGTTTCAAACTCATGTGACAGGATATTAAACATAATGTGTAATGTGTTATTTTAAAAGTTGAACTAGGATTATGAAGCATATGATAATTTCATACAGACGCGACAGAATATTGTCCTCATGTAACTCTGATTGTGTTTATCTGAAAGAAGAAAGTCATATACACTTACGGTGGCTTGAGGGTGAGTAAATCATGGGGTAATTTTTATTTTAAATTTTCATTCTAATGTTAACAAATTAAATGTTATTGTAAAGTGTAAAATGATTTGTATTGTGGGAAACATTTATTATATAACACAATAGTCAAGAAAGTCAATATTTCCCTATAGACCTTTTTTTCATTTTCATTTAATGAACAGGCCACAAAAATGTCTGGCGTGCCGCCACTTATTCAACATTGAAATATTAACTGAAAACAATCTGTACTGCTGACTTATGTTTTTTCCTGACCATTTCTGGCTCCACTGTTATAAACCAGGAACAGCTGATGCCCGGTGGATAATTTTTCTCTGGCCAGTTGGGAGTTTTGATTGTGCCCTGAGATTTTGTGAGCTTCCCGCCACAAAACTGGTGCTCTGACACAAAGAAAAAGAAAAGAAAGATCATTGAGGCTGCAGACATTCACCTTCTAATATGCAAAACTTCAAGGGAAGAAGTCAAAACAACACATTTCCAGCATCAAGTATTTTGTCTGAAAATGAAAAAGCTGAACGAATAGCGTCAATTGCAAGCAGTGATGGGGAGAGTTACTTTTAAAAGTAATGCATATTGTGTTACTCCCTTAAAAGCAACTAATTACATTACTTAGTTACTTTTTATGGAAAGTAATGTGTTAGATTACTTTTGACTGAGTATCTTTTTCTCACCTGGCTGAGGCTTGATCTCTTTCAGGCCTTACAGGTGTGGGGTTTTTTTTACTGATAATTTCTTTTTTGCAGAAATGTATTAACATAAACCTTCATTTTCTTTTATAAACACATTTAGAATATTATTATATTCTGACCACTTAGAATATTGACTACAATGCCATACAAAAGATCTCTTAACATTACGGTTAATATTCTCTTCTCTACAACTCTTCCTTTATTGAAAGTAATGTGTTTTGTACATTTTGTCAGTGTACATGTCCAATTGATTATGATGTATTCATTGATTGGTCCAATGTTATGGAGAAGAGGGAGAGTTTTAACTGAAATATTAATGTGTTAATGTATAAAGTAATGCATTTACAAAAAGTAATCGGATTACTTAATGCACATTACTTGTAATCCATTACCCCCAACATTGATCGCAACACATTTGATGTTTAAAATGTAAAAGTTTGATTTCACCATCCACATGTGGCTTTCCTCCATTGAAGTAAGCCAGGAACCCTCTCCCTCCTGTTCCTGAATCTGATACCATC
This sequence comes from Romanogobio albipinnatus, assembly GCA_023566225.1. NCBI lineage: Eukaryota > Metazoa > Chordata > Actinopteri > Cypriniformes > Gobionidae > Romanogobio > Romanogobio albipinnatus. Next base: position 12,048,590 of record CM042259.1, on the reverse strand, counting down.
TCTACCATCATGGTGTTGGACGTGGAGATGAGAGCCCCGGGCCGGAACGTTCCGCAGAAACGCCCGAGCTTCTGCACCATGTTAGAGTGTCCGTTATACACATCTACATAGTCATAGCGGCAGAGAGGGTCAGCCTCCAGGTCAAAAATCCTGAAGGAGAGCATGACCACATTGCCTTCTGGAACCTAGTAGAAAGGGACAGAGATACTTAAAGGCTTTTACTCTGGGATATGGCCAGGGTAACGAAGAATCTCGAGTGTGAACTCAGAGTGAACTCACTGTGATATACCAGGTACATTTGCTGTTGGGTTTGTAGAATGATGGGAATCCTTCACTGCCCACAAAGCCTGAGTCTCCAACCAGATCACCGCCACAGTTAAACACAGGCCTGAGAGGGCGAGGAAGAGTGAAAAAGAGTGAAAAAGAGGGATTTCTGGTGACTATAAGAAAAGGCTGATGTGAATGTGTTTATATTGCACAATAAACACAGTGTGTTTATATCATGAAGGCGAGTCAAAAGCTTGACCAAGACATAGTTTGCAAAAGACATAATCTCACAAAGTACAAACAGATGCACATAGATGAAGTAAACCAACTGGAAAATGTAATGGCAGGGCATCCAAGATGAAAATATTTTGCTAACCAAAAGCTATTAAAGATACCAGTTTTATGATAATATAATTATTCACTACATAAATAAGTCAATGTTTATAGCTTTTTCATTTTTCTCATTAAGAAAAGCATACTTCAACTAGATAATTGACAGAAACATTTACAAAATCAGTTTGAAAAAGTCTTCAAATTTGTCCCAGAACAAAAAGGGTTAATTTGCCCACCGGTTGATTCAATTAGCCACCAAACTATAGTAGAAACAGGCTTTAAAAGCTTGGACGCTTTAAATAATAATAATAATTACTATTATTAACAATTAGCCATCAAACTAAAGTAGAAAACAGGCTTTAAAAGCTTGGAGGCTTTTTAATAATAATAATTACTATTATTATTATTATTATTATTTTTATTATTATTATTATTATTATTAAGAATTAGCCATCAAACTAAAGTAGCAAACAGGTTTTAAATAATAATAATAGGCTTTTAATAATAATAATAATAATTGTTTATGTACAGCATTTCTGCATTTTTAATAGCAAAATATTAATTAGTGCACAGCTCAGTTATTTAATTAATTAGAATGTATTTGCATTTTTTAGCATTTAGTGTAAATTTATCCTTTCAAGTTTAATGTTATCATCCTAATTAAGTTTATTCATTGAAAAACTCCTCTGTGCCAGAATAATGCACAAGTGATATATTACATCCTGGCAATTACATTAAAAATATTGTCTCCTTTCTCTTTTTTTTAATTATTTTTTTTAAAGAGCAGTTTGACTGTACTTTAAATACTTAAAATTATGAGCTTGGCAGGCAATATTTTCAAAGCTGTTTCAGAGAGGCAGACACTTTTATTCAGTGTTTACAACATCCCAGGCAGTATTTCTAAGATCACTGACAGCTCAAAATCCCTTTTGAATGTTGAGAAATGTTTTTGACGTCTACAGCAATATGTTTATGGACTTAAACTCTATGACACTGCAAAATAAAACACAGCTTTTTTGTAATGTAATGGTGCAGAGCCTGAACACTGTCCAAATACTGTCATTATGCAATTACTCCCACAGACCCCGTCTGAGACAGAGATATATATATATATATACCGGTATATACTATTATCTTCTCTACAACTCTTGCTGAAAGTAATGTGAAAAGTTGAAAGTAATGTGTTTTGTACATTTTGTCAGTGTGCATGTCCAATTGATCTTAATGTAATAATTGATTGTTCCAATGTTATGGAGAAGAGGGAGAATTTTAACTGAAAAGTATGAACATGAAAAGTATGAGCATGTAGAGCACTCAATACTTAGTTGCGCTCCTTTTGTCTGAATTACTGCAGCAATGCGGCGTGGCATGGAGTCGATCAGTCTGTGGCACTGCTCAGGTGTTATGAGAGCCCAGGTTGCTCTGATAGTGGCCTTCAGCTCTTCTGCATTGTTGGGTCTGGCATATCGCATCTTCCTCTTCACAATACCTCAATGATTTGCTATGGGGTTAAGGTCAGGCAAGTTTGCTGGCCAATTAAGAACAGGGATACCATGATCCTTAAACCAGGTATTGGTTGCTTTGGCACTGTGTGCAGGTGTCAAGTCCTGTTGGAAAATGAAATCTGCATGTCCATAAAGTTGGTCAGCAGCAGGAAGCATGAAGTGCTCTAAAACTTACAGCTGTGTTGACCTTGGACCTCAGAAAACACAGTGGACCAACACCAGAAGATGACATGGCACCCCAAACCATCACTGACTGTGGAAACTTTACACTGGACCTCAAGCAACGTGGATTGTGTGCCTCTCCTCTCTTCTTCCAGACTCTGGGACCCTGATTTCCAAAGGAAATGCAAAATTGACTTTCATCAGAGAACCTAACTTTGGACCACTCAGCAGCAGTCCAGTCCTTTTTGTCTTTGGCCCAGGCGAGACGCTTCTGATGCTGTCTGTTGTTCAAGAGTGGCTTGACACAAGGAATGCGACAGCTGAAACCCATGTCTTGCAAACGTCTGTGCATAGTGGTTCTTGAAGCTCCAGCTCCAGTCCACTCTTTGTGAATCTCCCCCACATTTTTGAACGGGTTTTGTTTCACAATCCTCTCCACGGTGCGGTTATCCCTATTGCTTGTACACTTTTTTCTACCACATCTTTTCCTTCCCTTCGCCTCTCTATTAATGTGCTTGAACACAGAGTTTTGTGAACAGCCAGCCTCTTTTGCAGTGACCTTTTGTGCCTTGCCCTCCTTGCGCAAGGTGTCAATGGTCGTCTTTTGAACAACTGTCAAGTCAGCAGTCTTCCCCATGATTGTGTAGCCTACAGAACTAGACTGAGAGACCATTTAAAGGCCTTTGCAGGTGTTTTGAATTAATTAGCTGATTAGAGTGTGGCACCAGGTGTCTTCAATATTGAACCTTTTCACAATATTCTAATTTTCTGAGATACTGAATGTGGGATTTTCCTTAGTTGTCAGTTATAATCATGAAAATGAAAAGAAATAAACATTTGAAATATATCAGTCTGTGTAATGAATGAATGTAATATATAAGTTTCACTTTTTGAACGGAATTAGTGAAATAAATCAACTTTTTGATGATATTCTAATTATATGTCCAGCACCTGTATATATAGTAGGATAGACATTGAAATTTAGCTTAACTTTGCATAAGTAAACACTGGATTGGACGTATCTCTACATTTTTATTAGGAAAATAATCATTTGTGCATTTTCAACTCAGATATATAAATTAAAAAAGCCTTTAAAAAAATTCTACTTACTTTCATTGTATGGAAAAGAGCAGCATAAACATTCTACTAAATTTCTCCAACAAAGTCAGAAAATCATATGGGTTGACTATAAATGTAATTCTTGGCTGAACTATTTCTTTAACTGCAACAGCCTAAATAGCATAAGTTTTAAACAGAATTACAAGGATGTAAGATTACTCAGTCTAATCATTATTTAACAAATTATCCATCTGTTTTCTTCAGAAAAAAAGCAATGGTGCTCCCTGCAAAGGAGAGCTGGACCTGAAAGCGACCTGATTCACCATAAAAACACACTAACCCAAAGTACCTCCATCTGCAACCTACTGGGAATTCACACACACACATACACACACACACACACACACACACACACACCATGCATTTAAAGAGTAAAAAAATGACACCCTATCAGACATAAACTCTTAAAAAGCCATTGCATGTTTAAACAGTTCCTGCAGTAGAAACTCATGAGGGTTTGTAAAAAGGACTATTTATAGCAGCAAAGAGCTGTCTTGAAATGCAGACTTAGTTCGTCCTCACCCACAGCCCTACCACGCACCTGGTATAGTTGGTGGTCTGACACAATGCCCCTCCAAAACTCAGACATAGAAGAATCCCCAAATTCCACACAGCAGCCAAACGCTCCATATTCCTCAGCTCTGAGATCCACACATGCAAATGCAGCCACAGGACACATGACACAGAGAGGAGGAGATATGGAGGGAGGGATGCTGAGGTAAGAGTAGAGGGAGTGGGAAAGTGACGCTATATTGGGGGGGGTAATTAGAGCCAGATGTTCAGTTTGGGCTGAGTATCAGCCTCATTGACTTTGGCCAAAGGGAAGATTGCTGCATCAACAAAAGCAGGAAAGAAAAATTAAGAAATGCAAAGCAAACTCTGTGTGGGAGCCATTGTAAATGAAATTCATTCTGCTTGAGTTTAAACTAGGTTGAATCTTTCGAGAGAAGCTCTCCATGCTGCTCTGGTTACCAGGTTTTAGGTGTGACCTGAAGGTTGCTTCATGTGCTATCAGGAAGTGCCAGAGGCTCTTTTGCAGAGATCAAGAGGTTGTGTGTACATACCTTACGTCTCTTATAGAATATTAGCATATTTTATTATCTCAACTACTAAAAAAGTTCAAATGTTGTTCCGGTATTTAGCACCTTGTATTCGCATTCTAGAGAATGGACAAAAAATGGAAGTCAGCAGCCTTCCAGGTTTTAACAAAAAAGGAAAACCAAAAGGTATAATTGCAACTTTATGCAACTTGCTCAGATATTGGACTTTATTTCACATAATTGCAATTAATTTTTTGGTAACACTTTATTTTAAGGATCAGACATTAGGTACGAATTAATGACTAATAACTGCATTTGTAAGTAACTAGTTATGTACTTGTATGCCATTACAAGCCATTTATAAGGCCTTTATTGGCTGTTGTCTTATTTTTGTCTTATAGCCCCTTTATACTTGTTTCTGTCCTAACAATGTACTAATTAGCTAAAAATAAAACAAACTAATAGCTTGTATTGTGCCAATTACACACTAGTAAACATTTGCTGTTTTCCAATAAGAAAAGAGAATAAAAGTTGAGTTGAGTTGTTCACTGCAATATTACAATATCTTTTCTTATTGGAAAACAGCAAATGTTTACTTTAGAATAGGGAACATAATCTGAAGTAACATTGCATTTATTAGTGATAAATTAGTGATAAATGTGCTTGTACCCATTAATAAAGGGAATATTTAAGTAATAAATAATTTGTTAGCATAGAACAACTGCTTGAAAGACAGTGTTTCTCTGCAAATTTAAATGTCTGAGTTGAAATGCCCATTCTATATTTATTTCATACTTATAAGCCACACATTCACACAGTGTACTGGGAACTTATAAAGTGTGTAATTGGCACAATACAAGCTATTAGTTTGTTTTATTTTTAGCTAATTAGTACATTGTTAGGACAGAAACAAGTATAAAGGGGCTATAAGACAAAAATAAGACAACAGCCAATAAAGGCCTTATAAATGGCTTGTAATGGTATACAAGTACATAACTAGATACTTACAAATGCAGTTATTAGTCATTATTAATTCGTGCCTAATGTCTGATCCTTAAAATAAAGTGTTACCAATTTTTTCACTACTGTGATTTTCTTATTTGAAACGTTCTCATAATTCTTTATTCTATACTGGTGGAAACAACCTTTTTTTTTTTTACAGAAATAAAAATTGCACAATAACACTAGGAACACGCAAGAAAGTGTATAAGGTCAATTTAGATTTTTGTTACTTTGTTTATTTTACGGTTATATTTTTAGTTTTAATTTTAGAGTGATTTTGTCATCTGCTTTTGTCATAGTTTTTTTTTATATTCTATGTAGCTTTATTTTGTATTTCTGTTTTAGTTTGTCATTTTATACTTCAACTTATTTCAATTAGTTTCTATGACAACATTTCTAATTTGAATTTAAGTTTTTCGTTGTTGTTATTGTTGTTTGCTTTATTATCCCCACGGGAAAATTTTGTTGCAATGAGTTTCAACATGCGTATACACAAGGACCAAACAATATAGATAAATAAGAAAACACAAAACACTAACAGAATAAAATGACACTCATCACTGCGACCCCCACCCCAACTTCAATTTTCAACTTAAATTTCACATTTTATTTGACCTAATTCAGCTAATAATTGGGGGTAACAATTTATTTTACAGTGCCCTTGTTACTTATGTAACATGTACTTACCATAGTAATAACAGTCAATTATGCATAATTACATGCAACTAACCCTCAACCAAACCCTAATTCAATTCAATACACATGTATTTGTATAGCGCTTTTCCTCATTCGGTTATTGATGTTATTTTCTGTTGTATTCAACAACATGTTACAGATGCTGTCCAGTCATCTTTACTTCAACTCAGAACATTCCTTTAAGATTAAAAGCACTTCCTTTAAGCACTTCTGGTTGTAATTGAGACAAGTGACCTCAGTCTTGTGAATGCATTCATGTTTACCTATCTGTGTCTGAGAATGAGTCACGTTGTTTGAAAAATTCACTCCTTATGGTGTTCTGTTGCAGCTCTGTCCTTTCGATCGACATTACAGGGGCCTGTACAGGGGAACATCCACATAAAACCTTCAGAAGAAATATAAATCTCATAAAAGATCACAGCAGATCTCAAAGGAAGGCGGCATAAAGTTATCTAGTCACCACCATTTACTATAATGAACAATATAAAAGATCAAAAGCTAAGCATTGTTAGCAAAGTCAAATATGCAATAATGAAAACACATTCAAACTGTATCATGTGAATCCTTAGATGCTGCTAACTCTGTGTTGTGCTTGGCGTCTGGTTGCGTTTGCTCTCTCTGGGATGTGATTGGCGTTGTGATGACAGGCAACAGCACAAGAATGTGGTGACGTGGGACTTTGCTGGGGGGTGGAGGAGTGTGAGGTCTGGCTGACGGGTGGAAGAGGAGGGAGGTGGAGAGGGTGGTGTGGGCCAACAATAGCTTGAAGACCTGGAGGAAGGTCAAGGGTTTGAGTATCACAGCAAAAACAATTCATCAAAATGTATTGTTGGCAAAGGGACAGGACAGAATTAGAAACTGTATGAGGAATCATTTGGGAAAGGGAGGTCTGGGGGAAGGGGACACTGGAACTTTAAGTTTTAAAATTCAGATATTTCACAATTGCATTTGGCAGTCGAACATGGGTTTAGAAAAATGGCTCTTTATATGCTCTTATTATGCTACGACAAGGCTATAACAAGGCTTGGCAAACAATTAAAAGTGTATCATCATTTATTGACCATTAATGTCATTCCAAACCTGTATGACTTACTTTCTTCTGTAAAATACAAAAGGATATATTTTAAAGAATGTTCATGTTGCTCTCATAGGGAACTCTGGGAATGTCAATTTATGTTTTTTCACTGAAAATTATAAAACGACTTATCCTATGAAGTCTCCTGTTAGATTTATTAATAGTTTTTCACTGTATATAGAAACCTACTGTTAACCTATTAACAGGTTTTTATTGTACCATTTGTATAGTTTTACTTTTACAATTATGATCATGTTTTACAGTATACAGTTGCTTTGTGTGAGGAACAGTTATTCACTGAGATTATTAATGGTCATTATTCACTGATTTTTGCCACCGCTTTCAAATTTCACAAGTACTTCAGAAGATTCAAAACTTATGTCCTAAACTAATATACAGTTGCAAAATTTAAGAGCCAATGGTATTTAGTGATATTGATGTTAAATATGGCACAATCTGTGGACTTTGGAGCTTGACAGCTCCTGGTCACCATTCTATTTCATTTATGGAGAAAAAAAACAGCATGGACATTCTTCAGAATATCTCCATTTGTGTTTAGTGGAAGAAAGAAAACAAGTTTGGAATGACGTGAGGGTGATCAAATGACAATGTGTGAACCTTTTCTTTAAGGGAATTAACTCATGTCATGTTATTCATTAAAAAATCGGATAAAAAGAGTGGATATGAATGAAAACAGAACTCCAATGCAATCGCTGCCATCACTCACTATACACAGCTTGTTGAGATAAATCATGCCACCACAGTCATCTCCTCTCATTATGGTTTTTGAATAAGAAACCTTCTATCACACAACGCCAAACAGCAAACACAACAAACAGCTCCTTGCTTCTCTTTCTTATTTCTCAGGTTTTTCAAAGAGGTCTATGTAAATATTCATAGAGATTAACAAGAGGAGTTTACAGAAACCTGTCAGTTTTACTAATCTGGACAGTCTGAGATATGCATTCCTGAGCTGGGGAAAACTACAGATTTAAGCTTTAGAAAATATGCAGGGGAAATGGAATGCTTTCTCCTTATGTCACCTTGCTTAGACACATAGACAAACATTCATTTCAATGACTTTGGTTGTAAAAACAGTTTTGGAAAATGAAAGAGGAGTCAAAATCATGGAAATATTGGTTTTGGGAGAAGATAATTCATAGCAAAGCATGAAGAGAGAATTGATGTTGCCAGATATGTTACATCGTGCCCTCTAGTGGCTATGAAGATCAATTCAGTCATGTTACAAAAAGAAAATGAAGAACTCAGATGGTCGAAGCAGATTACTAAAAACTTAACATTTTATTTATTTCGTTTCAAAGCAGAAAAATACCATTCAAAAAAATGTTTGAGTAAAAGTCTGGCAAATGTACAAAATCAATTTACAATTCCTTCACGTTTAACAAACACTTTAAACAGAACTGTACTGCATGTAAACTGATTGGGCCTGTCTGCTTTCACAGAAAAGCTTTTGAAAAGCCCTCATATACAAATATGAGGGCAACAGGAAACAAGGGAAGTGGTTGTCTTTTTTAAAATAATGCAGTCCTGCATTTGTTGAGGAACTAAACAAGACATTGGACGCTAAAAAAAAAGGGATTGTCAAGCTCATCCGGGAGACTTTTAGAAGTAAATACATCTCACTTCAAAATAAGTGCAAATGAACTGTCACAAAATTCTCCGTCATCCATTTATTTACATTTTATGGACTTAATAGTATCAAAAGCAGCTTCAAATACATTATTTTAGCAAATTAACAAATAAATAAATCTTTTAACACTACCAGTAAAGAAAGTTGTTTGCGATGCTGAAACCATGGAAATGCAAATGGTTTTAGCTAAGCAAACTTCATTTTGTGTGCCACTGTATTCTGATTGTTTAAGATTGCGATTCGCAATATATATGGACATTTGAAGGTAACTGTCGTACAATGGGAAAACATATTTGCAATGCACTGTCAACTTGGTTAGAGGATGTTTCCGGCCTATCATACCTCTTTTCCACCAAAATAGAACGAGGAGAACTGGAGCCTTTAGCAAATGTAATCAAATGAAAAGCAATGTTACTACATTGCCGAATGAGACTATCAAAAATGTCCCCAAAATAATCACGTTCCTGTTTACAGACCAGAGTGGAACCAGTTTTTCCCCATCCACCATAATCCGTCCATAATTCCTGGGAACCGTTCAGAGCGGTTTAAGAATTGACACATAGTGTCTGTAAAAAAAATGAGCTACGAGTGTATACGTTTTTCAAACTTATGTGAAATCAGTAAATTCTTGGTCCAGCTGTTCATAATTCTATAAACTCTACTCAAAGTTTGAAGAAATGTGTGTAAAAGAAAAGGTCACATGGTGTCATGAATAATTCTGAAACAGCACCTGTCATAGGATAAGGCCAGGCGGGCTCATAAATAATTATAAGAACATGGAAGCAGAAAATAGTGCAACAATGTTCCTCTAAAATCCACCATGTGCAACAGATTAACATCTCAAAACATATTCCTTTTAAGCTATAAAAACGAAAGGAAGTCTTTCCCTTCTTCTTTCTATAGTTCAAAAGTCTGGATATGAAGCTATAAATTATGTGTCATTTCATAGAGTGTTGTAAAAATGAGCCATTGATGAACTAATTGAACTGACATCATCTGTGAGGATAATCTTTCTCACTTTCAGCTCGGTCCAAATTCAACTTGGCCCTAAAAGTCTTCCAAATCACTGTCCAGCAGTCTGCAGTCCCTCTTCACCTTCGCTGATGATGTCACTTCCACCTCCTCCATGGCTCACTCCTACGTGATCGTGCTCGCCTGACTGTCTTTCTGTTCTTAATCAGATGAAGGGGGGCTCAAGGGAAAGGCTGTTTCTGCAGTGAGAAGTTTATCTTGTTGTTTGGCCTCTTCTCGCAAAACCATGCTGAGATCCATCTCATGGAATTCCAAATCGAAAGGAGGAGGAGTTGAGGAATCTGGGGGAGATTCACATCCTGTGCAAGACTGCGAAGAGAAGTAATAATTAGGCAACATTAGACATTAGATATGTTAAAACGTCACTAAGCTAACACTGAACGTACTGAACACTACATATTTAGAGTTGACATTTCTCTCATCCACCATCTTGAATAAAAATGTTGAACGAGCTTGTTGCAAGGCATTCTGGGTAATTTTCTAATTTGTGAAAAGATACATGCAGTGAGAACTGCATCAGAATCTGGGCAGAACTAGAAAGCAGGAAAATGTTGGCACAGACTTTGTGTAATTTTTGTCAGGAACTACTCACTGTAACGTTGATGGCTTTTGGTAGGCAGCCGGTTTGAATCCATGGGTGGACCTGAGTTAACTCTTTCTTCTGCTCTTCAGTAAAGTGAGGCTGATGCTTCTGAACAGCTTTCAGGGCGTCTCTGTCTTCTTTCAGTACCGAGTCTCTGTCTCTGTGCACATACACATACAAATGAAAGAACTCCATCTTCCGGCAGAGTTTAAGCTACACTTAATAATAAAAAAATTCTTCTTGTATTTGTAAGGGAATGAAAAAAATATGAAATGCCCAGCTAGTGAATTTTATTCCCACCAAAATTGCATTGTATTATTTATAGTATCGCCCAGTGAGTCAATTTGAAAATTGCATTGTAATTATAGTGCCGAAAATCATAATTACGGACTATTTTTACTTCAATCAAAAACACCATAACCAGCTAATCAAGATATTTGGGTGAGGTTTTTGTTTTTAAATAACAGACATTCATGAGTCCACACTTACAAATAATCAGATATAATAAAATGTATGCATATTTGGCGTGCTGTCCGAGTTTTGGCCCAAACCCAGAGTACTCCCCCCGTATCTTCTGATTAGAATAGTTAACCAAGCAAGTGTGAGGAGACGGGGTGGTGGTGGGATGCAGGATGCTGTCGAGGAACCTAGGTGAGTTGGCTATGTATATATATATAGGCCTCATCTCATACTGATTGGATAGGCAATTTGAACGTGTTCCTCCCAAACTTTGTTTATAAAACATCATAAGGTGTAAGAACAGGTTTGGAGCTAACTTTGGTAAAATGGCCTTACTTGATGGGAATCTGGTATGTCATCATGACCTTGTCATCTGTGTTGGCCATGAGGAGCCAGATGGGGTCCTGCAGGACAAACTTAATGAACTGTTCCCCTCCCAGATCTCCAGATGCTGGTTTCCGAGTGTGATCATTCTCTGACGAGTCAATGCTTCCAAAGTACTTGCTAGTATTACTGCTCCCTGAGATAAAAAATATATATATATATTAAATTGTAATTTCATGGAAAAGAGCAACCAGTACAACTCTTTAAAATTTTTGTTCCACCACAGATAGAAAATCATACAGGTTTGTAATGGCATGAGGGTGAGTATTGGTGATTTTGGGTAATCTATGACTTTAAGAATGAAGCAAGCATGATGAGTAAATTACTCACTAGTGCCACTTCCAGATGTGCTACACTCATTCGATCCAGAGCCAAATGACCCAGACCCAGACCCTGACGACCCAGAGCCTGAGGCAGCGGAGCCAGTGCCTGAGCGGGAGTCCTCTTGCAGCAATAGGTCCAGCATGTCACTGGAAGTCGACATGGAGTCCTGGTTGGACTCATTGACTTCATGCTAAAAGAAGTTAACTCAAAGTTAGCCAAGAAACAAGGTAATGAAAATCATTATGGTAAATGGACTGAATTCATATAGCGTTTTCAACAGACCCATGGCCACCAAAACACTTTACATATTGTCTCCCATTCTCCCATTCATTCATACACTGACGGCGGTGTCAGCCATGCAAGGCGCTATCCAGCTCATTGGGAGCTGCTGGGGTTAGGTGTCTTGCTCATGGACACCAAGACACTTCAGTCAGACAACCTACATGAACCACTGAGCCACTGCCACCCCATTACCCTGAGTTTAAACCTGTTCTTAATACTTACGTTGTTATTTGGTTTGGCATCTTTGGTGTTGCTGCGATTGCTGTAATTCTGCACTATAGTCCCGCCCCCTTGTGTTGTGCCTACTCCTGGGGGTGGAGTCTGTTGCGTAGCATCCGTTCTGTTGCTCGGCAATTCTTCAAGTTGTAGAAGATTGAGTGGGGAGGAGCATCGGGACTGAAACAGAGGGGATCCGACCCCTTCTCTTTCGCCAGCCTGTTGCCCAGTGGACTGGGGTGTGCTGGAACGAGACTGTCCATGTGGTGTAGTGTTGGCATTTTCTGCTGGCATTGATGGACAGTTGGGGAAAATGAATGGGGGATTTGGGTTGTAGAATTGCTGGGGAATCACTGATGGCATCATGGGATTCATTTGAGAGCCCAATGGATTTAACTGTCCCATTGCAGGATTGAATGATGGTACACCAGGGTTCATTTGAACAATAGAGCAAGGGAACTGGCCCAAGGGGTTCATCTGGGCAGGCAGTTGCCCACTGAGCTGCAAATTGGCTTGGTTAAAATGTGGTCCTGGATTACCAAATTGTGGAAACATATAGTTGGGCAACATGAAGGTCATGACTTGTGGCATCACTGGAGGAAAGCCTTGAATGGGGAACCTAGGGACTCCCGCTTGCAAGGAAGGATCCATTCCCATTTGAGGCATGAAGGGTGACGAAATGGGAATGGGCATGTAGCCTTGTGGAATGGAGGTCATCATAGGAACACCACTGGTCTGGGATGCCGCAGATGGTGACCAAGATGTGGAAGAGTGCTGGACTGAGGGGAAGTTGGGTCTTATTTCTGTAGGATTGGCTCCTCTATAGGGGCCAGATTCAGAGAGGGAGGGAATGTCCGGAATGTTGCCGTCTACTTGGTGTTTCCGCCTTTTCCCACCTCTGCCATGCCGACGACTGTTGCTTTTACCCACAGAAGGATAGTTCTGGGAGCAATTCACTCCTAGACAGAACAAGCCAAATAATAAGGGCGTAAGTAAAGGAAGTCAGACAGACAAATGCGACCCATGAATAACTATACAATGCTGTTACCGTTTGTCCCAGGAGTAGATGTGCTTCTGCGCTGTGGTGGCTCTCTGGGTTGGACCATCCGCAGCTGGCTGACATCTCTAAAACGGTTGAGGAAGGCTTGCTCTTCTTGCTGGGTATGTGTGGATAACACCGCCTTCGTGAGGCCCTTTCCTGCACTTCCTCCACCTCTTCTCTGATTCTCCTTTTCTTTCTCAGAAACAGCAGCAGTGGGGGACAAGGTCTGCTGAGGGTTCACACGCATAGGAGAGGCAACAGCAGTGGGTGGAGCTGACATGGAAGGTGTTGGGGTGGTTGGTGGCTCCTCCATCATAACAATATCTGGATGTAGATCAAACAGAAGAGATTACTTACTTTTACACGGTCAGACGTTTAATGAAATACAATACCATGTATAGGCCAATGACAAGAATAGCCTGGGAAAAGGGTTCAGACCTGATTCAGGTGGCTTCTTGTCACCAACGTGAACGATGGTGCTGCTGAAACTGCACTGGGAAGTGGCCGAGACAACACTTTCTGCCTTACAGTGCAGAGCCAGAGGGGTTAGGGGGTGTCCTGGTGCTGCTGGGACAACCTTTGACCCCTCAGTTACCACAAGAGTCTCTGTTATGTCTAAAGAGAAGAGGGAACTTCAATTGTGTACAGATACACACAGACATCAGTTGATACTGAAGGAATACGACTAGTGATTGATTGTATGAGTCTGCTTTTCTGTCCCTGACTTTCTGAATACTTAAAGGATGTGTTGGGTGAATATCCCATTACCCTTTAGATATCCTTTACTGACCTTCGGTTGCTCCAGCTCCTTTCCTTTGTTTATCATCGTCAGAGGAAGAAGAGGTTGTATAGGAAGATGAGCCACACTTCCTCTTCACTGTGCCAGGGACATTAAAGCTCTCCAGATATCTGAACAACACAATCAAAAACATGAGACCACCACATATCCAATACACATACTTCACATACAACCTATAAAACATCTTTTGTCTCTTAAAATAAGATAAAATGGGAGGAATACAAATAAATTCACACAAAACAAATCCTGGTACAGGCAGAAACACAGGCAAGAGAATCACCGTATGATGTTGTCCAGACAGTTGATCTGCTGGTATGAGTAGATGGTGGGCAGCTCCATCCTGGGTGGAGTGGACAGTGCTAAACCTGCCAGACCTTCTTTAGCAGAGGCCTCTGCTGTTTCTGCTGCCTTTGCCAGTGCTTCAAAAATACGACAGCCATCATGTCATTTAAAATGTAATAACAAGCCTGTGCCCTTAGGCTAAAGAGGTAAAGTCAGGTCAATATTACTTATATATTAGCAATGTTTACCTAAGCTACCCTGTTTGAGAGCTGGTGGTCGGTTACGGGATTCAGCGAAGACCTGCTGTCCGCTGGCCTTTACCATGTGCATGTCTTTACAAATCTGCTCAAACGTCATCTAGGAAGAAATAAATTAAGAATTAAAGGTTGACATGGCACATTCTATACATTGGTATATAATAACATTCATATAACTGAAGACAGGAAAATGATCTGGAATTTCAGAAGTCCAATTACTTTCGGGAATACGCATGTACACTACTATTCAAAGATTTGAGGTCAGTAAGATTTTGAATAAAGTAATGAATATTTTTATTCAGTAAGGATGCATTGAATTGATCAAAAAGAGAAAGAAGACATTTATAATGATACAAAAGTTTTCTATTTCAAAGAATTGCTCTTATAGGGATAGTTTACCCCTTTAAAAATGAAATTCTGTCATTACTTATAAACCCTCTATTATATTAAATTATATTATATGTTTTGGTGAACAGTCTCTTTAAATCATATACTACCATTAAATAAATGCATGCTTTATTTAATTAAGTAAAGACTTTTATAATGCTACACTTTCTAATAAATCAAACCATCCTGAAAAGAATGCATCATTGTTTCCACAAAAATATTAAACAGCACAACTGTTTTCAACATTTATAATAATAAGAAATGTTTCTTGAGCAAATCAGCATATTTGAATGATAATGGAAATTCAGCTTTCGCATTACAGGAATTAATTCGATTTTAAAATATGATTACAATTGAAATAACTGTTTTCCAATTAAATATATTTCATAATATTAGTTTTTACTGTACAATTTACTGTATTTTTGATAATCCTTGGTGAGCATAAAATATTTCTTTTTTAAAACATGAAAAATAATCATATGGTCAACCCCAACCACGTGAATGGTAGTGTATGTTCGTTTTTATTTCATTATGTAATGTTAAGGCCAATTCACACACCAACAAACAAACACCAATAAATAAGTTGGCCGTCAGATTTAGAATTTTATGAAAAATAATTGTCGCTCCCACGGAAAAACACAAAATATTCTCCATTAATTTTAACCAATAAAAAGAAAGGATTGCAGCTTTCAGACATGACTTTATTCTCGTTTTATAGTTAATTTAATGGTTCGTGTCCAGGTCAGATTATGTCAGTGTTTGTTGTAGTTTGTTGTAAAATCATACCACACTGCTCAGACATTCCACAACCCAACAAATGCCCATTGAAAATGTTCAGTGGGGTGAAAACAAACTTCGACCAATGGCAACAGACGCCGACAGGGGTAGATTCAACAAACTCCGACATACTTGTTTGTTGGCGTTTATCTGCGCGGTGTGAATTGGCCTTAAAATGCTGTAATGTGTACATCTGGATTGATAATGATAAATGCCCTCACTGGTTTCCTGGGCTTGATCTGGTCCTCGGAAGCATGTCCGTTACTCTCAGAGGAGGAAGTGGCACTTTGCTGGTGGTCGTGGGAGCCGCTGCTACCCAGGCTGCCGTACCCCTGTGAGCTGCCACCATGAATGGGCTGCACCAGGTACCTGTGGATCAACTCGTTCAGCTGTGGCACATCTGGGGACATGGTTCTCACCTCCCCGCCTTCCGGGGCAGTGAACACATCCTCGTTCAGTGGACTCCTACAGAAAGGAAGCTTTGTGAGACCACTTAACAGTAGATTAGCTTAAGTGAGTGCACGCTCAATCAGAACTCACTACCATCATGCTAGAATGGTTGCAAGGGTGTTGGTTGCTATGTGGTTGCTGAGAAGTTGATTTTCCTTTTAATACGATTCCCATATTAAAGAGAAAAACTATGCAGCCACTTACGTCCGAACTTTGTGACGTCCCACAATGAAAGCCACCTTCCTGCTCCAGGGGTTGATGAAGGATGACCAGCTGGTGTCGATGGTCAGGTACTCCCCACTTCGTGCACGCATACGCAGGGGCGAGTGATCAAACGGCTGCCCCGCAAACTGGAGAACTGATGAAGGAAGGACGAAAACTAGATCAATTAATTCTGCGGCACAAATATTCACCACTGAATTGTGTCTGCGTCTAGATTGACAGACTCACTTTTCTTGTGAATGGCCACCATAAGGACTCTGTCTTCTGGATGCAGGTAAATAAGCACCGGTTTCCCAACCAAGTCCTGAGGCAAGTAACCAAGTAATGGCACTGCCCTGCAAATGAGAGAGGAGGAGGTTTATGTAACTGTTCAAAAGAGACATGGGTGGTAAACAATGCGAGACAGCCCTAGGCAAAATGCAAACCTTTCATCAATCTCTTGGAAGAGACAGTTTGGGGTGTGACTGGTGGTAAAAATTCTCTTGTCTGCTGGGATACGAGGTGCTGTTATGTAAAAACCAGGAAAACGTTAAGAACAGACACAAAACAACAGAGAGCAAGGTACAGGAAGTACACTACCATTTAAAAGAGGTCGGTAAGATTTTTTAAATGTTTTTGAAAGAAGTCTCTTATTCTCACCAAGACTGCATTTATTTAATCAGAAATACAGTAAATATTTCTATTTACAACGTAGTAAGTATTCCTGTGATGGCATTTCTTTGAAACAGAATTTTTTTGTAGCATTATAAATGTCTTTACTTGTCCTTGCTGAATAAAAGCATTAATTTCCTTTAAAACATTTAAATCTTACAGACCACAAAATTCTGAACGGTAGTGTAATTGACATTAACACCATCTTGTTTACCCTCGTAGCCAGAGTGAACTCTCTCAGCGATGAGGAGGCAGCAGGGCTCAGGTTGGGATGTGTCCGAGTCCCTCAGGGTTAGCTGATATGGCGTGAGACGGAAGGGGTAATACTTCACTTCACTACCGTCACTGTCCCTACCTCTGCTGATCCGACAAAACATTGACTTTTCCTCGGCACAGTCCACCTGTGAGGCTGTACACAAATGGAGCTTTAGTAAATACTCATTTTTCCCAACGTACTTTTGGGCAAACTTTACAAAAAGAATAGTTTGAATAGAAGTTTACTTCGCAATACCATTACACCTCATCCTAACTAGGTGAATTTTGGACATTTTTCAGTCACTTAAAGCTAAATACTGTGTGAAGTAACAAAATTGTGTTATTGATGCTTAAAAGGTACAGTGCATAATTTCTGAGCTACTACAATCTGTGTCAACAGCAGTGTTATTTTAGTATCTTTGATATGCTATTATAGTTTTTAACATTTGGATTTTTTTATCAGTTTTTAGTAATATTGTTGTTGTTATTTTTATTAGTTTTTGTTTTAGAACTTCAAGTTAAACTAAATGAAAATGAGAAATGTTGCCTTGGCAACTAGCTGATATGAGATAAGTTTAACATTTTATTTTATTTCAAGTTACAAAAATGTTTTTATAGTTTTAGTTAGGGCTGGGCGATATGGCCCCAAAAAAATATCACGGTATAATTTTCCATATCAGTCGATATCGATAATTATCACGATAAATGTCAAATCTTTATTTCTTTAAAGTTTAAAGACATATTTTTGTTCCTGAGTGAAAGATGTAGAAAACAGACAGTTAATAGGGGGTTAACTATCCTTTATTGTCAAAACATGACCAACACTTCCGAAACAAGTGAACAATTTTAAATATTATTAATATAAATAGAATATATAAAGCATTAAATAAGCATTACATCGAGCATTTATCGAACTGTTGTTATCGTTTTATTGAGGAAAATTATTTAGCGATAATTATTGTTATCGTTTTATCGCCCAGCCCTAGTTTTAGTTAATGATAATAACCCTGGTCTGCATCCTGGACTAGCAATGTTTGCTCGTATTAGGGCAAAAATACCTTTTTGGAATGGGGGGTGGAGTATTTGTGCAAATCTGTTATTATGTTCTGTTAACAATTACATTTAATACCAGTAGTTATATAGAAATTACATACTGCACCTTCAAAACGCAGCTTTGTGGGACACGATATTGGACCAATGAGATTTCAGTATTATACCTATATAACACTATAGTTGCGTCCGAAATCACATATTGTATAGTAAGTACTACATTTGGTTTTAAAATGACTTCACAACCATTAAAAAAGTACATTCTATATAGTGCAAGTGTGTAATATGAAAGGTGGGTACTTTTCTCCTACTGTTTTATGAACACTATGAATTCGGACATACTACTCGGCTCACACACAGTTTTTTGCCTATTGTATAATATGCAAGTAGGCATATTAAGATGCAGCACATGACTCAAAAATACACACCCTTAAAAATGTTTTGCCAATTTAAAAAAATGTGTGCCAATATTTACAGTATTGGCTGGTTAAGACAAAAACATGTGCATGGTAGCTTTATAACTATTTATGGTGAATACAACTTTCTGTAACCAGTGCTTAATTTGAGCCAGATCCTGCCGGAGCGAGCTTGTTTGTTTTGTGCAAGGGAGCAGTGGAAAGTTTGGAGAGAGTGTATATACCTGACATTCTATGAAAAAATAAGTTAATATCGCCAAAACTAAAGTAAAGCTGATGGTGTTTCTGATCAAAAGAGATAATGAGAAGATGGAACTGAACCCCTGGACAATTCTACTTATGCTAATCAGGATAGAGGGAGACATTCGCAATGGGAGTTAGATTAGTCAGAGATGTAACGAAAACGTTGGTGAGAGAGAATATCACTGATCAACTGAATGACATTTTGTCTCAACGTAGCTATATACAGTACGTGACAGAATAATAAACTAGGCTGTAGTTAGGGCCATGCAGAAACTTGTAAATAATGCTTTTATTGATTTATGCTATCACCGTTTAGTGATGTCATTGTGCGTTCCCGAAAAACTGAAGTTTTATGGTCAGTGGCGATCACAGCGCTTTTTAATTGTGGTTTTGGATCCGGCAATTATTCGTTTACAAATTAAGCACTGTCTGTAACAGATTGTCAAAACTTTCTGTGCACTTTGTCGCTATATTCGGGCAGTCAAAAAAGCTTTCACATACTGGTGCCTGAGCAGGAGGACCACGGTGGCAGGCGGCAGGGAGCGGTGCTGCTGTAAAAGGTGCTGACGTCCTGAGGCTCGAGCAGCTCGGAAAACAGAGCCCCCTGCAACCTCTCGGGTTTACAGCGCAGCAGGGAGGCAGCCTGGGATGAGATGTACACCACCTTACCAGAGAGAAACGACACTGCCACAGAGAATGTGTCCTAGGATGGAATAGAGAAAGAAATACAAGAAATGCATGTGTTAGATTCTTCTAAAGAGTCACAGCCTGATGTGTACAACGTAACCTGTCCAGTCATACCGTGTTTTGAAGGGTGTACTCTGATGTAACGTTGTCTAGCTCTTCGATAGTAAACGACGACAGGTCCAAACAACACCCATGGCTCTCTTCCACACTCCACTGATGGTAGTACTCTTGATTAGCTACAGACAAAACGCACCCTTTTATTAGCACACACACGTTGCCAGAGCAAAGAGATTCATTTTAATTTTTAGTGCATTTTTTTTTTACTCACCCCGCACTTGTTTGACACAGCTAAGCGCATACTGCAGGGAGGCTAGGGTGCTAGATCGGCCCTTCCTGTGCCGTTCCGCCGGCATGCGGATCTTTAGCTCGCGCAGGGCCTTCAGCATCTCTCTCTGGGTCTGAAGCCGGGCCGGCTGGTCAATGCTGGCTGCTTTGGAGGATAGCTGATCCTGCTCCGAGCTGCCACTCAAAAGACTGTAAGACACTGAGCTGCTAGGAGGCGAGGGACTGTTTCCATTTGAGCTGAGGAGAGACATTGTAATGGGAGAAATTAACATAGGCGAAGTTGCCCCCCCAGACCAGAGCCAATGATTTTGTCTGAGCTATGAATAAAAAAGTATATAATTTATCTTTTCTTATTTTATTTGTCTTAAAGGTCCCGTTCTTCGTGATCCCATTGTTCAAACTTTAGTTAGTGTGTAATGTTGCTGTTAGAGCATAAATAATACCTGTAAAATTATAAAGCTCAAAGTTCAATGCCAAGCGAGATATTTTATTTAACAGAAGTTCCCTTTCAAAGCCTACAGCGAACGGCCGGCTTGGACTACATCCTGGTACTTCCTACATAAATGACGTCAGTAGAACAGTAGAACAGACTAACCTCCGCCCCACAAGACTACGCGGAAAAAGGGGGCGTGGTCTTGTTGCTGTCCCACGTGGAGAAGAGGACGTGTCGCGTGGAGAAAAGGAAGTGCTGCGTTTGAGTGTGTTTGTCGCCATGTCGTCGAGACGCTGTTATTTTCATCCCGGAGTCAAATCACCTTTGTTTGGCTTTCCCAGGGACGCTGTAGAGATCATTAAGCGCGCATATATCTCCCGTTAAGAGGCGTGACCTTTCCACGTGCGCTAAGCTGCTGTCGAATCACAACACAGGAACCGTGCCACGTTCGCTAAGCTGCTGTCAAATCACAACACGGGAACCGCTGGCACAATCAGAACTCGTTACGTATTTCTGAAGGAGGGACTTCATAGAATAAAGGAACTCATCAGCCGTTTTTAGGACAGTGAAAACAGCGGTATACAGATAAGTAAATTGTGTTAAAAATACTGTTTTTTTTTTACACGCGAAACATGAACACATGTTATATTGCACACTGTAAACACAATCAAAGCTTCAAAAAGACACGAAGAACGGGACTTTTAACAAAAATGTTAAAAGTTAAATTTTTAGGCTGATACATTTTTTAGGCTGCTCTACCTCAGTGGTCTAACAGCGCTCGTAAAAGTCAAAATGATCTAGAAGATGGCCAATCAAATCAAAGAAGACGGGTCTTACTGTCACTGTCACAACAAGAGTTTGTGGAAAGATGCAAGTAGATGCTAGTATTAGACAACAGTTTTATGATATAAATGTTCTGCTACCGACAGTAAGAATAACCAGTGATGCAAACTACTCAACTTTTTATGAAATTTAGCCGTTTTGAATTGAAAAAATGCGACCATGATTCATGTAATTCATAAATGAATGTGACGACGAGGCAAAAAGCATTTTCTAGACATACGAATAAGAGTGAATTTGTGCACATTTTAAAATAAAATATTATTTGATTACTTCATTACTACAATTAGATTTGAACTTATTTTACCATTCTTATTTACTTATTCCCTTAAGTCCATTTTAATCCTTTAATTATTAAATTCCTTTATTATTATTATTATTATTTATAATAATATAAATTATACAGACAGACAACCCGTCTGCCAGTAGGTGGTGAAACTCTGCCTAAGGAAATTAGCCAATATTTTTAATTATTACAATACATTTCAGCAATTAAAATTTCTCCACAACCTCCATAATATTTACTCATAATTCTCCCCAAAAAATATTATTTGGGAGATTTTGGAACTGATAATAGTTCTGGCCCCTTCCGTTTATTGGCTGATCAAAATGAGCCTGACCAAAACCAGTCAGTTACTCAAAATTATATAAAATGATTTATGTTAATCTGCCCTGAGAGAAGCATCATTATGCCTCAACCGGTGTCCGGTTCCAAATGAAAAGGTTTCTAAATGTGCCAAGCTAAACTGAAATCCTGCAATTAGCTTATTAAACTTGATGTGTGAACTATTTAAGTCAAACCACCTCCCCATAAATGATATTTTTATCTCTTTGCTGACTAAAGTGGTTCAAAGACCTGTAACAGGTTTACACTTTGTTAGGTTAAACAGGTTTATACTTTCGTCATGTCACATGATCCTTCAGAAATCATTCTAATATGCTGATTTGCTGCTTGAGAAACATTTCTTATGATTATCAATGCTGAAAACAGTTGTGCTGCTTAATGTTTTTGTGGAAACCTCGACTTCTCTGATGAAAGACTTAATAAATACTCCTTTAACAATCTGCCTAGTGCCTACCATATAAAAGTAATTTTGAATATATTTCATTCTAAATATCACATACCTCTTGCTTTCTGTAGTCTCTGTTGATGAACCCTTGCCAATGTGAGAGCTGCAGGTGGATGTGTCTCGTCCCATGTGTCCTTCGCTCTCCCTCTCAGCCGAGTCATTCCCGCTGGAATGGGCATCAGTGTCGTCCGAGTGTGTCGGCCGAGGCACTGTTGAGATGTCCAGCCCGGGACAGACGGACTGGCTGTCAGTCATTCCGGGAGAAGCATTACAGTGGGTTTCCCTTTCATCCTTATGTGTTGTTCCCTTCCCTGTACTAGTGACACAGCTCACAGGTGTTTGGAAGTTGTCGTTACTCATAATGAAGCAGTATAAATGTATATATCACGTCAGTTTTGTGCATCTGTGAAGAATTTCTGTCAAAGCAGGGCATGTGAACTCGAAGGTTATGTTTTTGGATGTATCAGCTTAATAGACCATAAAGTTGCAAACCATCTGGTGGGAAATAATAATAAAAAGCAGGATAAGCAACTAGAGAGATATGCATTTAAACTGATTTCCAGAAGCACACAGAGAACAGTGAATAAGACAGAAGTATTCAGCATTCAACCCATTGGTGGAGCAGTTCTTGTAAATTATGTAACAACGGTATAAAAACGAGAGTATCATTTTAAGCCTGCCCTATAATAAGCAAAGTACCATATTCATGTATTTACATGCATTAACTGTTATTATGTTTTGTCATTATGATGCAGTGTCTTTAAAATGATTATTATTGATGTTAGTGATGTTCAGAGCTTTATATTTGACATTACATTGTAATCTTCTAAACACAATTTAAAGTGGGAGGGTCAAAGAAGTATTTAGCTGAACTTACATGTACTGTACATATAGCCTACATATATTAGCCAACTTATATTGCACACAGCATACTTTACATTTTTTGGCCTATTTTCACTGTTTTTTATTTATTTATTTTGTACTTTTAAATGGATATTTATGTTCATATATATTTGAACCCTTAACTTAAGAAGTGTTTATGTCTCTCTTTTCTTTCTCTGGATCATTTAGAAAGTATTTTATTGCCAACACTGTGTATCCTAAATGTAAATGTAAGAAGTTTTAAAGAAGTTTAACACTCATTTAATTTGTAAATACATATTTTATGCATTTGATTTAATATGTTTCAAGTTAAACCACAATATGTAAGTTTTCACCGCTAGAGGTCGCTTATTCAAAACAAAGGCATAGCTTGATAACGCGTGGATTTCGCGGCACTTTTATTATGCCGCAGACGACCACTTCCGAGTATGTGTGGTAGAGCAACGCTGTTTTATCATAATAGATACATTTGAGTGTGTTGAAAGTTATGTTATAATGCTACTCTGTGCATTAGCTCTGTGGCTACTATGAGACACTTGTTGCACACTGCAGCTAGATCAATATTAGTATGGTAAAACATAGCACTATCAAGAAGATAGGCGACGCACGGACACGGTCCATGTTGTGGTTAAAATAGCTTATTTCTCTGGATTTAAACATTCTTGGAAACATTTGTTATAATGTAAGTAGTAAGTACACAAGTCAACAAAATATATAACATTGTTCTAGTGGTTTCTTTTAATCCAAAAATCTTACATATTGTGCCTTTAATATTAAAGGTCCCGTTCTTCGTGTTTTTTTGAAGCTTTGATTGTGTTTACAGTGCAATATAACATGTGTTCATGTTTCACGTGTAAAAAAACTGTATTTTTCACACAATTTGCTTATCTGTACACCGCTGTTTTCACTATCCTAAAAACGGGCTGATGAGTTCCTTGTTCTATGAAGTCCCTCCTTCAGAAATACGTAACGAGTTCTGATTGTGCCAGCGGTTCCCGTGTTGTGATTTGACCGCAGCGTAGCGAACGTGGCACAGTTCCTGTGTTGTGATTCGACAGCAGCTTAGCGCACGTGGAAAGGTCACGCCTCTTAACGGGGAGATGTATGCGCTTAATGATCTCTACAGCGTCCCTGGGAAAGCCAAACAAAGGTGATTTGACTCCGGCATGAAAATAACAGCGTCTCTGCGACATGGCGACAAACACACTCAAACGCAACACTTCCTTTTCTCCACGCGACACGTCCTCTTCTCCACGTGGGACAGCAACAAGACCACGCCCCCTTTTTTGCGTATTCTTGTGGGCGGAGGTTAGTCTGTTCTACTGTTCTACTGACGTCATTGATGAAGGAAGTACCAGGATGTAGTCCAAGCCAGCCGTTCGCTGTAGGCTTTGAAAGGGAACTTCTGTTAAATAAAATATCTCGCTTGGCATTGAACTTTGAGCTTTATAATTTTACAGGTATTATTTATGCTCTAATAACAGCAACATTACACACTAACTAAAGTTTGAACAATGGGATCACGAAGAACGGGACCTTTAATAATACATAAATATAGTGATTTTTTCACTGATTACCATTTATAAATCTAAATTAAAGTGTTAGGATTTGTTTAAAGGCTATAAAAAAAAAATGTTTTAAGTATACTATGGAATCACTAGTAGCTATTAAATTATATTAACCATGAAGCTTCTGTGTGGTATAAAATAAAGTTAAAGAGTGTAACCTAAAAAACACCGGATGTGTGGGAAGATGCATTTGTGTTGTTTACATCTATTTCAGCATGAAACTGAAATATTGGTTTCCCCTCCTTATGTATTGTTTTTTCCGTTCTCCCCGGTTTTTTCTTACCCTGACAAGTTTCAGTTTTCAATACATGTTGCACTTGTGCATCATGCATAATGAAGTAACCTTTTTAGAATGGCCCTATAAAACTACTTTATATGGATGGAGCAATTGGAAATACAAAAGTTATCAAAGTTATGTTTTCGAGACTCCTTAACAGATTTAAATGCGCTTAGATGGATGCGAGTCCTCTATCTGTAGACCTGTGGAATTACCTGACATCATATAAACAAACACTGACTGAAAATTGGAAATATTTTGATACACCCAAGCACATTAAATTCATACTACATATTTGAAACATACAAGCAGGTTATTAAAATATACTGGAATATAACTAAGTCAAATGATCAATCAACTGAACATATATACAATGGTCGTCCAAATAACACAAAATCACCATAAAAATGTTTAGAGATCCGCAGTGCCATCAGAAAATACCAATATTAAATGTTTAAGGGTTAAACGCTTTTCACTGTCAAATACAGATTAAACTGTCACTTATACACATCCGATGCAAGACTATCAACAGAATAAACAAAATATTATGACAACACGTAGCTTTTCTCACCTAATGAAAGAGTTTCAGTTGATCCGAGTTGAAGTTTAGGCTGCTTTACAGAGCTTGTATCCGAACATAGTCGTAGTTTCAATACAGAAACTCCCTCACTCGTGTGCGGACACCACCATCATTCTTGTTTGGGAACAAATTTCACGTGTACCCAGCAACTCCCTAAACCATCTCTCATTGGCTCATAAACTACCATAACCCCGCCTGCTATGCATAAACCTCGCCCATCAACTTGAAGCTCGCGCTATTATTGGACATATGGGCGTGGTCTCGATTGTTCGGCTCTCCTTTGTCACGTTGTAGCAGAGCTTCCCTCTGAATTCGCATTTCCCCCAACCGTACTAACCGTTGTGGAGGCGCATAAGGGCTTTTTCCCAATGCGATACACGACTAATACATTTCCATTTTTTATGAAAGTCAAATAAATTACTCTGTTAGTCTGTGAGTAGTTCTGTATGCATCCCTGAAATTATTTCTCGCGTTCCACCGTTTGTATGTGCGCGCCTTTTATTGTGATTACAACATCAACACACTCGCGGAGCAGTCCCTCGTGCCGACTGCCCGTGTGTTCTTAGCGTGTCTGTCCACCTGCCGCTGACACATGTGGGCGTGTGAGGCCATGCCAGCTATTACTGTTCAAAATCTCATGTCTCATGATTGCACTCCCTTCGTTTCCTGCTCAAATACACGGTAAGTAAACCACAACTGGAAACATTTGTGGACAGTGTTAAACGTTGATAAAATTCTCCAATAATTTAATTAATTTATTATTTAATTAATTATAATTTTTATCAATACATATTATTATCAATAATTTCACATTTGGTCAGTGTTTAGACTGACTTCATAACCCTGACATCCCTTTTCTAGGTGTACTTTGGTGATGCCATAGTTTCCTAGTGGTAGCTATCAGATGGTGATACCTTGGTAAAAAATTAACCCAGCCAGGGTGATAAGGTTTTGAATCACCTTGAAGGGGTAATTTTACGATAATAAACGGCTGATTGTGCAAGTGTGCATTAATGGTGGGTTTATTTTTTAAGGACTTTTTTGCAGGTTTTATATATATATATATATATATATATATATATATATATATATATATATATATATATATATATATATATATATATATATATATATATATATATATATTTAATCACTCTTAAAGGGATAGTTCGCCCCAAAATGAAAATTACCCCAAGATTTACTCACCCTTAAGCCATCTTAGGTGTACATCATGACTTTCTTCTTTCAGATGATTACAATCGGAGATAAATGTCCTGGTTCTTCCAAGTTTGGAAGATGGCAGTGAATAGAGGATGCCCCAAAAAGTGAATCCATCCATCCACATTTAAGTTTATAACGTTTTAAATATGGATATTTTTCTTACACAAATGCATTGCTCCGCTTCAGAAGGCCTTTATTAACCCCTGGAGTCATATGGATTACTTTTATGCATATACACGTGTGAAAAGGATTATTCTTGCTCTCTCCCAACTATTCTTTCACAATTTGAGCCTGATGAATCTTGACATTGTCATCCGGGAATATGGTGTGTCTTCCTATATGATTAATTAAAGGAGTAGTTCACTTTAAAATGAAAATTAGCCCATGATTTACTCACCCTCAAGCATCCTAGGTATATATGACTTTATTCTTTCTGATGAATACAATCAGAGTTATATAAATAAATATCCTGACACTTCAAAGGTTTGTAATGGCAGTGATGGGGTCCATTGAGTTTGAAGCTCAAAAAAGCCCATCCATCCTTCATAAACGTACTCCACACGACTCCGGGGCCTTTATTAAAAGGATAGTTAACCCAAAAATGAAAATTAGCCCATAATTTACTCACCCTCAAGTCATCCTAGGTGTATATGACATTCTTCTTTCAGACGAATAAAATCGGAGTTATATTACAAAAGTCCAGGCTAATCCAAGCATTAGAATTTGATTCATAGTTGCTCTGTTTTTGAAATCTATAAAAAGTGCATCTGCCCATCAAATAACGTGCTCCACGCGGCTCCGGGGTGTTAATAAAGGCCTTCTGAAGCAAATCGATGCGTTTGTGTAAGAAAAATATTCATATTTAAAACTTTATCAAATAAACTTTCAGCCAACAGCCTTCCGTGGAAAAGTGTTGAAAGTTGAAAGTGAAACTCAAGATGCGTACGTGACGTCATGTCGCGTTAGTCTTTCGATCGGCAGAGAAACTTTAAACAATTTATCCATAAATTTAACAGGGAAGGCGGTCAGCCGAAAGTTTACTTACAGTATAACATACAGTATACAGTACATATAATATACAGTTAAGAAATAATATATTTGATATTCTTTGACATCAAATATTTAATTTTTAAAAAATCAACACAGACCCACTTTTATTATATATTTATTTTTTATGTTGTCATTGTTTTCAAACACACACACACATTTTAATTTCTAACTTGGAACAATAAACACAGGTCATCATAACTGTCATTTTTTGCAATATATATATGTATATTTATATATATATATATATTTTCCCAAGATGTTCATCCATATAATAGACATTGACAGATTTACTCTACAATTGAATTCATGTATGTCTGGTTACCAAATGGTTTCCTGTTACAACGTACTTCGTTCTGTTTAATATGCAGTCCATTATAACTTATGACACAAATAAATAAATTAAAAAACAACAACATAAAGTCAGATTGTGAAGATCGCATTACCCATGATCCTCCAGCCTAGTCCCTCCAAAGAGGCCAGACAAAAAGGGGTAATACTAATCTAAAACCTTTCCTCCCCAAATAAACCTCTATAACTCAAATAAATAAACGAATGAAACACAAATTGTTATCAGTACAGCAACTTGGCTCTTGGTTCAATGCATTTCTAGACCTCCATGAAGCTCTATGGAATCGACCCCCTGGAATTCTGCTTCTTTATACTCTTTATTCGTTCCCAAAAACCTTCAAAAGTGATTTGAACGCTTGTAAAACTCCATAACTTTTCATTTAAAACATATCTGACCTAATAGCAACCGATTAAAGTTGGTATTTCAGTCTGTACAAGCTTTCTGCAAAACTCTTGACACGCTAACCTATAATAAGGCAGGGTTCAATTTCCAGTGTTAGCCTATTCTGATATCTTAGGTCACTGTTCTCATATTTAAACTTGAATTATAGAAAAAAAAAGAGCATCCTCTCCAGACTAAGCACAATGATTCTGTGCCACAGAGCACCACTGTGAAGCCTTAACTAATTTCTGCTTAAAATAAAGTAAACAACTGAAGACTAAACAACTGTATGATGTGAGGAATGGAGAAATCACTGTCCCGTAAAGTTCTGCGTCTTCATTGGTTCCCTCCCAATAAAGAAGAAGCAGCATCTTTAACAGGCTGGTGTGACAAAACTACTCCCACCATTCCTCTCAACCCACATGGTTTTGAACAAAACATACAGTAAGTGCCAAGACAAAAGAAAATGTCTTCATACACTCACACAAAGAAAAACAGAATAGCACATACATTATTTGTAGTAGTCCCCTATTAGAATCCTTTCAATTGGGAAAGTGTTTTCAAACGCTTTGATTAATTTGTCCTACCCCAATGCGCGTAGTTTATTAGTTACAGATCCCTTTAAAATGTTTACAACCCCCGGGAGAAAAAAAAAAATCGTTATATTTTCCTAATGTAATATAGAGATTCTCTATTTTGATATTATCAACATCTTATTCTAATTCCAGATTGTTTATGCCTTAAATGTAAAATCTAAAAAAAGGACCCCCTTCCCCCAGATGAAGCCCACACCACAACACTAAACAATACAGATTATTTTTTTGTCTTTTTTCTTCTTAAACAGCCACGAAGTAATAGTTTCATTTGTCATACTCAGCATTACATATACAGACCTAAAGGAGAAGTTGTGCTATCATTATTTCAGATATCAGGCCTGGATTTGTCCGTCGGATTGTGGTTTCAAATTCCTTATCCCGTTAGCAATCACGTCACTTGTTTACCGATACTAAATATTCAAGTAAAATAAACATAGACCTGACAAATATGCAGAGAGTTCGGGGATTTCTTGATTACTTTAGCTGGATGAGGCTTTTAAAAACCAGAGATTTGGGGAAATGTTGTCTCTTAACCTGTTTTTGATGGCAGTTGGCAGTATAAGCGAGATATAATATGGTCTTTGGTAATTTTTCATTAAAATAGCTCAATGCGAGTGGGACAAAGGAGTGAATGAGCATGCAGGGATGAAAAAAAAAACTGAAATGAACTAAGGCTATCTCCTTTTAAAGAAGAAAAATGAATGTAGTGAAAATGAAACAAGCAGTTTGTTTGTTCAGAAACCATAAATGCTAAATAGTCAACAGATAATCATCAGGCTTTTCCATACAGATGATTGACACGAAATGTAAAAACACACCAGTGGAATCATTTCTCTAGCCCCACCCCCTCAACCCAGTGGCTCCGCCTCCTGTCACAATCAATCAGCTAATCTATGCCCTCCCCCCGGGTTGCCATGGGAACAGCCTTTCTTTACCTGCAAAGGTCTAAGCAGTCTAATCTCCCAGGATGAAGCTGAAATACTCCACACACACAAACTCTACTAACAGCGATGAGCTGCTAGTGGTAGAATCAAAGTGTGAAAGGAGGAAAGCTAATGGCGCTAACTGAGAAACGAGAAGGAGGGGGGGTGTTCACGTGCAGATGCACACTTCACGCCTGGCTCGCTTCTCGTCGACAGATTGGGCGGATGGGAATGAAGGGTGATGCTGATGGAGGCGTATGTATGTGCGAGAGCAAACCGGGAAGGGCATGGTGAAAAAATAAAACACACAAAAAGAAAAAAAAAACGTCCCCTCAGGTGCTTGGCAGTGTGTAAAATACAGCTGAACTCAACAAACAGGCACACGGAGAGATGGATAATAGCGAGGGACACAAAGGTGCTCGCTGTGCACACGGCATCAGCGTCAAGTCCTGAAACGACGTGGTCCCTTTCCTGCGTGCTTCACACACAAAAATATAATATACAAATCTATTTCTAAAATGAAAAGAAAGGCTAAAAAAAGGCAGTATCTAGATACAAGAGAGAGAACCACAGCTTTCGAAACTAGCTCACGTTGAAGT
Source organism: Romanogobio albipinnatus (assembly GCA_023566225.1). NCBI lineage: Eukaryota > Metazoa > Chordata > Actinopteri > Cypriniformes > Gobionidae > Romanogobio > Romanogobio albipinnatus. The sequence goes on along the minus strand of CM042259.1, from coordinate 12,017,828 downwards.
AGTAAGATCAACCTGTGTGCTTTCAGACGGATGAACTCGTGCATCGGTTTGGCAGTAGCTCTGCTGCGAGGAAGTAACATAGCTCATGGTTCTCTCCCAGTCGGACCTGCAGTCTAATCCAGGGCTTCCCAACCACGTTCCTGGAGCCCCCCAACACTCCTTAATCAAACACACCTGGTTCAGGTCATCAGCTCATTAGTAGAGACTCCTGAAATGGGTGTATCAGACAAAGGAGAGATTGAAAATGTGCAGTGTTGGGGGGTCTCCATGAACGTGGTTGGGAACCTCTGGTCTAATCAGTTAAAAAGCAAGCTTTTTGTGCATGATACTATTTCCCCTTTTCGGTCAGTCCCACCCCCACACTTTGTATGGAGACTCTCTGGCCTTGAAAATCTTTACCAGCAGAATCAAGCAGGCCGTTTTGGTCCTGCTTTCGTCTTGTTTCGTTTCACTTACAGCGCAATTAAACCATGTGATTTTTTTTTTTTTTTTGTGCGATTAATTACTTCGCCATCCATGTCAAAACGAAGTTTGACTGTTACAAATACTTGAGGTTGTTTAAGACCTGTTGTGGAATTCTTTAAGATAAATACACTTTGTTTGATAGACAGCATAATTCTACACTGCTATTAAGGAATGTTTAAGAGATAAGACACTAAAGACATCAAATGAAGATAAACATCTACAGTCATTGGTCCAGTCTGTTGTGGCAGTTCACTAATAGAGTAGGTACTGTTGGTAAGAAAGAAAGAAAGAAAGAAAGAAAGAAAGAAAGAAAGAAAGAAAGAAAGAAAGAAAGAAAGAAAGAAAGAAAGAAAGGGTTGAGGGGGCAATGTGTAGGTTTGAGATAGAGTGGATGTGACAAGGGAAAATTTCGGGACATTGATTTAGTACCTCGGTTAAGGGAGTCCATCGCTTGTGCAAAAATACACCAATACTCAGTTAGCAAGAAAGAGTGAAATAGAGCGTGCAAGATACAAACACCCAGATTAAGAGGCAGTAGTTTAAACCTGAAGCAAAATAAGTCTTACAAAACTTAAAAAAATATACAAATGCACACTCACACACAAACTACAAAAAACCATTATATCAGAATAAAACTCTACAAAGAACATTTGGAATATATACTGTATAATCTAATCGTATTTTAAGGGTTGTGATTTCTTTTTTTTTATCAGTTGTCGTTGTCACAAGTAATCAGGAGTTTTGAGTATGAACAGTATTTCAGAAAAGCCGGAGGTATTTACAGAGGATACATGGCCACACACTCACAGACGGGACGAACGAGGAGTGACAGGGGCCCAGTTGTGAGGCAGTGGAGGCAGGGGGCAAGAGGGCTCGGGATAGGGCAGATTTAGACTCTTTGAGGGCAAATCATTTGATTGTTGTGAGAAGTCGTTTTTCTCATCTTTTTTGGGAGGGATTTCTCTGTGGCTTGGAATTGGGCGTTCATAAGCTCAGAGTGGGGTAGGAACATTGCGCTTTAGGTGCTGAAGTACACTGTGAAGAGAAGGAAATTATTTATTGTCAACATTTGAAAATCACAATATAAGAAGATATATGATTATATAACTGTGGCCCGATTTCACAGACAAGGCTTAGGGTACGTTTACACGACAACTATGTAATAAGAACTTCTTTGCATTTTTCGCTTACAGAGGACATGTTGTGAAATCGATCCCCATTCACACGGATCCACGAAAACGACTAAAAACGCTGTATTCTGCTACCAGGCCAGTAGGTGGCGATGTCACTTTGTAAACAAGGTTACGCTTCTATAGAATGAACACGTAATAAACATGCCCATGACATCACCGTTTTCACAAATTCATGTAGTTTACACAGAGACGTAACATTATTGTTTTCAAAAACTTGTACTTTGAAACCCGATTTCAAAAGCTTGTGTTTTTGTACACCAAAACCTGTTGTCGTGTAAAAGAATGGTAAATATGGAGTTTTTAGTTGAAAACTGTTGTGTAAACGCCCCTTAGATTAAGCCACGAGTAGGGCATAGTTAAATTAGGACATTTACATAGCTTTTATAAATGTGCCTTAGAAATGCAATGAAGTTACTTTCAGTTAAAACAGCCCAAACATGCATTTTAGTCTGAGACTAGCTTAAGTCTTGTCTGTGAAACCGGTCATAAGTATTTCATATTTAAGCCGCCTTTTCACTATCTCCAATAAACGACAGACCAGAAGGCAATAATTTTCAATGGAAAGTATTATGTGAGCTGCGTAGATATCTGATCATATGCATATGCAACTTTTCCAGATCCGATTTCAGCTTTGGATGCGTTGAAATATTTGAACTTTTGCAGCTAAACCAATTTAACACTATTCCTTTTAAATGGGCGGCTATGAATAATTATTTTATAATTGTTAATTATTTAAAACCTATGTTTTTCATTCATTTTACCATGGTGAATAAGCAGAGGGTAATGGGCGCTTCACGGCCAATTTGTAAGTTCTGTGCGACTGCCACTAGATCAACGAAATGTGACGGTCGTATGAGAATGTCGGGGATAGTGGAAAGGCAGATTTAGTCTCACAGGAATGTTCAGGGTTCAATATACAATGTTCTCTCAAAAATATTTTGTATCTCGGCTTGTGAAATCAAACAGAAACCATGTTAAGTGTATAGCGCTTAACGGACAACCTCATTAATATTCAACCAGCTTTGTATTATGTATATTAAATATGTGTAAATTAATAATGTACCTGCACCCAGTTCTCCCAGATTATTTGTCAGCTAAAATCCCCCAGATAACAGCTCCGTTTGTTAAAACTACAGATCGTACTAGTGCATTTTTATATCCCTGCCTATGGATAGCCAGATCTAGCCCAGTGCAGTATGGGTGTTGAAGTTTCATTGAGTAGCATTGATTTTTTTTTTCTTCTATTGCATAGACAGCCACATTTTATGTAAAGCCCATGTTGCCAGCAGCAAACGACCCCGTTAAAATAAATATATGGAATGCATTTTTTTTAATTACAAACTAATAATTTCAATTTTGAGAGTCAAAATAATTTTGTGTTGTATTTAACCCAGAACATTCCTTTAAAAATGAACTAGAAGATTTCCATTGCTTACCAATGATTATAATGAGGACAATCACGCATATCACCCCCAGGATAATCATCATCTAAAGAAAAGAGGGAACATGAGTTAAAAGCAGTACAAATTAGACTATTAAGATCTAACATTGATACATTAGGACATTTATATAATGTGCCTTAGAAAAGAACAAGCGATTGCATTTATCAGGTACTGTTTTTATTTAAATATTATTTTAAAATATATAATATTAATGACTCTCATTTCAAAACAATACACTGATTTAAGGTTTACTGTTAGCTTGATTTAGATGTGTTGTCATGAAATACGTTGCCTTTTTTAGTCTTACTCAAGGCACTTTGTGTGTTGATTACCTTGGCATTTTTCCACCAGTATTTATTCTTGAGCTTGGCGGCGCTGGTCTCGAATTGTGAGGCTCCAGCCTGCAAGGCATCAGCCCGATCATCCAGTTCTGACAGCTTCTGGTCCCTCTCCAGAACCTTGTCCACGTTCACACGCATAATGTCCACCACCTGAAAAATGATGAAGGTGAATCTTAGTACAATGTTCCATCCCTAACATTGTGTGATGGTGTTTTAAAATGGGGAGTCAAAGTCCTCACATATATTGTGCATTTTTACATGGATTCCTAAATAATAACTAAAGGCATTAACAATTCAAACAATGTATATTATTTGTGAACTAACCCCACAGTCATCATATGTTCAGGCCATTTCAAATTTGATTTGGACATGACATAAAGCAGTGATATCAAAGTCAGGGCCTGAATTTCATTTTGGAAAATGGGAGGGAATTCCCCCCTTAGGTGATTCTTATGGGGTGGATTTTTAGACAGATTTTTAAAATTACATTTATCTCACCTAAAAGTTTGCTCACTCATTGTATTTGTGTTTTTCCAATGGGGTAACACAAATAAATACAATAGAATAAAGTTACAAATTAAATAAAGAGAAGTTTTTCTGGGCAGGTCTAACACAAGTATTTAGAAATACTACAGAAACTGAATAAATATATAGGATAGTCGTTTAGTCCTGTATAAATTAAATACATTGGCTATCAATCCTGATTCCTAACAATTATAGCTATCTTTTGTTGTTTTATCAACATTAATGACAGACACATATTAGGCTGCTATCATTTTAAGAGCTAGTGCACGGATCCATTATACTGTTTTCATTATATAGCTATGTTTCCATCCACCTATTTTTATGTGCATTTTGGGATATCGCATCAAAAAATGATGAATGGAAACGCCAAGATGCGCATAAATTCTAAAAATGCGCATAAAAAACGTATGCGCTCGTTTGAGTCGAATACATTTTCTATCCGATACGAAAACATGCGCATAAACTACGATGGAAACGCATTTACCGAATAAATTCCTTGATGCGCATTAAGAAAATCATGTGACTTTCGTGATGTAACAGCATAACTGTACGAACCAGCGGAAAAATCTTGTTTGCAAAACATCTGAAATGCTGTTTTGGTCTTTCAGAAGTCTGTTGTCAAAGATGCTCAGTATATTTTCGTCCTAGAACTGTCTTACTCGACTGTGTTCCCAAACAGCACATATGCCTCTGAAAGCATGACAACACGTTTATTGAGACGCACGAGTTTCTCTGAGATGCAAATAATTTATTATAAACGAAAATGATTTTATTTGGTGGCGTCTCCTATGTTTCTTAGTGATTTTTTAGCGGTAGTTTATCAGGAAGTGACGATTATGTTCTCTTCGACTCACTGGATGGAAACGGTGTTTTAGTTTATTTGCAAATGTTTTATGCGATATTGCATTTTTGCGCATAAATTATATATAACTATATATAATATAATTATATATATCTTTGGATGGAAACATAGCTACTGTCACATGGGTTTCTCAAGTGTTTGTTTATGCGCTTGATGCTTGGCTTGCAACCCATTTTGAGAGAGAAAGAGATTACTTACTCTGTTTGTGAATTTGCGTCTTGGAGAAAGTTTTATTTGATCTAATAATCTATGTGAATTGTGAAGTGAATTAATGTTTGCGGGAATTTCCCGGCATTATAAGTGCGAGACCTAAGGTAATGATTAAAATGATGTGCAATATCCGCAATCCAGTGCCGAAATTTGTTTACTTACTTTTTAATTAGTCTTCCCATTAACGCCATCATTGTCTTCATTCAGGCCGATTTGAGAATGTGCACAAACCAATCATATCCAATCATAACCGATCATATCCAATCATAGGCATTGCCTCATCTCACGTGACTTTCCACCATTCATTCTCAATTACCCTCCACTAAACCACCACACTCTTTACTGTGCGTTCACACCCAATGCGAATGAAGCGAATTAATCGGCTATTCGCGCGTAGTTGAACGCTTGAACATTTTGAGTTTACTCGCTTCATTCACCCGTGAAATTCGCTTCATTCGCGTGTGACATTCACTACACAACAGATGCAAATTCGCGTCATGGGAGGGGCTTCTGCCAGCCGGCTCGTCTCGTTGCGAAATGGTTGACATGGATTGTTTTAAAATACGGCGAATAAGCTCAATTGGCCGGCTTTAACTAGCTTGTCTCAATAGGGCGAATTCAGGGTGATTGGGACACCTTTTCCAAGTCATCTCAATGGTAAAAAGTGTCCCAATCACCCTGAAATCACCCTATATGTAGCTCAAATTGAGTAAAGAGCGTTTTTTACAACTTACCAGATTGTCCGAACTCCTCTCTCACTTTCTTCCAAGCAAGATCCTTTTTATTCCTGTTTCTATAAAGTACAAAGATGTATCGTACATCTACGGGTATCCACATATGATTTTGTCCTCATTGTTGTCACTACTAGAGCAAGCTTTTGATTGGTTAACGTGACGCGAATATCCGCCAACGTTCAGATTTTTCAACTTTCAATTTGCGCGAATCGCGCGTCATTTTCGCCGCCTCTTTTGTGTCTTTGCATTGACTTAACATGTAAATCACTCGCGCGAAACGCTTCATTCGCTTCTGGTGTGAATGCACCATAACGGGTCTGTTAAAAGTCAATGGGCTCAGGGGAGGCAAGCCTCCCGCTGTAACTTCACCTGCAGGTGTCACTGTTGGACAGTGTTATTTTATAAAACACATTGACTGTTACACTTTTAATGTCACATTTTGTAATATTTGGGTTGTTCTACTTTGAAATATTGATTATTTACTTTATTAACAGTTTTTTGAGGAAAAAAACCCTGGTCTGTTCTGAAAATGCACTTATCATTGATAGAAGACAAAGAGATGGGGTTAACTCACCTCATCCACCTGAGCCTGTGTCTGCTGTAAGCGACGGTTGCTGGTGAGGTTAGGAGGTTGGTTAGCTCCTTCTGCAGCGGGGGCACCGGCTGGGGCTGGGGCAGACCTGCAAATCAACATACAGTCACTCCTCTATACTATTACAGTATTACTTATATGATATAATAATACATGTTTGTATTTATTAGTACAGTGATTTATTGAATTTATATATGAAAAACACATTTGCATGTATTGTCATAAATTACAAAAACAAATAGTTGTTTTGCTTGCATTCTATTTTAGAATAGAGTGCTAATTCGGAATTTGTTTTCAAATTGCAATTTATATGTATTACTAAATTAGTTACAATAAAGACATATTTGTACAGCAAGTTATGTGTTAATCATCATGGTAGCAAGATTACATACAATCATATATTGTTATTGCACCCTCATGCAGACTAGCGGCTAGTGTTCACTCGCTTACTTGCCATTTTTGTAAAGATTGTGTGAAATTAAATTAAATGTATTTTAATAATTGCCGTAATTACTTTAAAATATTTTGCCCTTCACTGACAGAAATGAGAAGTGTAAGTAAGAAAAAAAACTGTCCTTGCTAATGCCACTCTCATCCACCAGAGGAAGACAAAACTCTGTATAAAGGTCACCTCTGAAAGATCCCTGGATCTAATCCCTGCTTGCTTTTCTTGCGTGGAAGGAAATACTTTTTCTTACTGGGATCTTTTTTTGTCATATATAGTGCATAAGCTGAGAGTAAAGCTGACTGTATTTTTGTTCTTGTTTACTATCCTTGTTTACCTGCTCCTCATTTACACTTGCCTACATTTAGACATTAAGTCTTGGCTCCTAGGACTGAGAGGAAACGATTTAATATCAGTATCAGTTTAATGGTTCTTATGGTCAGAACATTAATGTAACATTCTGGCAACTCAAGATTTTTATTTATTATTATATGTCTAAAATCGATTAATACAATTCATGATTCTTTGTAATTCGACTGAATTCAACAAATCAGAAATAAATGTATAGCTGCTCTTTGTTTCCTGTTTCATTATCATAGGCTTTAAGAACGAATAGTCTGTGATTCAGCCAATGCTAAATTAGCAGTATTCTTAAATTTGGGTGTAGAGAAAATCCTCGTAGTTTCGTTATCTAATGGCTGCGATGAAAATGTCTTATTTAAAACAAAATGTGTTATGTGTCATGCCTGAGTTTAATGAAAAACATTTGTACTTTGCCATCAGAAAAATGTCCTTGCATAACCAGGCCTTTTTTTCCCCCGGTGCTCACTGACAAATGTGTGAGTGGGAATTCCAAATGTGTGAGTGGGAAAGCATTGTTACTGTAGTTTTACATGAATATGAGGTTAATCACTTGTTTCTGTTTCTGGGCCCTTCTTTATACTTGATTGGTAAAGGCAGGGTCATATGAATGAAGGGGACAACATCCCCACCCCCACACAAGGCCTTCATTAAGCGTACATGTGTCTGTCATTGTTGCGTCAAAATCAGCATACATTTTTTCAAATAACTGGACTAGATGTTTACACTTGTATGACATTGATCTATGTTTAAATTGTGTAGGCAAATGCTAGAACCTTAAAACAACAGTAGGCATTTCATCCAAAATGTATTATCATAGTATCACATTCCAGTCCCAGTGATGCCTTAATAAAAGTATCCAATAGGGCAGGGACTGGCAACATGTTATTGAAGATGTGCGCCATTTACAGCCTCGATTATTTAAACCAGTTAAACGAGCGTGCCTAGAAAATACTAGTATACACGGCCATCTTTCCTGCAGAGGAACACCTGCGCCCTTTGTGCCAGCCATTTGGCTTCAGTCTAACCACATATCAATGAATATCAAGGCCTGGTTCCATAGAAACGTGCTGAGTGGATTTGGGAATAATATAATTCGCTAATATAACAAATTGTATCGCCCCCTTTGACTGAACGCGAGCATATGACCGTCGGTTTACCAGCCCCCACGACTCGAGTGGAATATCACGCCTCTAGTTTACAGCATAAGTAAGGGTTGTTTTGGTTTTTTTTTTTTTTAAACAGTGAGGTACATTTTTTTAGAATTATTTGCATCTAATGTCCATCTAACAGACCTGGTATTAAATAGAGAGGGCCTTGGGCTAATTTAGACAAATTCCTGTTTTTATTTGTATTGTATTGACATTGAAATTGGCATCTGGACATAGGTTTGGGCGGACACATATATTAATTGCAGTACATAATGTCAATTAATAAATTATCTTAAAAGTGCGCGACCAATTCCAGCCAAACCAGTCCAATCCGGAGTCTAGGCGTGATTCTATAGTTATCGCTCATTCCAAACAGCAGAATAAAGCGAAAAATATCTACATTATAAATAAATTAGTTCCGTGATACCAATATAAAATATCGGGGACACATTTAGTATGTCAGTAGTAGCAACTGAAATGGAAAAACATTGGCCATTAGGAGCCTATTTATAGACTATATAGAATTAGAATTCAGTGGGACTCATGAAATACGTAATAGATGTAAAATAATGGTGTGTGTGTGTGTGTGTGTGTGTATATATAATCAAATATAATATGAAGCAGCTATGCTTATTGTGTGCATATATGTATTTACGTTATATTAGCCATGGCAGCATAAATAACCGAGCAAAGAATGAGGTTCTAAAACTTAACCAGATAATAAATAATATTTGTAATGAATTTGTACTCACATTTTGACCCGGGTTTTATGTGCGTCTACAAGAAGTGTGTGGATGAACGCGCTGCTTCAGGCGTTTCTCCCCGTCTCCGGGATAAATAATGCACTCTCCAGGTTATTCCAGTAAAGAGGTAATTCCTTGTGTTTTTTTTAAGGTTTGTATTTCTCTCTTTCCACCGGTGTGCCGCGCCTCGCTATTATTCCTTTTATAATAAGGGCGCTCTACCGCTACTCGCTTCTGTCACTATGTACACATAAAAAATAGATGCTCGGATTAGGGGAACAAAGATGGCTCGTTGACGTCACTCGTCATCCGGGAAGTTGCAGGTTGAAAGCACTGACCATGAGAGACAGGAGATGGAGGATGCATTGCATGTTGACAGTGTGACTAGTTGGGAAAGGTCATATTTATGCTACACGTATGGAACGCATTAAGACGGATATTAAAGAGGACGTGGGATGGGGTTCATGGATTTTATTGGCACACAATGGCCTGCTGTGTTTAATTTATTTATAAGGATTGCTGAAACAAACAAAATGGCGGTCTATGAAGGGATGAATGGGCTTCGGGTTGCGTATGCAGGCTTTTTGATTGCATTTTGGGGGAAACATTTAGATATCACTTCTTTGGAACGGTAGTATTATAATGTATCCTGCTAGCACATGGGCCACCAATACCATTTCATATTACCTTTAGCACTATAATTAGTTAATATTTCTCATTATTTCGACTTTACTGATGCCCTACGGAATATATTATCTACTGTATGACATATGTGTCAATAAAATGTAACAGTACAAAAGAAAAGAAAAATGTAATTTGGCAGCGGTGGGATTCGAACCCACGCCCCCGAAGAGACTGGAGCCTTAATCCAGCGCCTTAGACCGCTCGGCCACGCTACCATTGAATACAGTTGTTTTCCATGACCATAAAAAAATCTAACTATGGACGTGCGATTTGTATTTTTAAACGTTTATTTTGTTTAATAGTCAGGCGTATATATCAGGCGTATATATAACTGTTATCGTTCATATCACCCATAAAGAAAAGTATTGATAGACGTTGTTTATTATAGTAGTCACATTATAAATGACATAATTATCAAAGTGACAACATCGCTCTACAGTTTAACGGTATATTAAAATACTAATAGAATGTTATTCTATTATTTAAAATAATACGTGGGCACGTTTCAATAATACGTTAATATGGTTCTTCGACCACTAGATGACGCTATATGCATATGGTATTAATCATATGGCTACAAGAATAAGGTTATACAAATACACACTTCAAAAAGTCCTTTGTGTCCTTGATCAGTTCTGCTAGGAACTTTGTATTAACATTTCTAGAATGGTAATTTCATAATCGAAACTTGAATCGTTAGCAGTAATTTGATTTAAATATGTATTAGGCTTTATCTCACTTCTTCAGCTTCGGCCTGTGTGCCGCTTAATGGCGAACGCCCACAGCCCGTCAGCCCCTCCTCCCCACTCATGTCAACTGTTCATTTTTAATTAAATTAACGCACATTTTAGTGTTTTTATAAAATCATTTTAATGTAAATTTGAAATACTCTGTATATAGGCATTTATTTAACGGGTACACGTACCTATTTGCGAATGAATAGCGAAAAGACCATCGATTTTAAAATCTACCAATGGGATCGCAGGAAACACCGGCATGTTAATGAGATCGGAAAGAAACAGAATTTAACATCTGTAGTTTACCTTTTAAAACCCTTTTTTAAAAAAAAAAAAAAACATTTATCTTGTACTACTCATTACATTTATGACACAACACTTGATTTGTAATTTGAATCCGTTAACTGAGATATAATCACAACCGTGATTGAAAAGCCATGCTTGGTTTACAAAACCCTCCGGAGACCATATGTATGGCACATCGGTTTGGTATATCCTTACCTGTTACCTTAAATATAAGGTTTCAGTACATGATGATTGGGTTCTATGAATACGTGATTATTCTCCGTATTTGTTTAGGGAGTAACGACCCCTTAACGAATCCTGTCTGATCCTTGTTTATTTTGTTGAAGTTTATATTAGAATTTTCTCATATAGTTTCTAACCAGTTCAACAAAATGTATACAATAATTATGTCAATATGCTACATTTAATAGTGCTTGAATGATTTAGATTACATTTTTTGTTTTCAATAGTGTAGTGAAATTGTTTTAATTTTTCTTAATGTGTTTTAATTTTAATTCTGTGTAATTTGAGATGCGCAGGCGTGGAGACGAGGTGGCCGAGTGGTTAAGGCGATGGACTGCTAATCCATTGTGCTCTGCACGCGTGGGTTCGAATCCCATCCTCGTCGAATTGTTTTCAGGAAGTTGTCGTGCTACGTGTAAACATTATCCGGTAATCGAAAATGCAAAGTGATAATGTCAACCATCTACCAGTTTTCAAGGGTTGTCCTGCTATTATGAAAGGTACAAAGGACTGTGAGAAATGCACGTTGCTTTACAGAGGAAATACGAATGCCCCTCTGGTAACCTAGATGCATTTTTCATTAATGAAACCGAATGCATATCTAAAACAGGTGATCATTATGTGTTTTCAAAAAACCACCTTATAAGAACGTGCTCGCAGGCGCCGTGGCTTAGTTGGTTAAAGCGCCTGTCTAGTAAACAGGAGATCCTGGGTTCGAATCCCAGCGGTGCCTTTTGAATTTCGCAAATCGTGTTTATTGTACAAGTTTTCTCAATAAGTAACTAGACCAATAATGAGTTTGTTGAGAACTCAAGAAACATTTGGATTTTGTGAAAAGTTGACCAGTTAAAAAATATGTACAAAAACATGTAAAACGAGACAAAGTTGTGCTCTTCAACGTGTAATTTTAAAAGATTTAGGATGGCTTCCTAAGTTTTGAAAACATATTTGGCAGCGGTGGGATTCGAACCCACGCCTCCAGAGAGACTGGAGCCTAAATCCAGCGCCTTAGACCGCTCGGCCACGCTACCCTGTGCGACCACCTGGAAAATGGTTTACAAATGGATACACTATTCTATTTCCTGATCCTTGTTATAGATTCACGAATGAATAATGTGTTTTGAAAGACGAAAGGATGTGTTTTTCTATAAGCGTTTTCTCTCCATGACCTGGTGGTGTCAGTGTGCCCATATACTTTCTTTTAGGCTTAAATAACCTACATAATGAAACAAATAGACGACACGTAAAAATAATAACATGAATTAAATACATTTTATTATGTCAATAAAAGACGTGAGCATACACAAACGGTGTCCATATTCTTTATTCTGGATTCCACATTTGTTTTATTTAAAGAATTTAAATCTAACATTAACTAGCCAACATATTATACGGTCATGGTTTACTTTATGTTACAAATTATACATCAATTTGATTAAAACACATGAATGTAAGGGTAAATTATTAAATGCAATTTTTTAGACTGATTTTTTCAAATCAAGCTGCATGGTGGAATGGATCATATAGATCTTGATTGAAGTCATATGGATCATAGGTTGGAACTGGAGCATTTAGGATTACCTTGTTCCCCGTTTCCTTTTTTAACTTCTCAGGTGGGAGCTCTGGTTGTTGTTCGATCACCTTTACTGGCCTGGGAGGATTGTCGATGAGGCAGTCAGGGTCCCAGTAGGGATCACAGTCATACTCCATTCCTTTGATAATCATTGGAGGAGGAGGTGGTGGTGGAGTGGATTTTTGTGGGGGAGGAGGAGGAGGGGCAGACGTCACTGGCTCTGGGACAGTTTCAGGTAGAGAGGGGGGATCCTGGACAGGGCTACGTTTACAGTTTGGGTGGTAACGTGGATCGCAAAGTACAGGCACCCCACCGGCTGGCAGGTACACAATATGTGGCTTGCATTGGGGGTCTTTTGAATTACACAGGTGCATGACATCCATCTTGGACACAGGTGGTAAGGTAGGGGGTGGAGGCTGGGTTGTGGGGGGAGGCGTCGACAAAAGTTGAAGACCCAGGGTATTCTGGTATTTGGATGCATCAGGGCCATAAGTGAGCTCTAGATGTCGCATTTGCTGGTAAAGCATTCGAAGTCTGTCTATCTCATAGAGCTAGAAGAGAAAAAGACAAGGATGAACCAGAGAAAATACAACTCTTTTGTGCATTTCAGTAGACAATACTTATATTTTTACTCTTAGTTTATATTGGGGTAATTCCACGCAAAAATGTCACATCCATAACGCCAACTAAATACCATGGCATTGTGTTGGTGTTATGGATGTGACAGTTTTCCGTGGAATTGCCCATTGCTGGCTGAGGCAAAAGCTTAAAGTTCACCCCCAAAATTAAATTCGGTCATCATTTACTCACCCTCATGTCATTATCCATAAAACTTTGGTTAATCTTTAAAAATTTAGAAGATCCAAGACTTGGATTAAACTGCTCAATTGTATGGATTCATTTTGTGACGCCTTTATGACCGATTGGATCTTCTAAGCTTTGGTTACCTAGACTTTCAATGAATGGACAGAAACTTTTCATATTTTATTAAAAATATTTTCATTTTTCGATTCGAAGAATAACCAGAATCTTATGTGTTTGGAATGACACGAGGGTGAGTAAATGATGACCAAATTTTCCTTTTTGAGTGAACTTTCTCTTGAACTGAAGTAAAGCTTAAAAAATAAAATAGTTATCAGATTCATAATTTGAGGAACAATTATTAATATTTCACTAAATTAATATATCACTGTACTTATTTGATTACATTTAGACCAGTTTATTTAATAATAGTCATCCTTCATTTGATCAAGAACAGCTATTTATTACTAATACTAGTAGGGAAAAAAGTATAATAGGTTATACATTTTTTAAACAAAGCATATATAATGTTTTTTCTTACCCCTTCAGTGTGGCCAATACTGCTGTAGTAACGATAGTAGGACTGAAAGTCTGGATTTTTGCGATGCCAGTTGGGGTCAGCGTTTCTCCTCAGACGTGCATGTGCCAGAAAATCATGAGCCTGATCAGAGTCAATGCTGACGGCTGGATTAGATGCTGCAAGAGAAATAAGTTGTAATGTATAATTAAAATAGCTATTATGATGGAGTAGTCTAAATTTCATATGCAAAAGTGAAGGCACTAAATGTTATTCGAGATATTTCAGTCTTACCTTTGTCCTTGGAGACTTTTGCTAGAGATGTGGCCTGCGACACTGCAAAAATTAATTCAAATGATATTTAATATATATTTAAGCTGAATATTAATTTCTTGAAGAAAGGTTTTAGATATAAATAACCATACCTGGCAGAATTAATAAACAGTGCAGAGCCCCAAGAAGGCACAGCAGATATGTCACCTGAAAACAGTTTTATTTTTTGTATTATTTTTAACAATCATATTTGTACCATACAAATATTGAAAAAGAGCTACAACATTTCCTCAACTGATTAGTCTGATATGTTGAAATATACTATTTAATATTAAAATCAAAACATGAACTACATATTTGGCACTGCTAGATGAAAATGAAGATTATTACATCCATGTAAATGAAGGTTTATATGTCTAAGGATATACGGCAAAGAAAACTGAAAGCCACATAAAATCACTCACCTTCTGTCTCATCTTTGGTCTCTGTTCAGATGTGAGAATTTCAAATGGCGAAGCCTTTAAATACTGCACTCAATACCAGCAATTGCATCCTTGCATTTCATTGGCTGTGGAGATCAAGAAGCCCCTCCCTCCCGTCTTACCAGCCCGTTCATTTTTACACACGTTTTAAAATCATTTAAAACAAAAAATAATAAAAGCTCAACTGAAACTAATGGTCAAAAACTTGTAAAACGTATATTGAGTGTGTTCCCTAATGAGTAGCTAGCTTTTACAGTTTCAGTTTTACAGAAACTAGTTAGAACACATACATCTGATCTCATGGTATAAATCACACCATTAAGGGATCTATTATGTGTATGACGTGATTGTAAATCTGATCCCTCAGGCATGTTTTTGGAACAGGGTCGAGAAGTCATTGCTTCAGCACTACATAGTTTCAACATCTCCGATGTCTGGTTTGAAAAATAACTCAGATGCGTGTGTTCAGGTGATGATAACATAAGCACCCCTGTCTTTAGAGACGGCGCACAAAATTAAACCTTTACTCCAACAGAAACAGCTGCTCTAATTTTGGACTCGAGTACAAAAAAATACCTCTTGAACCAAATCTTCTGAACTTTTACACTGATGATTTAAAGATTAAGTCAAGGTTATGTTAAGGAAATGGCTATGAGGCATAGCTATGTTTTTGCATTGAATGCACTTTTTTATTTTTTGCATAATTTATGTTGCACATGTGGCGGCAGGCGAGAAGAAGGATCAGAACACTTGTAGGCGGAGAAAACGAGTGAGCAGTTTTCCAAACAGGTGTGATCGAACAGAGCTGGAATCTGAGATATGCAGGAAAAACAGAGGGTAGCTGATGATAATGATCAAATAACAGCAGGACTCAACATCAAGGCGTTATTGCACAGGTCCCGTTCAGCCTCTGTTCACTCTCATCCTCATGAGAAATAATGACAAATGATCCTGTCAGGTAGTAAACCCTAGTGCTGTAGTACTCGAGACCAGTCTTAAGACCATTTTTTGAAAGTCTTGTCTCGGTCTCGACCACATTTGTACTTGGTCTTGTCTCTCAGACTTGGAGGATTTTGTTTCAAGACCGGTCAAGACCACAACTGCTGGGATATTACTAAATTGCTGGTGCATTTATTTATTAACATCATTAATGTGATTGGACGTAAAACTTACTGCTTCAGATGCAATCAATAACTTATTTCTAATTTGATTTTATCTATTGTGCTGGTTCAGAAATTAATGAGGGATTGTGTACAAAAATGTCATCAAAATTAATAGATAAATTAAAATATATTTTTGCAAAAAAAAAGTACTTGTATGAGATCAGGGGTCCGTTCTTCGTACCTCGCTTAAAGGTCCCGTTCTTCGTGTTTTTTTGAAGCTTTGATTGTGTTTACAGTGTGCAATATAACATGTGTTCATGTTTCGCGTGTAAAAAAAAACAGTATTTTTAACACAATTTACTTATCTGTACACCGCTGTTTTCACTGTCCTAAAAACGGCTGATGACTTCCTTTATTCTATGAAGTCCCTCCTTCAGAAATACGTAACGAGTTCTGATTGTGCCAGCGGTTCCCGTGTTGTGATTTGACCGCAGCTTAGCAAACGTGGCACGGTTCCTGTGTTGTGATTCGACAGCAGCTTAGCGCACGTGGAAAGGTCACGCCTCTTAACGGGAGATGTATGCGCTTAATGATCTCTACAGCGTCCCTGGGAAAGCCAAACAAAGGTGATTTGACTCCGGGATGAAAATAACAGCGTCTCGACGACATGGCGACAAACACACTCAAACGCAGCACTTCCTTTTCTCCATGCGACACGTCCTCTTCTCCACGTGGGACAGCAACAAGACCACGCCCCCTTTTTCCACGTATTCTTGTGGGCGGAGGTTAGTCTGTTCTACTGTTCTACTGACGTCATTTATGTAGGAAGTACCAGGATGTAGTCCAAGCTGGCCGTTCGCTGTAGGCTTTGAAAGGGAACTTCTGTTAAATAAAATATCTCACTTGGCATTGAACTTTGAGCTTTATAATTTTACAGGTATTATTTATGCTCTAACAGCAACATTACACACTAACTAAAGTTTGAACAGTGGGATCACGAAGAACGGGACCTTTAATACATCTGATGATTTGCCAAAAAAAATTTGGCAAATTACACAAAAAAACCCCCACGAATATCTGGACCTTTATAAGGAAACAGCTAAACGACCAAACCAACATAAAAGTTATAATAGATCAATGATAAATGTTTTTTTGTTTTTTTACATGATTACCAATTATTTATATTCACGATTTTATACATTATTTGTACACCCTTTACATTTTTATTTCAATGTTGTAATTCAATTTTTAATTCAATTTGAAGCAGATTTGTAACGTGACAGTGTTAAAGTTTCTTAAGGGTCAAGATCAAATTCTCTGCATCTCCTGCGCTGCATCAAGCATCCCATAATATCCATCATCACTTAAATTAATGCACGGCTCAGATTTACTGTACAACATGTGTGCAAACTTCCAATAAAATTATAAAGTAATTATTCCATCACAAATAAATCGCTCAATCAAGTGGCTGTGTCTATAGTATTATACACAACATTATAATATTATATACATTCTCATATACATATACAATTTAAAATTTGTATATTATTATTATTATTTAAAATTATTATTATTGCCCCTGGTTCACTAATGAACTCTTGTAATAAAGTAGCAGTGGCTGGGACAGATTTTAAGTATCACCTCAAGATGCAATCTAATCCTGTTTACATGAAATAAACCTGCTCGCGAGCAGGTTTAAGCTTACGGATCTGTTGCTATGACAGCAAGTCCAGGATGAGCGTCGAAGAACCAAACAATCCAAGATCATGCCAAATCGTCAACAATCAAATCCGGCTAACTGAGTTAGCGAGGTACGAAGAACGGGCCCCTGGGCTTGTATTTATCAAGCTTCTCAAAGTGTCATTTTAGTCTTAAGTGCTGAGAATTCATGAAATGTACTCCTACTTTCAAACTTAAGTATAAAAGCACGTTATCAAATTTCTTAAAGCTAAGAATCACTCTTACTCTCCCAGTTATTTAAGACAGCTCGAGAGGTCTCTCAAGTGGTTAGGAGTTGCCAGTAGTGGCTTGTGATGGCACTGAGGAGACAGAGACGTGCGCAAATCTTTCAGGAGAGGAAGGACAAATGTTTTTGAAATATTTGACCACGAGCGGTTAATCAAACGGTATCGTTTGGACTGAGCAAGCATCATCTTTTTCAGCGCTGGTTAATTTTGCAATTTATAAAAATAAAAAAAAATCCGCTGTTCGAACAATTCGGCAAGCAGTAGCGCTTCTTCCTCCAACCTATCGGTAAGCCCCGCCCCCCTTATTTACTGTTGCTAACTCGGACAGACAAACAGAGTTGCTATATCTTACAATGACAGTGTGTCAGTGTGCAAACCTTATCCCAAGATGTTTTTGGACAAAAATGTAGCGTATATCCCGTCTGAATGATGGCCAAACTTTACTGATGGTTTATCAAGTTTATTATGTCCCTTTTCACTCCAAAAAAATCATCGTAAGAGCTAAACAAACAAAGCATAAGAAGTGCGCATTAACGTCTCATTCACAAACTATCCGTCTCCGTTGCATTACCATTAACATACACAGCAAATTACACAAAAACACTCATACAACTAACAGTAAACAAACAGACCGTATGCCTTTTCGAGGGTGCAGTTAATAACTGGTAAACTTTGTATCTGCAAAACAACTCCGATAAACTGTGAGTGCGAGCTCTTCCTTTCACTACCCGTAGACTATAATACCTATCAAAATAGCAGTCCTCCTTAGTAGGACAGATAATGTAGACCTTAAACATATCTAAAATTAAATTAATTTACATATAACCAGTTTAATATGGAGATTCACTGAAATGTAGACCTTCGTGTTTTAGACCTAACGTTACAGTGTTACATGACGTGAGAACAGTTCGTTATTACGGTTTGTATGTTAGCAGGGACTTTAATCGTAACTTAACGAGAGTATGACAAACAGAAAATCCTCTCAGGATACCTGGAATCAGTGTTGCAGTACCTCAAGCACGACATTTTAGTATTTTTGTAGCATAAACACCATCAAACCGATGAGAGCTTCGGATTTTCCAATGTTTCTCTATGGCGCTGACACCTAAAGATGTCCGAGTTCCGGTCCCAGCGCAACTGATACTCAACTGCTATTGGCTCATCTGCGTTCGAGGGGAGGGGCTTACCGATAGGTCAATTCTGTATTCTTTTGGATTATATCATAAAATCTAGGCTATATATTCGCAGGTCAATTAACTGCGCACCGGTTTAAAATTTTTAATTTGTAAGACATGGTGGAAAGCGTGTTTATCTTTCATTTCCAATGTGAATGTATCATAATGTATTCTCTTGAAAATTCTTTGTGTGTTGAATGCACTCAAAAAAATTGCTTGTTGGTCTAACTTTATACAATTATGACACCTATTTCCACACAGTTGAACTGATTTATTTGAACTTAAACTGGGTTAATTGCACTGACGAGTAAAACACCAGTTTCAGTTGACGTATTCTGTGAATGTTTCCTGAACATAATTCACTCTTGGGGCCCTATCCCAAATGGCACCCTACACCCTCACGGTCCTCCTCTGAGTCCGCACTTTCACGACGTAATGCCGCTTTAACTGCCGGGAAGAAGTCCGCTGCGTAGCTCAGCAGAAGTGCTCATCGAGGGCGCATATCGACCTCAAAGTTCGTGAGCACCCTTCTGAGACCTAAAATGACAAATGGGACACCCCGCGGTCTCGTGGACTTAACGGACACGCGCACGTAGCGGCCATTGTAAGTCCACAAGACCGAAAGTGCACATGAAGTGTGTCATTTGGGACAGGGCCTATGTCGTTATCCAAAATCCTGTTTGTGGCACAGCAAGTGTCGTGAATCATCTCTTATGTGGCGTTCACACCGGACGCGATTCGCGCGAATAATTTGCGCTAATCGCGCGAAGGTGGACGCTTGAACATTTTGAGTTCACTCGCTTCATTCGCGCGTGTAATTCGCGCGAATCCGCGCTAGTCCTTCTCACATTTGCCGCTGGCTCTGGTTCTGGCTCTGGTTCAAAACGCTCAATTCGCGCCGCCTCAATCGCGCGAATCTCGCCGCCTCATTTGCGCGAATAGCGCCGCAGAATGCCATTTCGCGTCTCTGCATTGACTTAACATGTAAATCACTCGCGCGAATCGCGCGAATCGCGTCCGGTGTGAACGCAGCATAAGACTGACACATAAGATTTAGTCCTACACTTCACTTAAAGCTACACTGTGTGATATTTTACCCTATCTAGCGGTGAAAAGGTATATGACCATCCAGTAAATATTAGTTTCTGTTCCTCCCAATTCCGATTTCCTTTTAACTCCTACGGTGGCCGATTTAGTCCAAGATTAACATGGCTTCCAGTTCGACCTCGTCCATTAGTGTTCCTTCAAGTGATGAGGTTACTTTAGAAAACTATTATAATTTGCAGTTATTTAATTTGTCAGTTAACATGTAGGTTATGACATCTATGTAAAATGAATGTATAATGAATAATAGTTTTACGTTTTCGTAATTTATTTACCATTTCATTGCTAACATCAGCTATCAGGTTCCCAGACGAATGCAAGCTAATCTTAGTAAAGTAACTTTTATCAGTGCTATCGTTATTCTGTATATTGTACGACATCACTAGCGTAAGGCAAAGTTTACATTGTAGCAGTCTCAAGCAATCCCCCTCTTCACATTCGACACGGTGCCATCGAGTGTTAAAATGCGAAAGGCGAAGCTTGAATTTACGGGTATGTCCCTCTTTGGCTAATGTACTTTCAAGATGGAGGGGCAACATGGCGACCCCCATTCGAACCCCTTACCCGTATGTATTTTCAATGGCATATTATAAACTTACGAGAATACTTTATTACTTGAAAGAAGTAAATGTATATTAATGAGCACATATATTTTTGAAAATATATGTGTTTTTAGCTAAGAATAAACTAAAAAAGTTACACAGTGTAGCTTTAAATTATGACTGAGATGCTTGATAACTCATTTTTAATTACAGCTTTGAGGCAAGAATTGTTTTTACTCTTAAGTCAATTCTTCAGTGGTGGAATGTAACGAAGTACAAATACTTTGTTACTTTACTTAAGTACATTTTTCACATATCTGTACTTGAGTAGAATCAATAGTGCATACTTTTGACTTTTACTACGTTATATTTTGCAGCAATTATTATACTTTCTACTCTACTACATTTCTACAACGTTCCGTTACATTTTCAGATCAGTTCACTTTCAGGGATCGACATTAGCGCTTGTCCTCTTGTCCAGAATAATAATGTAATGAACTGACGGTAACAAGGTTGCGCTGTTGAGGCTCGCGCAGCCTCATGAGGAGAAATCACAACAAATCAGCGCTGCTCAGTGCTCAGTGCTCACACAGTCACATACTGCAGTAATTCAATATGTGGAGTTTTTATATTTATAACATATAATACAGTTAAAAAGATCAAACGACCAAGAGTGCTGTTTTCCTGAATACCATCACGACTGAAAATGTCTCACTGATTTCATATGACACTGACAGTTTCATAAACAACTAGATGAGTAAAGTTTGTAAACAAACTTTGAAGTTGGCTTGAAAAAGCATAGACCAGAAAGTTTGAAAAAGTTTAAAAATACAATTTGACAGTTTTTTGAAGTCAATACAGATTTGCCATAGTTTGCCACGATTCTAGCATGACTTACATAGTTTACCATGATTTACCATGCTCTAGCATGATTTACCATAGTTTACCATGATTTACCATGCTCTAGTATGATTTACCATGATTTACCATAGTTTACCATGATTCTAGCATGATTTACCATAGTTTACCATGATTCTAGCATGATTTACCATAGTTTACCATGATTTACCATGCTCTAGTATGATTTACCATAGTTTCCCATGATTTACCATAGTTTACCATGATTCTAGCATGATTTACCATAGTTTACCATGATTTACCATGCTCTAGCATGATTTACCATAGTTTACCATGATTTACCATGCTCTAGCATGATTAACCATAGTTTACCATGATTTACCATGCTCTAGCATGATTAACCATAGTTTACCATGATTTACCATGCTCTAGCATGATTTACCATAGTTTACCATGATTTACCATAGTTTACCATGATTCTAGCATGATTTACCATAGTTTACCATGATTCTAGCATGATTTACCATATTTTACCATGATTTACCATAGTTTACCATGCTCTAGCATGATTAACCATAGTTTACCATGATTTACCATGCTCTAGCATGATTTACCATAGTTTACCATGATTTACCATGCTCTAGCATGATTTACCATAGTTTACCATGATTTACCATAGTTTACCATGATTCTAGCATGATTTACCATAGTTTACCATGATTCTAGCATGATTTACCATATTTTACCATGATTTACCATAGTTTACCATGATTCTAGCATGATTTCCCATAGTTTATTATGATTTACCATAGTTTACCATGATTCTAGCATGATTTCCCATAGTTTATTATGATTTCCCATAGTTTACCATGATTCTAGCATGATTTCCCATTGTTTATTATGATTTACCATAGTTTACCATGATTCTAGCATGATTTACCATAGTTTACCATGCTCTAGCATGATTAACCATAGTTTACCATGATTTACCATAGTTTACCATGATTCTAGCATGATTTACCATAGTTTACCATGATTCTAGCATGATTGACCATAGTTTGCCATGATTTCCCATAGTTTACCTTGATTCTAGCATGATTTACCAGTTTACCATGATTCTAGCATGATTTCCCATAGTTTATTATGATTTACCATAGTTTACCATGATTCTAGCATGATTTCCCATAGTTTATTATGATTTACCATAGTTTACCATGATTCTAGCATGATTTCCCATAGTTTATTATGATTTACCATAGTTTACCATGATTCTAGCATGATTTACCATAGTTTATTATGATTTACCATGTTTTACCATAGTTTACCATGTTTTACCATAGTTTACCATGATTTACCATAGTTTACACAAATACTCTTATCTCACTGAAATCTTGAAGGATTTACAAATGGTTTGGTTTCTTACAAACGTTATTAACGTGGCTATAATTATGGATGCTTGAACAAATTATGAATATGTTTTCATAAGTATGCAGTGTCATAACTACATCTCTGACGTTTATAACAAACCATACAGTTTGAAAATCGGTAGAAAATTGAGCGAGTTATGGTTATTTAAAAAGTGCAAGCACCCATGAAAACAATGTTACGAGTGAGCGAGCTGCCTGTGACAAGATGGCCGCCAGGTGTGGACATCGACCTCCATTGGCCAGCAGTGCGGACGAGAAATCTAACCTTTATTATGGATATCTATAGGCGCAACTACCCAGTGCCAGAGGGGTATGCAGCAACAATTTTGCCAACATTTCATATTTCTACAATTAAAATTTTATATTTAGAACATAAATCTAAAAATCTCATGACATTATTTAGGTAGGCTAATTGTAATTACAGTGCAAGTGGATTTTGATAAATGGTAAGATGGATTTTGTTGATATTGATTTCATTTAATTCTTATAACAGCCATAGTGTATCGTGGTAAATGGTGTAATTACTTAAAAAGATGGTCAACAATATGTAACTTTATAAGAGGTGTGCCTAAAAAGTGAGCATGCAATTTTGCGAACACCAAGGAAAGGGCACGTTCTTTTCATCTGTTTGGATACTTCAAACACAAGTTTGCATTGCCTGTTTGGTTAACCTGTTTAGCCTACAGGTTAGTAACATGCGTTTTGTCCGACTCATAACGTGCGCCATCAATGCGTGATTGACCATATAAGCGCGCGCTCTTAACGTACGCTTTGATATAAAAACACGTGTTTTTGTGGTAAACCACGCGTCAAGGACTCGCGTTTTGCTGTCAAATCGACGCGCGTTTTGCTGTCAAATTGCCGGCGCCCCCGCCAGGCACGCCCACTCGCGATATTCCATTATTATCCAAAATTCTATTATGGAATCTTATGAGGGCGCCTACTCTAGCCTGTTAGTCCTCTAAAATGTTAAATAATATTGAGGAAATACAGAAATGATTTAGAAACGCACAACAGCAGCTACACATAGAAAATACGAATATATATATATATTTTTTTTATACCATCGCTTTGGCACCCCCAAGGTGCTGCGACCCTAATGCGCCGCATATAGCGCATACCCACTTTTTGCGCCACTGGAGCGAGTAGGAGGGACCTGGTTTTAAAAAAAATAGATCCAATAAAGAATACAGTGAAATACGATATAATATTGGGCAACGTGATATCACGATAAGGATATTGAATCGATATATCGTGCACCCCTAGCTCAGATATAGTTAATAGAATGTCAGTTTGAGTGAGTCTGGGCTTCAGTGTTAGACAGTTTGAAAATCTGAACATTCTGTCAATGTAAGTCTATGGGAGTTTTTTCAGAGTTTTAATCAGCATTTTTAGGAGAACCGTAAGTCGGATCAGTTAGAAAAGATATAGGACACCGAGT
Source organism: Romanogobio albipinnatus (assembly GCA_023566225.1). NCBI lineage: Eukaryota > Metazoa > Chordata > Actinopteri > Cypriniformes > Gobionidae > Romanogobio > Romanogobio albipinnatus. Next base: position 11,993,553 of record CM042259.1, on the reverse strand, counting down.
CAGACTAGTCTGAAGGTTTGAGCCGAGTTTGGAGTTTTTAGAGTTAAAGCTCTAGGAGGAGATAGAGTAAGAAATTTAGAGTCAGAAGAAGAAGAAGAAGAAGAAGAAGAAGTAGTTTAATAGGATTTCAGTAAATTGGCTCTCCCAAGCCAACTTAATAATTAACAAAAAGTAACTTACATTTTAGTGCAATATTGACTGTTTTTGTTCGATTTCAGCAGCGAAAATAGTTCCAAACAGCAGAACCATAACACATCTCACATAACAGAGCGTTACTGAATGATTCAGCGTTTTGAATGAATCGGTTGAATCAAAGACTCAATGACCTATTCGTAAACGACTGCCTCATTCCTGCCCGAATCAGCCGTTTAAACGAATCGACTCAATGATTCACTCATTAAGACCTGCCGCCACCTAATGGCATTTTAGTTTCATGTTTAAACACTCTTTCCAACATTTCTTATTTGTATCCAAAAAAATATTTAAAACAATCTCATAACATTATTTAATGCAGTTGTAATTTTTCAGTGTATATTATTTCATTTGATTGGTTAACAGCCTTATAGTGTCTTATTCTAATTTAATTTATTGATCAAATTTAAGAATATAAAAGGAAAGCTGAAGCATATCCTATATTTAATAGGATTAGGGGGGAAAATGCCCTTTATAAAAGGTAAAAATATCATAAATATGCTGTTTTAAATACGTCAAAGCTGATCTCTGAACACTACGGTGCGAATATTGCTTCAGAATAATGATATTTAACCAGAATTGTAAGTCAGAATGTAAATGGGCCACAGATGTAAGCACAAAATACATTAACCCAAAACTAACTTAATTAAAACACCACAGCCCATACTGTTTTATTAGTATTATTAGAATATAGACATTAAGAGAATACATTGTTATGCAAGTACTTTTACGTTTAATACTTAAAGTACATTTAAAATCTGGTACTTTTTACTTTTTTACTTAAGTAGGGTTGTCATTATGGTACTTCTACTTTTACTAAAGTAAATATATCTCTGGGTATTTGTACTTTTACTTAAGTACTGAGATTCAGTACTTCCTCCACCACTGCAATTCTTATTAGTATTCTTGAGAGTAATTCTAAGAGGCTTGATAAATACGGGCCCTGGATTTTTATATAACGTATTATAATTAAGCAATATCACAAAAGCAAGAGATGTTTTCACACATTTTAGCATGACTACAAACATGATACTGCTTTTATACAAACATTCAATAAATGTTATTCAATAAACATTATTTATGCATTTGTAATTTACCAATGCATCTTCTGTACCACCTCTGCAGTGCGAAGATTAATTTTGTTGTTAATGATTTAATTTGATTGGTAACAGCTCTTTATAGTGTCTTATTCTAATTTAATTTATTGATCAAATTTAAGAATATAAAAGGAAAGCTGAAGCATATCCTATATTTAATAGGATTAGGGGGGAAAATGCCCTTTATAAAAGGTAAAAATATCATAAATATGCTGTTTTAAATACGTCAAAGCTGATCTCTGAACACTACGGTGCGAATATTGCTTCAGAATAATGATATTTAACCAGAATTGTAAGTCAGAATGTAAATGGGCCACAGATGTAAGCACAAAATACATTAACCCAAAACTAACTTAATTAAAACGCCACAGCCCATACTGTTTTATTAGTATTATTAGAATATAGACATTAAGAGAATACATTGTTATGCAAGTACTTTTACTTTTAATACTTAAAGTACATTTAAAATCCGGTACTTTTTACTTTTTTACTTAAGTAGGGTTGTCATTGTGGTACTTCTACTTTTACTAAAGTAAATATATCTCTGGGTATTTGTACTTTTACTTAAGTACTGAGATTCAGTACTTCCTCCACCACTGCAATTCTTATTAGTATTCTTGAGAGTAATTCTAAGAGGCTTGATATATACGGGCCCTGGATTTTTATATAACGTATTATAATTAAGCAATATGCAAGAGATGTTTTCACACATTTTAGCATGACTACAAACATGATACTGCTTTTATACAAACATTCAATAAATGTTATTCAATAAACATTATTTATGCATTTGTAATTTACCAATGCATCTTCTGTACCACCTCTGCAGTGCGAAGATGAATTTTGATGTTAATGATTTAATTTGATTGGTAACAGCTCTTTATAGTGTCTTATTCTAATTATATTTATTGATTAAAAATAAGTCATTTCTCAGGTGGTAATGTGGATCTTTATGAATTTAAGGAGTGCTGGTCTGGTCTTGGTCTCAACCCCTCAAAGTCTTGGTCTCAACACACATTGATTGGTCTTCACTTGGTCTCAAATTAGGTAGTCCCCTGCCCTGACTACAACACTACTAAACCCATATTCATCCATTTATTGCATTCACCCTAGTACAGTCAACCATGACTCATGTCTCAAAAGCAAGTTTCAGATTTCAGTTCTAAACATTTTATCTGAAGACAAATGTAATCAACATTTGTAACACTACACTGACTGAGTGAGAACATATTGAGTAGCCTATAGCTAAGGCATCTTTCAGTGTGTTTTGTGATTACCTGATTGACTGCTCATTCACCTATTAATCATTGTATGCCACATAAACCTTCCCTCTACATCAAAATACATTTATGAAAAAGATAAAATAACTTAAAATCATACTTTACATTCATTTGCTGTTAATGTGGATACCGTTTTGAGAGGCTATTAGGCGCCGTTGCCGAGGAGCAGTTCATATTCCAGCTCAGTAGATGGCAATAAACGTTACTGTCAGTACGTGAGAGAGTTCACGAAGAAGAACAAACCGGCTGTTTACAGCCATGAAGGTAGCAGTAATGAAACTTTTAAGCAGTTAAACGGGTTTATTTTGTCATATTTCAGAATACAAATGACGGCGGAAGAGAAAGTAGAGTGATTTTTAATGATATGAAAAGAATCGTGTGTGCTGAAGAAAATGATCAGTCAAATTTTCATCTTGTCATCAAAGGGAGATCATCTCATATATAAAGACTGTATCCTTACAACTGGCCTACAAATTAATTTGTGAGATATAATGTGTTTACATTACAGGTCAAACGGTTTTAATGTTTTTTAAACGAGTGTCTTCTGTTTACCTAGGCATTAATTTGATACAGTAATATTGTGCAATATTATTACAATTTAATATATGTTTGAATATATTTAAAATGTAACTTATTCCTGTGATGTCAAAGCTGAATTTTATCAGCATTTTTACTCCAGGCTTCAGTGTCACGTGATCCTTGACAATCATTCTAATATGCTGATTTGCTGCTTAATTATTATCAGATATTATTGGTGCTTGATTATTAATAATGGTTCTTGTTATTAAACATGTTAGTTAAACATGTTGTTATTAAACATTTGAAATAGAAATTTGTGACATTTTTAAGGTTTTTACTGTCTCTTTTGATTCATTTAATGCGTCTTTGCTGAATAAAAGTATGACTTAATTTTTGGATAAAAGCGTCTGCCAAATGCATAAATATAAATGCATATATATATACTTAATCTGTAAAAAAAATAAAACTTACACCAAACTTTTGGATGGTACACATTCATCACAAAAATATTAGGCAGCACAACTGTTTTCAACATTGATAATAATAATACATGTTTATTGAGCAGCAAATCAGCATATTAGAAGGATTTCTGAAGGATCATGTGACACTAAAGACTGGTTGTAATGATGCTGAAAATTCAGCTTTGCCATCACAGGAATTTTAAAATACATTAAAATAGAAAACTATTCTTTTAAATTGTAATAATATTTTACTATATTATTCTTTTTTTACTTTAAACTCGGTGAACACAATAGATTTTTATCAAAAACATTAAAATATATTAATTATTAGAGTTATTTGAATGGTAGTGTGTATCTCTCTGGTTGGTACAAAAATCTAATTATAATAAAGTGCTTTAGGGCCTTTAGTGCTTGTAAGAATCATATGACACAAACTAACTTTCTTCTTATTAGTTTTTCTTAATTCTGTGTGTCAGTCCGAGGAGAGGCCAGTAAAGACTCCATCAATGTATTCTATGAGATGGTCACAGCTCTTAGTGGGGGTCAGCCTCCGGTTGTCATGGTAACTTCATGTGTTCATCTGGTGTTTTGGAAATAGATGAATTGTATTAACTATGTACTTACAGTTGTTTATCTTGTTGCAGACACACAAAGATCATCATTTCATCCACGTAAGGCAGGGTGGGCTTTACTGGGTGGCGTCCACCAAGACAAACCCATCCCCCTTCACCATAATTGAGTTCCTCAACAGGTTAACAAATCTTTATTTGATCAGTTATGCCGTATTATTTTATTATTACGGTTATTTGTTACCTGTGTAGATGGCAAGATGATAAGCAACTGTTTTATGTCTCACAGATTAGCAGCTCTTACAAAGGACTACTGTGGCAGTTTGTCAGAGAAATCAGTGCGGATGAATTTTGCTCTAATTTATGAGCTGCTGGATGAGATGGTGGTAAATGTTCTCACTCTTTCCTTTTTATTGTCACACCAAACAAATATGTCTTAAAAGCACACGACTCTATATATCCTTCCTCTATGTTTGTGATCATCAGGACTTTGGATACATTCAGACGACCTCAACAGACATACTGAAAAATTTCATCCAGACAGAAGCTGTGTCATCCAAACCCTTCAGTCTCTTTGACCTCAGCAATGTTGGTTTGGTAAGTTATTGTTGTGTTATTATGGTCTTATTGGCTTTTTTCTTTTTTTTTCTTCTTTTCTATTACATGTTTTATTTCTAAATATATTAGTGTTTTTTTTTGACAATATAATAGTTTATCTTACTTGGTTCCCAACCTTACTTTTATTTAGAAACCAGGAGTGACAATATATTATAAATAATTAAATAATTATAAACAATTAAAATCCACAGTTACAATAAAAATGTTCTTCATGATTTCACTTTTAATGATCAATTAATTTACATTACTTTATTTCCTGTTTTTTTATATTTCTGTACAAATATCAATTTCTACCCAATATATTTCAGAGCTTGACAATATGTAAAAAAACATTTTTTTTAAGTAAAATTTTCTAATTATGCCAAAGCAACATTTCTCATTTTCATTTAGTTTTACTTGAAGCACTAAAATAACAAACAAAATAAAAATGCTATGCAGCCCCATACGCAGCAAACTGCGATGCACTGTGTATTCTGACACCTTTCTGTCAGAACCAGCATTAACTTCTTGAGCAATTTGAGCTACAGTAGCTCGTCTGTTTGATTGGACCACACGGGCCAGCCTTCACTCCCCATGTGCATCAATGAGCCATGACCCTGTCACCGGTTCACCACTGTTCCTTCCTTTTGATAGATACTGACCACTGCAGACCGGGAACACCCCACAAGAGCTGCAGTTTTGGAGATGCTCTGACCCAGTCATCTAGCCATCACAATATGGCCCTTGTCAAACTCGCTCAAATTTTTACACTTGCCCATTTTTCCTGCTTCTAACACATCAAATGTTCACTTGCTGCCTAATATCCCATGATGAAGAGATGATCAGTGTTATTCACTTCACCTGGTCATAATGTTATGCCTGATCGGTGTATATAAAATATATGTTCTTGACAAAAAAAGTTATTTTATTACATTTTTCCTGGTCTAGAAGAAATAAGATTTCAGCTTAAATCTTGATGTTTTAGCTGTTTTATTATTTTAAATCTTGTTTTGTCTTATTTTAATTCATTTTAAGCCACCTTGGAAGTGTGCTGAGACCCATTGTGGGTCTTGGCCTCTTAGTTGAGAACCACTGCTTTTTAAGTAACCATATAACGCTTTTTAAATCTTAATGATAAGTATAAACATTTTATTTTTCATATTTTGTAGTTTGGGGCTGAGACACAACAGAGTAAAGTGGCCCCTAGTGTTGCAGCCAGTCGTCCTATAATGTCCAGTCGAGGAGAGCAGGTGGGTTTTCCAAGATTCGTCAGTTTTACATTTAATCTGTGATGATTTTAGGAAATTAGTATGAATTTTCCCTCTCTCTAGTTACAGGGTGGAAAGAATGAGATCTTTGTGGATGTGATAGAGAGGTTGTCTGTGGTTATTGGCTCCAATGTGAGTACAACTTTAATCACTTTTTGAAATAAAACTGCGAATTGCTTTCTTCACTTAAATCGCTTATCTTTTACATTTTCGTTTTTTTTAAAGGGAGTTTTAATGAAAGCAGATATTCAGGGTGAGATAAGAATAAAATGCTTTCTTCCAACCTGTGCAGGTGAGTTGACTACATCTTGCGGCCCATGTTAATGCAGATTGTGAAATGATCTTCCCTTCCATGATTGTATATTTCTTTTCTTCGTCCTTTAGAGATGCGGATTGGACTGAATGAAGAGTTTAGTATTGGAAAGTCCCAGCTGAAAGGTCGAGTATGCAACACTGATCAACACACACAACACATATCTTTCATTAAAAGTGCAGTAAGCGATTTCAGAGAAACGCTGTTGAAAGTGGGTCGGACCTAGCAGCACAACACACTTTTAGCCAATCAGCAGTAGAGGGCGTGTAGTTATGAAGTAAACAATTTGAAAATAATATATATTTTTTTTAAATATGCACAAATTCACTCTTAAGGCTGATTTATACTTCTGCGTCGGACCTGTGCCGTAGCCTCTACGCTGTGGGCTACGTGCTGATTTTCATTTATACTTCTGCGTCCTTTTCCACGTCGACGTGCAGTTACACATGCAGAGGGAGCATGTGTACCCCCCAGACCAATCACAGCGCTTGCAGTCCGCGTAGAATTGATGCGTTGTTACATTTTTGAAGAGATCAGGGTACGCTGGCGTAGCTACGGCATACACTCGACTTTTCGCCTGCCTAATTTGTAAAAATGCTAAACGTTTCTTGTCACGTAAAATTCAGTTATGATTTGACAATATGATGTCATGTTTTTAATTTAAAACTGTGAAATTTCATTAATAATGTCAAGTACTTTGCATCACTCGATATTACCGATGGTCGCTGAACGTTTTTACCGTAAAACAGTTGTCAAATATTAAATGTTAAATATTAAAATATTAAATATTAATATAGCTGCTTACATATTACGACGCACTCTTTCACTGCTATAACGGAAGTGTTGCGTTGAAATTCTTCTTTGATTTGATTGGCCATCTCACTCATTCTGACAGTGACAAACGCTGTTAGACCACCAAGGCAGACCAACCTAAAAAGTGTAACATTTTACTTTTGTCATCCTAGCAACTAACAGAACGGTGTGTAATGGAGTACAGCAGAGCAGCATCAACAAAAGGGCTGGGTATTGACACAATTTTCACAATTCGATTCGATTTCGATTCACAAGCTTTCGATTTGATTCGATTTTCGATTCGATTCAATATCGATTATTTTAGATATATATCAGGTACAATACATGGCCAAATTTCTCAAGGAAAACAAATCTCTGAACTAATGTTGTAAACTATGGGAGTCAGTTGGCACTACATTAGCCTACTAATATTGAAGGTACAAATTAACTGATTTGTATACAAACACTTAAATTACACTAAATGATTTTTGTTTTTTATAATAGTAAAGTTATAATATTAACTTTACAATTACATAATCATATTTCTACTCCAATTATTTTTTTTTAAATATAAACATTTGGCTGTCATAATAACTTGCCAGATTTATTCATAGGCTATACATGCATTAAATATTGAAGAACATTAAAAATGACAATCAATAGCCTATGTAATGTGGTACATATAATTAGCAAAATGCTCCTCTCTAGACTAAATTTTTCTAGCTGACTAACGAGTTTATGGTTTTTCTGAGGTATGTGACGTTACATGACATTGTTTACAAGCCATTTTACTTACGTCTTTCTGCGGTTAAAACACTTGAGCTATTCTATGTGACATGATACGGATTTCAGTAAGTTGTCCTGTATCTTTTAACACACTTTCAGATGCTTATTCATGTTTATTTCGCGCTGTAATTGGTATTAAGGCGGAAGAGAAGATCCGTTCGTGTGCGCTCCGTGCTGCCGGTTCTCTTGAGCTGAGCAGCGGCAGAGCGATCTCGCGCCACAGCGCCAAAGCGGTAGCCTGACGTCGTCATACTCAATTCTAGTCAGAATTTGAGTCTGATACTGCTCCGTTGGGCTGTGATTATGGGGCGTGTTTAAACCGAACCAGGAAAGACCTCAATTGGATAGACCTACAACCAATCAGAGCAACGGAGCGACGCATAACGTTAGTTGTCAAATGTCAACAGAACTCAGCTGCACTGTGTTGCCAAGTCCGCGGGTTGAAGCGACCCCAAATATGTGATATACAGACCCAGGAATGCGAAATTTAGCAGGCAGTCCAGCCAAAATAACACATATTTTACCCCCCAAATGCCATTTTTCCCAGAGAACCCCCTCACCCGGAAAGCTATTGGGCTTGTTTTTAGCTAGTTTTGAGTAGCAACTGGGCGAGTTTTGCTGTAAAAACTTGGCAACCCTGTCTGCACGCACGCTAGAATAAGTCACGTTAGAAGAAGAAGATGAGTGTAAACGATCTTTGCCAGTGTTGTAAAAAAAGAATTTAAGGATACACAGAGTACTTACCAACACGATCATCATTTCTGAGAGAAATAGTGAAGGTGAATGCATATACGAACAAGTTCGCCGTTTAGGATTAGAACAAATTCAACCCAAACGCCTTTGATGACGTGGATGATTACGTTACTGTTTATCATCTGTCCATCATCGTCTAAAGCCCGCCCTGACAATTTCATTGGTCCGAACAGTTTCTGTTCGGGCATAATTACTTCTCTATGGATCAAGTCCAGACCGAACTGCCCGTGCAAATTTTTTTGTGGGCGGGGCTAAGTTCGTCTGGCATCCAGGTTTCCAAAGCGGTATTTATGCTTTTGAATTTCGTAAAAAAATAGACGTAATCTGAAATCTGAGACTTTGTTTCATATCAATAGTAATAAAGCACAAAGATTATTTTTGGACGGGAGGTGCGCTACAATGTTTCATTCATTAACTGAAAACAGGATGGCTAATCGATTTTTTTTAATGCTATTTTTATTTTTTTATTCTTAGAATATGTATTATTATGTTCTTGTTGTGTTTGTATTGTATATGTGCACTGGAAGCTTCAGCACCAAGAAAAAATCCTTGTGTGTGCAACTTGGCAATAAAGCTCTTTCTGATTCTGATTCTTGGGATTTAAGAATCAATATTGTTTTGTAAAGTGAGAATCGATTAAAATCGAGAAATCGATATTTTTTACCCAACCCTAATCAACAATATAAAATATTGGGGGACAATCCCTTGGTTACGGCCCTGAAATGGCTTACTGCACCTTTAAAAGTGTGATTAAATCTGTTTCCTTCTATTCTTCAGGTTATAGCTCAGCTGTGCGTGTAGATGAATGCAGATTCCACCAGGCTGTTAAACTGGATGAATTTGATACTTTCCGAATATTGAAAATTTGTCCCAGCCAAGGAGAGGTAAATTGTCGCTACACACACAGAACTGCACTTTAGTGTAATTCCTGCATGGAAAGTTAGCAATGTTTTTTCCTCTTCAGCAAACAGTGATGCAGTATCAGCTGTGTGATGCGCTGCCGTGTGCACCGCCATTTCAGTTATTCCCCTCTGTAGAGAAGGATTACGTCAACAGGTTTGTAAACTGATTTATACACAATTTTGTCCTTTTCATACATAGTGTATTTAATATAAATTCAATATATTAAATATAAATAAATATTCATTCATTTATTTTCATTGTGAGTTGGAGATTTAAGACAACATGAGCGACAGAAGTTGAACTGATTATTATTAATAATGAATTGCTCTATTTATTGAATATTAGTGACTATGATTTTGATTTCTCGATTGTGGTGCAATCGCTGTAATTATTACTTTAATAGATTTTTCTTTGCAGGGTGTTGATCTTTCTAAAACTTCGCTGTGACCTTCCTCCTAAAAGGTCAGTGGACATGCTGCATAGTGCATATAATAAGCCATACATTAGATGAGTGTGAAAAATGGCATAATCATCAAATATGTAAATAATAGCAGTTACATTACCAGTAATGTTCTTTACTTTTTGCTGCAGTACGGCCCTTAATGTTTCCATCACCGTGCCTGTGCCTAAAGGCTCTATAAGGTCAGATTATGCACCGCATCGCCATGATTGTTAGTGTAATTAAGTTTTATGGGCCATGTATAGCCACTTATGCTTCATCATCCTGTACAGTATGTCTCAGGAGCTCAGTAGTCCTGACCAGACTGCGGAACTGCAGCCGAAGAACAAAGCCCTGCTCTGGGAGATCCCACGTTTTCCAGGAGGCGCACAGTTGTCGGCATTGTTCAAGGTGATGTCGCAATACGATTATTTGCTTGACCCAAATTGTCATCCATTACTGATAATGTATATTCTGATCCCACAGGTGGACGTTCCTGGTCTAAGCTCTGCCTCTTTACTGGAGGTCGGCCCTGTCAGTATGTCATTCGAACTGCCCAAACAAACCTGCACGGGCCTTCAGATCCGCTTCCTCAGACTCTCTCCAACTCAGACAGGACTGTCACAACGTTGGGTTCGATATGTCACTCATTCTGACTCCTACACCATACGGATCTGACCTGAACAGATGTGACAATCTATGAAAATCTATGCATATGAACAGATTTACAGGTTTGCGCCTTTTATTTTTTGATTTGAGAGCGAGTGAACCAAGAGATCTTTGGAGGTACAACAGTATTGTGTCCAGAATTACTGTCAAAAAAGTGTTATCTCTATGGAACACTATTAATAAAATAAGCCCATTGGTGTATAAATATCAAATAAATGAGTTGTATTTAAAAAACGTTTGGTTTTGTTGTCGTATTTTATATGAAACGTCATGAAAAAGTAGGTATAAGAGTGTATTCATGATGTTTAGAAGCTAAAAAAAGTCTCAATCGTGACATAAAAAGGCAAAATTATGAGAATAAAAATTGTCATGAGTTTGTAAGTCAGCAATTTTGTCATTTTCTTCTCATCTCATAATTATGATTTAGCATCTCATAAATTTGACTTCTTCCTATAAATTCAATTTATGTCATAATTCTGTCATAATTTCTTATTAATTTTCATTGTTTATTATCAATGTTGAAAACAATTATGTAAATTTTTTTTTAGGATTCTTTGATGAATAAAAAGTTCAAAAGAACAGTATTTATCTTAAATAGAAAGCTTTTGCAACATTGTACTAACGTTCAAAAGTTTTGGGTCAGTAAGAATTTTTTATTAATTTTTTGGGGGAAATAACTTAAAGAAATTAATAAATTTATTCAGCAAGGATGCATTAAATTGATCAAAAGTGATGAAGATATTCATATTGTTACAAAAGATTCAATTTAAAATAAATGCTGTTCTTTTGAACTTTCTATTCATCAAAGAATTCTGAAAAAAATGTTTTACACAACTGTTTTCAACATTGATAATAATCATCAATGTTTCTTGAGCAGCAACTCATCATATTAGAATGATTTCTGAAGGATCATGTGACACTGAAGAAAATTCAGCTTTGCATCACAGAAATAAATTACATTTTAAAATATATTCAAATAGAAAAGTTATTTACATTTTAATAATATTTCACAATATTACTGTTTATATAATATATATATACAGTGAGGAAAATAAGTATTTGAACACCCTGCTATTTTGCAAGTTCTCCCACTTGGAAATCATGGAGGGGTCTGAAATTGTCATCGTAGGTGCATGTCCCTCTTGTGCGATCCAAACACTTCGAATGATCCAGAATGCAGCAGCACGTCTTGTCTTCAACGAGCCCAAAAGGACCCACGTCACACCTCTCTTCATCTCCCTGCACTGGCTACCACTCGCTGCTCGTGCTCGCATCAAGTTTAAGGCGCTGACGCTTGCATACAGAGCCACCACGCGCTCAGCTCCTGCTTACTTTGACCCCATTCTACAAATCCACACCCCCACCAGAAGCCTTCGCTCAGCAAAGGAACGACGGCTTGTGGTACCATCACAGAGGGGGAAAAAATCCCTTTCCAGAACATTTTCATTCAACGTTCCCAGCTGGTGGAACGATCTTCCCAACGCCATCCGAAACGCAGAATCATTGACATCATTCAAAAGTCAACTTAAAACTCAGCTCTTCCATGAGCACTTAACCTCATAATAAAATAAATAAATAAACACTTTCCTTTCCTCTTTCTCTTCCTTCTTCCCTCCCTACTCTAGCCTGTGCTACACTGAGCAATGTACACGGTCTCAGGATTTCAGACTCTTATTGCGCTTCTCGACTCTTCATGACCAATCGCTTCATGTACCCCCAAGTTGTAAGTCGCTTTGGATAAAAGCGTCTGCTAAATGCGTAAGTGTAAATGTAAATGTCCACTGTGAGAGACATAATCAAAAACATCCAGAAATCACAATGTATTTTTTTATTTATTTGATTATCCTGGCTGTGTGCTTCGGGTCATTCTCATGTTGGAAGACCCAACCTCGACCCATCTTCAATGCTCTAACTGAGGGAAGGAGGTTGTTCCCCAAAATCTCGCAATACATGGCCCCGGTCATCCTCTCCTTAATACAGTGCAGTCGCCCTGTCCCATGTGCAGAAAAACACCCCAAAGCATGATGCTACCACCCCCATGCTTCACAGTAGGGATGGTGTTCTTGGGATGGTACTCATTATTCTACTTCCTCCAAACACGTTTAGTGGAATTATTTCCAGCCTTGTGGAGGTGTACAATTTTGTCTCTAGTGTCTTTGGACAGCTCTTTGGTCTTGGCCATGTTATAAGTTGGATACTTACTGATTGTATGGGGTGGACAGGTGTCTTTATGCAGCTAACGACCTCAAACAGGTGCATCTAATTTAGGATAATAAATGGAGTGGAGGTGGACATTTTAAAGGCAGACTAACAGGTCTTTGAGGGTCAGAATTCTAGCTGATAGACAGGTGTTCAAATACTTATTTGCAGCTGTATCATAAAAATAAATAGTTAAAAAATCATATATTGTGATTTCTGGATTTTTTTTTTTAGATTATGTCTCTCACAGTGGACATGCACCTACGATGACAATTTCAGACCCCTCCATGATTCCCAAGTGGGAGAACTTGCAAAATAGCAGGGTGTTCAAATACTTATTTTCCTCACTGTATATATACACTCACCTAACTAGACTCACGTTACTGTACAAACAACACATTTAAGCGCTACCCAGTTCAGTTTGTGATTCAAAGTGAAGACGCTATCATTGTAAAATCATACAGGGACACATTACAATAACTAAATGTTTTTACAATGCTAAAAAAGTTTTGACTGCTGATGTGTAAATTTAATGCTATATGCTAGTTATCGTTAAGGCTGAAGTTCTGGTACGGACGTAATGATTTAAGACTTAACTTACCATTTAGAAGCGTCCATTTCCAATCTCAAAACATGTTGTTGTTCTTCAAAATATGCATCTTCATCAGAAACAGGCTCAAACATATAAGGTTGAATGCCTAATCTCTCCATCGTCAAGACGGTCAGTAAAGTTGTGCCTGCTATCATTGAGCCGCAGTGAAACAGCCAATCAGAGCAGAACTCTGCATTAATATTCATGACCCTTCAAAATAAGGCAAAAACAGACCATTTCATCCTAGGGAAGATTTCTAGAGTTATAAATGGACCTGTAAAACCGTATCTGAACAATTATTGACCTTAAATAAGCCATATACCCTCTATGTAGATACCAGAGAACAATTTACAATGTTGTTTCAAATCATTCTAGGGCACCTTTAACATTGATTTTCTCAGGTGTTCAAATACTTATTTGCAGCTGTATCATACAAATAAATAGTTAAAAAATCATACATTGTGATTACTGGATTTTTGTTTTAGATTATGTCTCTCACAGTGGACATGCACCTACGATGACAATTTCAGACCCCTCCATGATTTCCAAGTGGGAGAACTTGCAAAATAGCAGGGTGTTCAAATACTTATTTTCCTCACTGTATATATATATATATATATATATATATATATATATATATATATATATCTTTCTCATGACTTAGTCACTTAATTATTTTGACTTTTTATGTCAATTTCATTTTTAATGTCATAATTATGACTATATCATCATTTTGACTTTATCGCATACTTAGTATTCCATAATTGTGACTTTTAAACTCATATTTATGATTTCCTAAAGCATGTTTTCCTTATGTGGCAGAAATGGGCTTTCATAGGTTATGGCGAAACAGTGGATGGTTTCTCTCTTCGAATAGGCCTAAAATGCATCTCTTCTCACCTGTCAAATTCCCTCATCAGGTGTTTTGAAACCTTTGCAGTGTTCTGTGAAGCTTCTACCTTCTAGCTATAATTATAAAGCAAACAATGATTTTCCACATATGGCCCACCCAGACAATGATTGTTGAAATATTACACTTTCAGATGTACTTCCACGTACGTCATGGCCGTGACCTTTCCAACGTGATGGCTTCATACGTTGTGAAGAAGAACAACACAGAAGTCACAAATTTGAGGTTAAAAAGTATATATATATATTAGGGCTGTCAAAAGATTAATCACGATTAATCACATCCAAAATAAACGTTTGTGTTTACATAATATATTTGTGTGTACTCTGTATAATTATTATGTTTATATAAATATTCATGTATATATTGAAGAAATATTTGCATGTATATACTGTATACATTTATATAATTTATATTATATATAAATATAAATATTTTATATATAAATATAATACATTTTTCTTAAATATATACATGCTTGTGTGTGTTTTTATATATAAATAATAATTATACACAGTTCACACATATATTATGTAAACACAAACTTTTATTTTGGATGTGATTAATCGTGATTAATCTTTTGACAGCACTAATATATATATATATATATATATATATATATATATATATATATATATATATATATATATATATATATATTTTTTTTTTTTTTTTTAATTTATTTATTTATTTTTTGGAAAATGACCGATGGTTTTGCTATAAGACCCTATTCCTCAGCTGGGATCGTGCAGAGCCCTCTCTGAAGCCCTTTGAAACTGCATTGATTTGGACCTTCAACCTGTTGGTTGCCATTAAAATACATTATATGGAGAAAAATCCTGGAATGTTTTCCTCAAAAAAACATAATTTCTTTTCGACTGAAGAAATCTTGGATGAGCTGGGGGTGAGTAAATTATCAGGAAATTTTCATTTCGAAGTGAACTAATCCTTTAATATAATAAAAATAAATAGATAAAATCAGTATAATTCAATAAGTATATTAATAGATAAATAAATAATGCATTTATTTTCTTTACTGTGATTCTGAGCCACCACTTGGTTGTTGTTGTATCTACTGCTTGTGGGTGGCAGATCACGTGACCCGCACGTAGCTCCGCCCACCGCCAGCTACCAGGGAGTGATTGAACACTTCTGTTTACACTCTGTGCCATAGCTGTACTTTCCGCCACAAATTCCCACAGACAATTCCTCCCTCATTATGGGGGACAAGGCAGGCACCCGGTGAGTATTCTTTAAAGCCTCAGACATCAAATAAAATATTTGTGTGATCATTATTGCTCAAAATATGAAGCGAACAGTAGGAAAGCTAATACTCGCTGGATTGAAAATGTACGTGGTTGGATGACTGAGCATGATGGAGAAACAGCACCTAATATGCACGTTTATTATATTAAAAATGTTCCATCTTCGTAATTTTGTTAGAAATGTATTTTAAGGTTTTATTAGAAGTCAGTTCATCCTTTAGCATGCATGTGGTATAGCCTGGGAGCTAACAACAGCTGCTCATGTAAGGTCTATGCAAAATGATCATACTGCTCTTTCTAATTATTTCATGAAACCGTATAGTATTAATATGATCAAGCATGATCGTAGTATTACTGGACTTTGCCAGCAAACAAGTTCTCCCAGCATGCCATTTGTTGCTCTCCACCATTTGTTTGCTCTTTTGGTTCTTGCCATCTGCTTCACTTTAAAAGGCTCCCATCTATTTGTACAAACGATCAGCTCTGATAATATATGTGGTTATTCATGCACATATTCCTGTTGTTCTAAAGGGTATTTAAGAAGTCCAGTCCTAATTGCAAGGTAAAACCTTTCTCTATCACACTATCACAGTTTTGGTTTCCACAAGTTGTAGTTACAACCCTGTCTGTTTTCACAGGTTACAGTATACCTGGGGAAAAGAGATTTTGTGGATCATCTTGATCACGTAGACCCTGTTGGTCAGTGACTTAAGATAACAAAGTTGTATTTAAATGGAGAAGTAAAACAGTGAACTTTCAATAGAAGACTTTTACTGATGTTTTATGATGCAACATATTGTACTTCTGCCACAGATGGTGTGATCCTGGTCGAACCCGAATATCTCAAAGAAAGAAAAGGTGAGTTGGATAGCATCTTTGCTGTTTGGTATAAAGAAAAAAAATATAAATGACAGCCAATAATTATTTTGTAAATTGAAGATAGTAAAATTCTATATTGTTTTGCCTAAATAATTCAACACTAAAAATTAAAATCAATAAATACGTGCTACAAGTGAGTTTAGCATCTCAAATATTACAAAGTACAGTATGAAAAATGTATAGTCATTTTGAAAAAAAAATTACTTTAACTGTTATTAAGTTAGTAGTGTTTTTAAAGATTTACGTGAGCATTAGATGGCGGCAAAGGTAATCTAAATGTAAATATATGGAAATGAGAATACACAACTAAATGATATGATGCTGATATATTCTCTACTGTTTAGTTTTCCTGTTGATAAATGTTTTCCATACTTATCTCATGTTGCTTCACATCAAATGCAAATGATGTCCCACTCTTGTTTTTGTAATAATCCCTAATACTTGAATTGATCTTTCTTTCTTTCTTCCAGTGTTTGTGACATTAACCTGTGCTTTCCGGTATGGCCGCGAGGACCTTGACGTTTTAGGGCTGTCCTTCCGGAAAGACCTTTACGTCTTCACTTTTCAAGCCTATCCTCCCGTTCCAGAGGAATCCAAGCCCCACAGTCGTCTGCAGGAGAGACTTTTGAAGAAACTGGGCCAGAATGCTTATCCTTTCCATTTCACTGTGAGTTTCTCCCCATCCAGGCTATTGTTGCACAGTATATATTTATTAGCTATGTCTGATATATTATTAATTTATATTGTATTATAAATATAATATTATTAATTCATAATTTAATTACACTAAGTGTTAGCCTAATTTCCTTTTTAAAAAATCCTTTTTTTTTAGCCAGTATTAAATTTTTTTCTCTCTTAAATGCTTCAGTTAATTTTTGCTTAAATTCACTTTTAGCATTTCAAATGAGTTTATTTATTACTTTGTAATACATTTTTTATTATTAATAATGTTTTATTTATTCATTTATTTTATTATTTATTAAGACATAATAGTGTAAAGTTTAAATATTGGCAGTTTCTTGACCATAACATGAAAAATATTTTTCTTGCATTCTGTTATTTATTAAGACTAAAAAAGTTAAGTGGTAAAGTTTGAATTGTAACACTTTACAATAAGGTTTTATTTATTAATATTAGTTAATTACATTAGTTAAAGCTGCTTTCCGTAACTGTTTTGTGTTCAAGATTTACAAAAAATATATAATGAGAATGTACAACATGAATCGATTTTCCAAACCATGTTTTTGTCTTACCCTGAATCATTATGGTACATTACGGTCTGGTAGGAACCGCTGCGGAGGAGCACAGTCCCTGCGTGACTCGCCATAGACATAAACAGAGAGAAGTAGCTCCGGCTGCAATGTTCTTCCGCAAGACGCATGCAGTTCTGTTTATTAACCGCTAGAGCGCAAAAAGTTATGGGCTGCAGCTTTAGCATGAACTAACAATGAACAATACTTGTACAGCATTTAATAATCTTAGTTAATGTTAATCGTAACATTTACTAATGCAATTTTGAGATCAAACATTGTATCTGTTAATATTAATTCATGCTCAGTGAACTAAAATAAACCTGAACATTTTCAGGTTAATGAATGCTGTAAAAATATATTGCTTATTGTTTGCTCATGCTCAAGTAGTAGTTCACTTCAGAATAAAAATGTCCTGATAATTTACTCACCCCCACATCATCCAAGATGTTCTTGTCTTTCTTTCTTCAGTCAAAAACAAATGAAGCTTTTTGAGGAAAACAAAAACCTTAATAAAAAGTATGTACACTTTTATATTTTTTTGAAAATGATGATCGTTTCGCTAGATAAGACCCATGTTCCTCGCCTGGGATCATGTAGAGCTCTTTAAAGCTGCATTGAAACTGCAATTTTGGACCTCCAAACCGCTGTACCCCATTGAAGTACACTATAGGGAGAATAATCCTGGAATGGTTTCCTCAAAAACCTTTCATTTCTTTTCGACTGAAGAAAGAAAGACATGAACATCTTGAATGACGTGGAGGTGTGTAAATTATCAGGAAATTTTAATTTTGAAGCGAACTACTCATTTAACTAATGTTAACAAATGAGACCTTATTGTAAAGTGTTACCCTTTTAATATTGACCATTTATCGGTTATCAGCTGTTACATTAAGATAATTACAACTTTGTATGGGCTGGAAATTTTAATGTTGGGACATCTTTCATAAATAGGAAGTACATGATCAGATATTAGGGTGTGTGGAGTGTGTATTTAAAGAGTTAGTTCACCCCTAAACAATTATTCTGTCATTAATTAGTCACCTTCATGACGTTCCAAACCCGTAAGACCTTCGTTCTTCTTTGGAACACATCTGTGGGTGAACTAACCCTTAAGGTGGAAATATTCTTCTGTTTTCCAGATACCTCAAAACTTGCCATGTTCAGTTACCCTGCAGCCCGGGCCTGAGGACACAGGAAAGGTATTATCACTTATACACTGCTCCATCTAACACCTTCAGATTTGTCACTCAATTTTGCGCACATCCTGTTTGTGAAACTTGGGCAAACTTTGTTTGCTTTGTTTACATCCATCTTTCTCACTCCAGGCCTGTGGGGTGGACTTTGAGATTAGGGCTTTCTGTGCCAAATCGATGGAAGAGAAGAATCACAAAAGGTGAATCATTTGTTCTCTATGGAAGCTTGGTAGAGTTGGGAGTGAGAGTCAGTGAGTTTTTATCTCACAATTATAATTTTTTTTTCCCCTCACATTTGCGCATTTATGTCACAGTTCAGAATTTTTTCCTAACAGTTGTGAATTTATAACTCTTAATTGCAAGGTATATATCTCTAATCTCGACATTTTTCCCTTAGAATTGGGGGGGGTTCTTAGTTTACATCTTTTTCATTTTACGACTTTTTTTTTTCCACACTTGCAAGTTTGTAACTCGTAATTGTAAGGTATAAATTCGTAATTGTGAATTTACATCTCAAAATCCTGATTTTTTTTATTTCACAGAACTACGATAAGTTTACATCTCAGAATTATGAGTTTACATTTCGCAATTTTGACTTTTTGCCATTTTCCTCTGAATTTGGAGTTTACGTCTCGCAGTTCTGTTTTGTTTGTTTGTTTCTGCTATGGAATAACAAAATAAAAAAAGGTAATTGCGACTTTTTACCTCACAATTCTGACTTTTTTTTCTCAGAATTGCGAGTTATATCTCGCAATTAAATCACAATTATCTTTTTTATTTTGTGGCGGAAACAAGCTTCCATATTTTTTTGTGTAAATAATTTTACAAGATATTTATTTGAAGATAATTTCTTCCTCAACAGGAATTCTGTGCGACTAGTGATTCGTAAAGTCCAGTACGCCCCTGAGAAACCCGGTCCACAGCCGATGGTGGAGACGACGAGGAGTTTCCTCATGTCAGACCGGTCTTTACACCTAGAGGCTTCATTAGATAAAGAGGTACCATACTGTTAGAAAAGACACTAGTTAGAAAAAATTTACCTATAACTAACCTTGATCTTCTCACACAGCTATATTACCATGGAGAACCCATCAGTGTTAACGTCCATGTCACCAATAACTCAACCAAGACTGTCAAAAGGGTTAAAATATCAGGTGAGTCACAGCCATCAGCCCATCTATTGCTGTGTGTAGTTTATGACATTATTTTCATATCAGTCTATGATCTGTATGAGTATGATCTGTTTACATATTATTACTGTACTGTTTGCATTTGTTTCTCTACAGTACGACAGTATGCTGATATCTGTCTCTTCAGCACAGCGCAGTACAAATGTCCAGTGGCTCAGATAGAGGCAGAGTAAGCATATTTTATTTAGACTGTATATATGTTGGTGTTTTAAAATGATTATCTGAACTTTTAGTTCACATTTATTCAAGATTCATGATTAAGATGTCATTGGGAGAACAAACCTGCTTAAAAGTGACACAAAAACATGTTGTGTTCTGTCTGTTTGCTGACTGTCTAATGATGTGTACATGGGTAACAATGTGCATCCTTTCCGTCTCTGTGTTTTGCAGTGATCAAGTGGCATCCAGCTCTACATTCTGTAAAGTGTACACTCTCACACCCACTCTCAACAACAATCGAGAGAAGAGAGGGCTAGCGCTGGACGGAAAACTCAAACATGAGGACACCAACCTGGCGTCCAGTACCATGTGAGTATTACTGTACTTAAAGGGATAGTTCACCCAAACATTTAAATGATCCCATAATTTACTCACCCTCAAGCCATCATAGGTGTATATGACATTCTTCTTTCAGACGAATACAATCGGAGTTATATAAAAAAAATGTCCTGGCTAATCCAAGCATTATAATGGCAGCCCAAAATTTTAAGCCCAAAAATGTGCATCCATCCATTAGAAAAGTAATCCATACGGCTCTGGGGGGTTACTAAAGGCCTTCTGAAGTCAATCGATGGGTTTGTGTAAGAAAAATATCCATATTTAAAACTTTATAAAGTAAAATATCTATATTCCGGCGGACTACCTTCCGGCATATGTGCAAAGCTCAGGCTATTAAGCAGATTTTCACTAAATGAAAAGTGTCCTACTTAAAAATTTTAAGTAAATGAAAAGTAATCAGAAATTAACTTGTGCTATTCTCACCAAGGCTGCATTTATATGATCAAAAATACAGTAATATTGAATATAGCTGAATATTCCGCATCATTACTCCAGTCTTCAGTGTCACATGATCCTTCAGACATCAGTCTAATATGATGATTTGCTGCTCAAGAAACATTTATTATTATCAGTGTTTAAACCAGTCAAGCTGCTTAAAGTTTTTGTGGAAACTGTGATCCTTTTATTTCAGGATTATTTGATTAATAGAAAGTGCTAAAGAACAGCATTTCTTTGAAATAGATTTTTTTTGGTGTCTTTACAGTCACTTTTGATCAATTTAATGCAGCTTTGAAGAATAACATTCCTTTCTTTTCCTTTGAATGTAATGTACATGAAATCAAATTTGACCCTATTCACTTTCTTAAAGACCCCCTGAAATGTTTGCCGTTTTTAGCTTTTAGTATGAATATGTTAGCCTTAAGGCCTTAAGCTGGTGTGTTCCAAAACAATGACAAAATTCGCATTTAGGAGACATAAGCATTCAAAACTTACAGTCTCTCACTTCCGCTAAAATTGATCACGGATTTTTATGACATAACCACAGACTTCAGCTTTTTATCACATCTTCTGTCCAATCAAATGCTCTCTAGAATCTGAATCATCCCGCCCCTAAATAGACAATGAAGCTATGGCTGAAATCGGTCACTTGTTCACACATTTACTATTTTCTTCATGGTGAATATGGAGGAAATTATGATGAGACACGGTTAGAGATCTGAAAGGCTCTAGTCAAACTGAGATATAAACGGAACGCTATTGGCTGTTTTTAAAAAGGGTAGGATCTGCGCAATATGTCCAGCCGTGTCTTCCTGTTTCAGGGGATATTACGTCAACACATTGAATAATGCTGCGCGTGGGCCTTTAATATACTTTACTTTTCTTTTTGTATACAATTCATCAGGCGTCTTTGTAATCTTTCATAAATGTAAAAACAGTTGAATTCCTTATTTTTAAAAAAAAGTAGGTTTCGTGTTTACTTTAATTATTTTTTAGGATAAAGAGCCGACTGACTGATTCTGTTTGTGTGTTTGACTGCAGTGTGAAGGATGTGAGTAATAAGGAAGTTCTGGGTGTCCTGGTGTCCTATCGGGTCAAAGTCAAACTGGTGGTCTCCCGTGGAGGGTGAGTCATGTGTCACACCTGCTTCCTCTCTACAGTCACACATTGGGGAGCAGTTTTGATTGGTCTGTACTCCTCCACACATGAAGGACTGGTACATGTTGCTGCTGTTTTAGAAATAATGATAATCAGATTTGATCTTGCATGCAGTCATTGTGTATGTATGAGTAGTGTAGGTTGGCTAGTTTATCTCTCTCTCTCGCTCTCTATATATATATATATCATTTTCTTGGTTTTGTTATTTTCAGTGGTGGGGCTTTAATAAGCGTGCTGTGCTTTAGTTGTTAAAACTCTCTTGCAGGATGCTGTGCGAACCTTGTATTCCCTCCCTGAACTTTCGCCTCTCTGTGCTGCTTTGTTCTGGTTATTGAATCATTTTGTCACTCTCCCATTGTTTTATGTATCTCTCTCTGTCTGTTTCCTTCCCCTTCATCTGTCTGTCACGTCAGGCTTTTAAGCAGCTTGCTGGAGAGGTAAATACATCCATTGTGCATTCTGATGGCTTGCTGTAGTGTTTCTAGGTTTGCCATAAAAAGGAGATCTGCATGGTGTTCAATGATCTGCTGTCTGATTTCTATAGTAGTAGAGCACTAATCTCAACACACATGAAACGGCATGAATGGATGAATCAATAAGAAATGTATAGGTCATATTTTACCTTTAAATCCAAAGAATTACATGTTTTTAATGTAAATAGCCTATTTTTGGGCCACTGGTGAAACTATATTACACTGATCCAGAAAGAAAATCTAATATTTATTATTATTTATATGATAATAACTGGATGAAATGTTGCGCATGGCAAATTATGATTTCCAGATTGCAAATATTTAAAAATCAAAATTTCCCTTGAGTATTACAGTGACATTACAGTTCAATGGAACTTAATTGTTAGAATCACCCAAAAATCATAAAATCGTCTATTCTACAATAGATAAAAATCTACTGTTCAAATGTTTGGGGTTGGTAAGATTTTTTGATGTTTTGAAAGGTTCTTACGCTCATCAATGCTGTGTTTATTTGATCAAAAATGCAGTAAAAACAGTAATATTGTGAAATAGTATTACCATTTTAAAATAAGTGTTTTCTATTTTAAAGGTCCCGTTCTTCATGATCCCATTGTTCAAACTTTAGTTAGTGTGTAATGTTGCTGTTAGAGCATAAATAATACCTGTAAAATTATAAAGCTCAAAGTTCAATGCCAAGCGAGATATTTTATTTAACAGAAGTTCCCTTTCAAAGCCTACAGCGAACGGCTGGCTTGGACTACATCCTGGTACTTCCTTCATAAATGAAGTCAGTAGAACAGACTAACCTCCGCCCACAAGAATACGTGAAAAAAGGGGGCGTGGTCTTGTTGCTGTCCCACATGGAGAAGAGGACGTGTTGCGTGGAGAAAAGGAATTGTTGCGTTTGAGTGTGTTTGTCGCCATGTCGTCGAGACGCTGTTATTTTCATCCCGGAGTCAAATCACCTTTGTTTGGCTTTCCCAGGGACGCTGTAGAGATCATTAAGCGCATATATCTCCCGTTAAGAGGCGTGACCTTTCCATGTGCGCTAAGCTGCTGTCGAATCACAACACAGGAACCGCTGGTACAATCAGAACTCTTTACGTATTTCTGAAGGAGGGACTTCATAGAATAAAGGAAGTCATAAGCCGTTTTTAGGACAGTGAAAACAGCGGTGTACAGATAAGTAAATTGTGTCAAAAATACTTTTTTTTTTTAACGTGAAACATGAACACATGTTATATTGCACACTGTAAACACAATCAAAGCTTCAAAAAAACACGAAGAACGGGACCTTTAATATATTTTAAAATGCAATTTATTTCTGTGATGTCAATTTTCAGCATCTTTACTCTAGTCTTCAGTGTCACATGATTCTTCAGAATAGATTTTTTTCATGATTCCTGATCCGCATTTATTTGAAATATTGAAATATTTTGTAACATAATTGTGTTTACTGTCACTAATGCATCCTTGTTGAATAAAAGCATTAATTTCTTTCAAAGTAATAAAAAAAATCTTACTGACCCAAACGAGTATGTACACCGATCAGGCATAACATTATGACAGGTGAAGTGAAAAACAGTGATTATCTCTTCATCACAGCACCTGTTACTGTGTGGGATGATATTGATATATTAGGCAGCAAGTGAACATTTTGTCTTCAAATTTGATGTGTTAGAAGCAGAAAAAATGGGCAAGCTTAAGGATTTGAGCGAGTTTGACAAGGGCCAAATTGAGATGGCTAGACGACTGGGTCAGAGCATCTCCAAAACTGCAGCTCTTGTGGGGTATTCCCAGTCTGCAGTGGTCAGTATCTATCAAAAGTGGTCCAAGGAAGGAACAGTGGTGAACCGGCGACTGGGTCATGGGCGGCCAAGGCACATTAATGCACGTGGGGAGCAAAGGCTGGGCCGTGTGGTCCGATCAAACAGACTTTGTTGCTTAAGAAGTTAATGCTGGTTCTGATAGAAAGGTGCCAGAATATTGCAGTTTGTTGCATATGGGGCTGCATAGCCGCATTCCATGAAAGGGTGTACATGGTCATGGTATTCCCTGGTGGCCTCTTTCAGCAGGATAATGCGCCCTGCCACAAAGCAAAAATGGTTCAGGAATGGTTTGTGGAGCACAACAACGAGTTTGAGGCGTTGACTTGGCCTCCAAATTCCTCAGATCTCAATCCAAGCGAGCATCTGTGGGATGTGCTGAACAAAAAAAACAAGTCCGATCCATGGTGCCAAATGCCACAGCACACCTTCAGGGGTCTAGTGGAGTCCATGCCTTGACGGGTCAGGCAGTAAAAGAGGGACCAACACAATATTAGGTCTTAATGTTATGCCTGATCGGTGTGTGTATATACACACACATGCCTTTTTAGTTTGGGTTTTGTAGTGAAATATGGCCCAGTCAGTTCTTGTGAGATTCGCCATTTTAAGATCTCTTGCGCACCAAGTTTTTCAAATAATGTCAGTGTTGGTTTTGTGTTGTTTTTCTCTTTCATTCAGGGATGTTTCGGTGGAACTACCTTTTGTCTTAATGCATCCAAAACCCACAGACTCCACCCTTTTCCATTTGACTTCAGGTTTGTGTCAAACACAAAGCACCTCCTTAATTGCACTAAAATAGGCCGTGTGTAGCTGTCAAAGTAATAACACCTTCATTAATCATTTAATAAAAATACTCTTCTTTTTTTACAGCCGCTCCAATGTTGGATCCACCAATTGACACCAACTTGATAGTGTTTGACACAAAGTAAGCAAGAATTTTTAATATCAACATCAGATTTCCCTCTCATTTAAATCTTTAAGTAACCTCTTGTTACTCTTTCTAACAGCAGTTTAACCCCAGATGACGACATTGTATTTGAGGACTTTGCTCGCTTGCGGTTAAAAGGAATAATCGACAAGGAGGAAGACTGCTGAATTTGTATCATCTCATTCACCAAGAACAGAAGCGCTTCACATCAAATTGTGCATCTCTTGTCTCCCCAAGGGTGTAACAGAAATAATTCCTTTCATCTCATTACGATTAAAGCAGTATTTGGACATTTAATTGGGGAAAAAGGTGGAGAAAAATAAATGACTTATTAATATACCTGTCAAAAGCTAAGGAAGGAGGGGATTCCAGGGAATTTCATACATTTTGCATAGGCATGTGATAATTATACTCTGATATTGTCTCAACTGTTATGTTATGAACGGCAAGCCAATCTGTACAGATGGCTAAATTGCTCCATATTTATTCCTTTACAAAGACCGTCTTGATTTTCCTGTGATCTGTGTGCATTACACAAAGATGGACAGTTTCAATGACACGGGCTGTGCATGTTTCTCTGTGCTGCTGTGAGGATCGTATGCGATTGAGCACATATTGTCTTTCTGCAGGTTGTAAATATATGAAAGTGCTGCTTTTAATTTGTTGGGCTGCTGCATTTGGTTTAAAAAAACGGCTAATGGATGTTTAGAGATTTAACATCCTTCAGGAGAAAGGAAATTTGTTGTGTTAACAATTTTCATAATCACAGGATACACTGTTTGCCATTTTCTTTTAAAACTGTTTTTTTTTTTTTATTTAATTTTTTTAATAAAACAAATAAAATACAAACATGGCTGTGTTATTAATACTACCTTTGAGTTCAGCATTTCGCTAAGAAAATTCTCTCGCACTGCAAAAAACTATTTTCTTACTCTGTATTTTTCTTGTTTTCCAGCACAACTATATAAACGTTCTTAAGGCACATTTACTAGAAAAGCAAAATAACTTCACATCTTAAGTATTGTTTAATGATCACTTGGTCAAAATTAAGAGGGTGTATGCTTAAAGCAAGAAAAACATCTGCCAATTGGGTCTGGAAATTATTCTTTTCAATTAAGATTATTTTTCCTGACCCCAGAAAACAAGACTTAAGATATAAGTAAATGTATCTTAATTGAAGAAAAACGACAAATGTGCTTTTAAGTGCTTTAAATGTTTATTGTAAAATCCAAGATTGTAGATAAAATAATCAGAAACCTAATAAAATTCACATTCCTACATATACGTTAGTTTCAAGGAAGAGGACGTTAATATTATTAGGCTGTGGGTTTGACATCTGAGCTGCTGTTCGCTGCACACGGTGGTGGGCGAGACCTGCCACGATACCGCTTCTTCAGTCGACCAGCCAAACGTTGCCACCTAGTGGACCGTATAATGAATTTCAAGTCATTTATGTGAAACCAAGAACTAATAATAAAATATCACGGTTTAACATGAACCTTTCTTGTGTTGCATTGTGCTTATTAATCCTCTCTGCCTCCTCTTTCTTCTCCTCTAACCAGCGGTCTAGGAGTTGCTCCTTCTGGAGTGTTGTGGCAGCCAGCTCCTCTCTCAGTGTGTTGTGCTCCAGTCTCAGTGCTGTCAGTTCCTTTGATTGACACTCCAGCTGATACTCATATTCCTCCAGATCAGACTTCAGACAGGAAGCCCCCTGGGCCAACAAAACCGCTTCGGCCCTGTAACGGGCAACTCTACAGCAGGAAGATTAGGACTGAATTAGGATAGAACCCAAATAGTCTTGATGATCTTATCATCTTTTTCAAGATGTAACTGGCTGTTTGACCTACTGTGAGTGACAGTATTGTAACTCCGCCTCCTTCAGGTATATATTGCTGGTCAGATCTGAGATTTTCTGCTTTAGCTTGAAAAAAGACAGATGTGGAAGGGTATTTCATGGTTAGTAATAGTGAGAGGCTGATGTATACATCACACACACACACACACACACACACACACACACACACACACACACACACACACACACACACACACACACACACACACACTATATTAACCTTTTTGCTCACCAGCCACTGTGGCTAGTGATTTTCCAAAGTTACTAGTAGCCACTCAGCATTTTCACTGGCCACAATTTTAACATCGATACCATGGGGAAAAACTGCCATATAGATATTTTTAATATTATCTCATAATTTGGCAGCCGACATATTATCTATCTATCCATCCATCCATCCTGATCTTTCATTCCATCGTTTCATGCATTGTGCCATCCGTCCGTCCGTCCGTCTGTCTGTCTGTCTATCCATCTATATAGCCGGTTTTGTGTGTCAACATGTTATGCATAAAATCTCTAGATTTGGTGGGGAGTAAAATATTAGTTTTAGCAATAGTGATGTTTATTGATATGAATATTTCTCTCACCTGCTGATTAAGAAATTCCTCCTCATTTACTCTCAAATAAAGTGTGTCACCTTCATTTGGACATGTAAAGCTTCTGTTTTCTTTGGAGCTGAATCAAATACAGTAAACAAGTACAAACACCAGGATATATGCATAATGTAATTCATGCCAATAAGTCAAGAAATCAAATCAGTACAATAACAGATTGTGTAACTTACCTGGCTTGCCAGAGTTTGATGTGAAAGTCCAGCATCTCCTCCAGCCTGGACACTGTCAGAGCATCCGGTCATTACTGAAGCAAAGCAGTACTTGTTATTTTTTTTTGTTTATTTGACAGCATTTGTATTAAACTCACCCTTGTCAAAGAGGCCAGAGAAAGGATCTCTCTGCCTGCAGTCTCTGTGAAACAGCTCTGCTCGCACGTGACTCTTCCAAGACTCCATGGGGCTCAGAAAAACATTCACTTATTTCGCACTTTCGTGTTTCGTCTAATATAGTATTGCAGCGCTTTTCACATTGAACATCTCTTGTAGCTCTATACAACCAAGTTCTGGGTCAGATTTTCTCCAGATGTTGCGCAAATCGCTTTAATTGGCAGTTAAACTGCAGCATTACCCATGTTTAGTTGTCTCTACGGTAGTCGGCAGATTTCGCGTTTCTATTATTTTTGTTCTTCTGCGGCTTCCGTACTTTGCAACATACTGAAAGTGCTTTGTCTACTATAGTCAGTGGTTAAATATCTTGTCAAATATTACTGTCGGTGCTTAAATATACATGCAAGTAGACTTAAATTATTTTACAAACATATAGATTTCTGATGTGCTTTTTAAAATGTTCAATAATTAAACTCGTTGTATAGCTAACGTGTTGTCTCTTGTATGTTTACGCTAATGTTTTCTCTGTAGGTTGTGTGGTCGGAATGGCTAATGACAGGCTGAGAGCTTTAGAAGATGTGGAGAAGGAGATTGCTTCAGTGCTGCAGAGCGCAGGTTTGTGTCAGTTCATTGATTATTGTCAGTAATGCTTGCATATCAATTCAGACACTTTGTCAACTTTTGGCCTTTGGATTCTGATTGAATTGCCTTATAAATCATGACGCAATCGCATTTGTGTGATAAAACATAGAACTGACGTTCCCGAGGACAAAAAAAAAAAAAGACTTAAACCAGTTTAAGATAGTTTAATGGTCTTCGCTAGTTCAGGCTAGTTTTGCTTTTAGCTGGTCATACAAGGAAAACCCCATTAAAACCAGTAAACAGACCAGCTGATCCAGCAAACCAGCTTTGGCCGATAGAGACGTTTTTTATTTAGGGGGTTTGCAACTCTCATTATAAATATATCTGTTTTAAACCTGTTGTTAGGATTTATAGTGTTAGGATTTATAGTTTTGTATATGTTTCATCTTCTAGTGTGCTAATTGAATTGTGACAATCTGTCTATCAGGAACTATCGTGCTGGAGCTTTCTAAAGAGAAGGCCAATGCCAGTTTACTAGACCGACAGCTGAATCAGTTTCAGACCTCCATCAGCAGAGTTGAGAATGAACTGAGTTCACAGATCCGATATCTGACACAGGTGTGTATGCGAGTTCACATCTATCTATCTATCTATCTATCTATCTATCTATCTATCTATCTATCTATCTATCTATCTATCTATCTATCTATCTATCTATCTATCTATCTATCTATCTATCGTTCTATCGTTCTATATATCCTGATCTATCTACCATTCTACTTCAATCCATCTATTGTTCTATCTGTCCATTGCTGTGGAAATTCTCAATCTGTTTATCTGACTTCACCACGGACAATTCAAAACATCTCCCAGTTTGTTAATATAATACTACAGTATCTCGAGTAGGGATGAAATGATTACCGGTTTCACGATAAACCACGATACAATTTAGTGACGGTTAGTAATATCGTTTAAAATTGAATTATCATTAAAACCGCGTGGGATTATCACGATTTTGAAAACTGGCGGTAAATCCTGTCGAGTCGGCATCAGTCTGGTGCAGGAGCAGCTCTGTTTTTTGAATGAGAAGAAATGGCAGAAGGCAGTGACAGCGCTGGGAGATTTTTCAGACTTCTAAAAGGACCAAATCTGAGGCGTGGTCATATTTTGGCTTTTACAAAAGTCCTGAGGGAAACTTAATCGAAGATGGTCATCCTGTCTGCAGAACATGCCAGAAGAAAGTCGATGTAATAGGGGGAACACTTCAAAACTACGAACGCAAGGCAAGTGGACTTTGACCTCAATACCAAAACTACGTCTGGGAAATAACGTGAAGCGAACGAACAAATTCAGTCAAGACTAGGGTGACATAAGGGATAATAATCAGGGCTTGACATTAAAGGTCCCGTTCTTCGTGATCCCATTGTTCAAACTTTAGTTAGTGTGTAATGTTGCTGTTAGAGCATAAATAACACCTGTAAAATTATAAAGCTCAAAGTTCAATGCCAAGCGAGATATTTTATTTAACAGAAGTTCCCTTTCAAAGCCTACAGCGAACGGCCGGCTTGGACTACATCCTGGTACTTCCTTCATTAATTACGTCAGTAGAACAGTAGAACAGACTAACCTCCGCCCACAAGAATACGTGAAAAAAGGGGGCGTGGTCTTGTTGCTGTCCCACGTGGAGAAGAGGAAGTGTCGCGTGGAGAAAAGGAATTGTTGCGTTTGACTGTGTTTGTCGCCATGTCGTCGAGATGCTCTTATTTTCATCCCGGAGACAAATCACCTTTGTTTGGCTTTCCCAGGGACACTGTAGAGATCATTGAGCGCATATATCTCCCGTTAAGAGGCGTGACCTTTCCACGTGCGCTAAGCTGCTGTCGAATCACAACACAGGACCGTGCTACGTTCACTAAGCTGCGGTCAAATCACAACACGGGAACCGCTGGCACAATCAGAACTCGTTACGTATTTCTGAAGGAGGAACTTCATAGAACAAGGAACTCATCAGCCGTTTTTAGGACAGTGGAAACAGCGGTGTACAGATAAGTAAATTGTGTGAAAAATACTGTGTTTTTTTACACGCGAAACATGAACACATGTTATATTGCACACTGTAAACACAATCAAAGCTTCAAAAAAACACGAAGAACGGGACCTTTAACAACCGCCATTTGCGGGTGTAACGTTATTTCGGCCGCACACTAGCCACTTTGGCGGTTTAACTTATTATAGTCTTCTCAAAAGCCATCTGTTATAATAATCGCGTTGCGCTTTATAACCACTCACACCTGTTTCTATTGAGTTTATGAATGTAATGTCTCATAATCAGAGGCGTTCAGATTAGCCAGAGTTATGTTCAGAGCGCGCTCTCACTCACTGAAAAATGCACTCAAAGCAGAGTTAAACGTGCTATGTACGCAGGAGATTCATTCATCATACAGTGATGGACTGTTTTTGTTATATTTCA
The DNA here is from genome assembly GCA_023566225.1 of Romanogobio albipinnatus. Classification (NCBI taxonomy): domain Eukaryota; kingdom Metazoa; phylum Chordata; class Actinopteri; order Cypriniformes; family Gobionidae; genus Romanogobio; species Romanogobio albipinnatus. Next base: position 11,962,206 of record CM042259.1, on the reverse strand, counting down.
GCAGCGAAAATAGTTTCAATCAAACACAGCAGAACCACAGCGCATCTGATATGACTGGCATAAAGTTGCCGAATTAGGGACCGTCTCTAAAGTTACATACAACATGGGTAACGTTATACACGTTTCAAACTTCAATAGCATTTGAAGAGAATGACAGTCATAAAACTGACTGTAAAGTGTTCATCTAGGTGTCAGGTATGATGCACACATTTTGGTATTTAATAAAATAAACTCACATCATATGGAAATATGGATATGCATTATTTCACCAGGATACTGTTTGGGCTCTTACACAAAATATGCTGATTTAAATGCATCATTGCTGAACACTGATGAGAATATTTCTTGAGAATATATTTACAGAGATAATATTAGAGATTATATTTACACAAAATGATTATTATTTAATATTATTGTTGTTAACTTGTTGAAATGTTTTAAGTGTGTGCATCTGTTCTTTTTGAACACTTTCATCTCATTTGAACAAAACCGTGATAATATTGATAACCGTGATAATTTGGGCCACTATAATCGTGATGTGAAATGTCCATACTGTTTCATCCCTAATCTCGTGGGAATTCCCTTCTCGAATACTTCTAACATAATTTCAATACTTCGATGTAATTCCCCTCCCGAAGTAAAATGATGGTGTCCCGTCGAAAAGCTACTATCTCAAACGTTACCTCAAACACACATGAGTACACAGGTCTTTAGCATCTACAGGTGCTGGTCATATAATTAGAATATCATCAAAAAAAATTCAAATTTTCTGAGATAATGAATTTGGGATTTTCCTTAGTTGTCTGTTATAATCATCGAAATTAAAAGTAATAAACTTTTGAAATATATCAGTCTGTGTGTAATGAATGAATATAATATACAAGTTTCACTTTTTGAATGGAATTAGTGAAATAAATCAACTTTTTGGTTATATTCTAATTATATGACCAGCACCTGTATACACTCTCACCGTCCTTCTCAGGTGTACGCTAGTCTCTGCAGGATCCTTAATACTAATGTATTATAGCCTCACCCCGAGAACGGCTCTATCACTGTCTCTGCTGTGATCTTTTTAGCGCAGAATCTTTACTACTTCTATTCCTCAGCTGCGCAGCGTATATACCTGACACCACTCCAAAGTTGGTGAAATGAAGTTTTATTCACGGCCGGGAGATCACTGGTCACAACAACCAAATGAGTCTCCTGAACAGAAAGATGCATGTACATTTAAGTTTTTACAGTTGATTGAAAATCAATGTCTTTTAAGTTTCCTTCACTGTGATTTGTTCTGGTGATTGGTTTATAATGATCTAAGGTAATCATATGACTGTTCTTATTTATTTGTGTTAAGCACCTTTTTTGTACATGGTCTTTGACCTGTACATCTTTAGTCTGCGTTTTTCCATAGTTTCATATTAAATAACCATTTTACCACTTCTGAGGCCATTATATAAAATATTTCCATCACACCATCCATCCATCTATTTTTCGGTCTATCCATCCATCCTGATATTTCATCTCAATCCATCGTGCCATCCTTCCATCGTTCAGTCTATCAATCTCAATCTGAAAGTCCCTCTGTGATCTGTGAACTTTTTTCTCTTCTGTTTTCTGAGTAAAGGTGGCAACAGGTCAGCCTCATGAAGGATCAACATACTCAGCCAGAAAGGACTGTCAGATGGCCTTAAACCGTGCAGAATATGCCCGTGTCAAACTGGGAGAGCTGGGACGTACCTGTGAGATAATGCTTGATCCACAGACGTAAAGACATATTAAATGGACTATTACTTTGTGATATCTGCCAGGCAACTTCATAAGTGTCTACATGTTTCATAACCTGTTTGAATACCATCTACAAACAACACTTTTTTTTCTCCATAATCCAAGGACTTGTTATAAGACAAACTAGTTATTTGCTTTGAATGTCTCCCCTGTGTTGTAATAGCACCAAAGCTTTTGTCTTGTTGAGAAATGTTACGTATTTTCTGTTGTTGCTTTTTTTTTTATAGTTGTGACAAAAAACACAAAACAATAAAATATTTTTTTCACTAATATTTTATTGAAGGGAACATAAGACTCTCCATTCACTTATCTTGCATTGTTCATCAATGTTGTGATAATATCAAGTACACAGCACAAGGGTTGCAGGGTGTACATCAATAAAATAATATACATTTATATTGACACATAAACATTTACATATTCAAAAAAATGTCAACCATACACACACACACACACATTCAACATGAACACTAGCTACTAACATCTGGACCCATTGTGTTTACAGTGCGTCTTATAGCTTAATCATCAGAAGCTTGTTTTGCTTATTTATATGATGGAAAATGTGGAGTCAAAATTCCTTCCCTTAATGTTCTGAATATTTCTGGAATTTAACAACACATAACATGCATATATATATATATATATGCACACAGCATGTAGTTGTTCCTGTTTACTGTATGTTTTGGACACTTTGTCTTCATTACAATATCCATATATCTAGTATTTAAAGATGAACTGCCAAATATATAAATTTCAGACAATATAACAAAGGAAAATCCTAGATTGTTGAGAAGTCTTTTTAAAATAAATAACTAGGAATAATTGAATTTGAAATAGTCTGGGTTTATGTGACCATGTACTCCTGGCGCTTGTTAAGGCGAACCTGACACAGAGACACTGCGCCAACACCTACGTAAATGGCAGCAGCAATGAAGCAGTTGATGCCAACTTGATTGTAGAGTCCGTAAATTGTTTGTGGAGGATTTTTACTGTTGAAGAGAAGACACATTTATGAGTAAACATTTGCATTTATAAATGTCATAGCTCAGGGTCTGCCAGTTCTCTTTCTACACATGCAGTCTATTTAAAATGGGAGCCCTTATCATACTTGTTTTGAAGAAAGAAAAAAAAGAAATATTAAAATATGTGAAATATTACAATTTGAAAATGTAATGTATTCCCGTGATGCAAAGAGGAATTTCCAGCATCATTACTCCAGTCTTCAGTATCACATGATCCTTCAGAAATCATTCTAATATGCGGATTTGCTGCTCAAGAAACATTTCTTATAATTATCAATGTTGAAAACAGTTGTGCTGCTTAATATTTTTGTGGAAACTGCAATATATTTTATTAAGGATTCGTTGATTAATAAGTTTAAGTTCAAAAGAACAGCATTTATTTGAAGTAGAAATCTTGCAACATTATAAATGTCTGTCTCTTTTGATCAATTCAATGCATCCTTGTTGAATTCATTTCTTTTGTTCCCCCTTTTTTTATATTAAAAAAAGGCCTTAAAAATCTTAAAGCATTCTGGAACATTATATTTAAAGATGGGGGACCGTAACTCACTCATCACGAATGTCTTCCTCGGTAAAGGGAACATCTTCGATCAGCACAGCAGATTTTGCACTGAAGAAGATCCCCAACATTGACTGAAAAAAGAGGGCATAATTATTAATAACATTATTTGTTATGAATATTTAATATTAAGCCATTAGTTGGATTATGGAAAAGCACCTAATACATATTTATGATATCTATCTATCTATACACAAAAAAGCTGAAAAATTGTCAAGGAGGTAAAGAATAGGCCTTCACATCCTATGATCCCAACACCTGCTGTTATTTTCCTCATATCAGGCTCCTGGTATGTATATTCTGCTGATAAATATGTCACTGGACAGATCTTTATTACAAATGTGCGCATTTATCTATTAGTGAAGATCCTAATACAACAATATGTACTATTATTACATATAATAGGTAAAATATTCCCGTCATTGGGGGTGAATCCCATTAGCAACAACTAGCAAGCGATGTGACGAAGACTATAATCCTTACCAGCATAACGACACCCCAGATGCTTAACACGATCCCACAGGCGGCCAATTTGGGCCCACAGAATAAAAGCGACGGCATTTTATCCGATATCGCCCACAGATTCTTCCTCTCAAAACTGGGAAAAGGATGCTACATCCAGTCGGGGTTACAGCCTGCCTCTCTAGTCGTCTCTCGACCCAATCGACCGGATGTATATCGGCGGCGCTCGTGTTCGTTCGACTAGTTCCGTAAGCTTATTCGTCAACGCTCGGCTATTTTCGTATGGATGTTGCGCAGACCGTGTGCAATCACTTGATTGGCTATGGGCTGACCAATTACACGCCTCGTTTTCGAAGCGCGTTGTACTCTGGGAATTTTTAGTTCGAACTATTATGTTGCGTTCATGCTGATTATTAGATACTTTTTGTTAGATATATAATAAAGTTCGCATTCTTCTTTCGTACAGAAGGTCGCCGAATGACCGCAGCAGTCATTTAAAACTGGTTTGATAGATTCTTCCCTTCAGCGCCGCAGGTTGAGACTCGACTATATTGTTTTTGTATTTGTGTCAGTTCTTTTTACCTCAGCTCATCGCTCCAGCATGACTTCAGCTTCCACAAAGGTAAAGCACTTGCGTCACTTCTGCATAATAAATATTCTTAAGTAATCGATACATTAAAATAAACACTTATAAATGTCTATCAGGTGGGCGAGATATTCTCGGCTGCAGGCGCGGCATTCTCTAAACTGGGTGAACTGACCATGCAGCTGCATCCAGTGGCTGATTCTTCTCCTGCAGGGTGAGATGCTGAAACTGCATCTGCAGTAACTTACTTCGAATGTATTCGTTGCTTCTCTCCTGTTAAATGTTGGATATTCTAATTTGCGTTGTCCCATTCCTATTGTTTAATTATAGTCAATATTTTATAAATGACTCATTTTGCACAATCTTTCGACTCAGAGCCAAATGGACCGACACGGAGATCGAGATGCTGCGATCGGCAGTTCGCCGCTTCGGTGAAGATTTGAACAGCATCAGCTCAGTCATAAAGGAACGCACAGTGTAAGTGTGTATTAAGTTATAGTATAATTGTCTTTTTTTCAATTTAAAATAAAATATTAAAATGTTATATTCTAATTTCAATAAATCAAATATGAAAAATGTGCTGGGATCAATTAAAACATTGTTAGGGAAAATAATAAATGTACTGGGGGTCGAAAGTTTATTATAATTAAGATTTTTGATGTTTTTAAAGTCTCTTATGCTCACCAAGGCTGCATTTATTTGATCAGAAATACAGTAAAAACAATAATAGTGTGAAATATTACATTTTAAAATAACTGTTTTCTATTTGAATGTGTAATTTATTCCTGTGATGCAAAGCTGAATTTTCAGCATCATTACTCCAGTCTTTAGTGTCACATGATCCTTCAGAAATCATTCTAACATGATTCAGTGCTCAATTATTAAAGGGTTAGTTCACCCAAAAATGAAAATTCTGTCATTAATTACTTACCCTCATGTCGTTCGACACCCGTAAGACCTCCGTTCATCTTCGGAACACAAATTAAGATATTTTAGTTGAAATCCGATGGCTCAGAAAGGCCTCCATTGGCACAATGCACTTTACACTCTCAAGAACCATAAAAGGTACTAAAGACGTTGTTACAAAGTCCATCTCACTACAGTGGTTCTATAATAACTTAATGAAGCGACGAGAATAGTTTTTGTGCGCAAAAAAAACGAAATAATGACTTGTATAGTGATGACCGATTTCAAAACAATGCATCATGAAGCTTCGAAGCGTTATGAATCAGCGAGTCGATTCAGCGGTTTGGATCGCCAAAGTCACGTGATTTCAGCAGTTTGGTGGTTTGACACGCGATCCGAATCATGATTGGATTCGCCGATTCATAACGCTTCATGATGCAGTGTTTTGAAATCGGTCATCACTAGTCGTTATTTAGGTTTGTTTTGCGCACAAAAACTATTCTCGTCGATTCATTAAGGTATTGTAGAACCACTGCAGTGAGATGGACTTTGTAACGACGTCTTTAGTACCTTTTATGGGTCTTGAGAGTGTAAAGTGCATTGTGCCAATGGAGGCCTTTCTGAGCCATCGGATTTCAACTAAAATATCTTAATTTGCGTTCCGAAGATGAACGGAGGTCTTACGGGTGTCGAACGACATGAGGGTAAGTAATTAATGACAGAATTTTCATTTATGGGTGAACTAACCCTTTAATAATGGTTCTTGCTCTTATCATTGTTAAAAAAAAATTCTGCTTAATATTTTTATGGAAACTGATACTTTCTTTTAGGATTCTTTGATGAATAGAAAGTTCAAAAGAACAGTATTTATTTTAAATATAAATCTTTTGTAACAATATAAATGTCTTTACTGTCATTTTAATCAATTTAATGCATCTTTGTTGAATAAAAATATATAGATTGTATATATTTTGTTTTAAGTCTTACCCAGAACATTGATAATAATACTGATAAATGTTTCTTGAGCACCAAATCATGATATTGGAATGATTTCTGAAGGGTCATGTGACACCGAAGACAAGTACTGATGCTTACAATTCACAGGAATAAATTGCATATTAAAATAGAAAATGCATAATATTACATGACAAATGTATCTCTCTCTCTTTTTATTTGTCATCTTGTAGTGCCCAGATTAAGACCACAGTAAAAAGGAAGCTGTATGAGGACAGCAGAGTTCCTCTCACATCAGAAGCACCTAAAAAAATGATGAAGAAAACCACAGTGACGCTGCCACCGCCTCCTGCATCAGTGGCCCCCACCGTTATCACTGTTCCGACCTCACAGGTTGTCGTCACAACTGGATTGCAGAGTTCTTCATCTTTACAACCAGCGATAAAAACCCCTAAACCATCAGGTTACTCACTTTCCTGATTACAAAAACATATATCATTAGCAATATCAGTTTACAAAAGCTATATGTTTGTAAATGCATTGGCTCTCTATTATCAGATGTGACTCTGAGTGCTCTCAATGACTCTGATGTGAACAGTGATTTGGTGGATATCGAGGGGCTTGGAGAGGGCTCCACTAAAAAACCGAACTTTGACCAAGGTGAGTCCCATTTTAAATGCATCGAAAGGGATGAATACCCAAAAATGGATATTCTGACATCATTTATTCATCCTCATTTCATTCCAAACCCCTTTATGGTGCTTGTGTATCAGTTTTGAAGCTTGAAAACTTCAGTTCCATTCAATGTAATTGCATGTATTAAAGGCGCAATATATACGATTTTTGGATTCAAATATCCAAAAACCACTGGAACGATGTTATATATTTTGTTGACTTGTGTACTTACATTATCCCAAATGTGTCCAAGAATGTTAAATCCAGAGAAATAAGCTATTTTAACCAGGACACAGACTGTGTCCGTGCGTCGCCTAACAATGACATCATACCCGCGTTACCCTCTGTAAAAAAAAAAAAAAAAAAAAAAATCTAAACCGAATCAAAGATGCGTTATGTGTATTATTAGACAGGTGAGCAACTATTTGGATACATTTATTGACAGAAAACAAATCATTGTTCATAGATCAACACAGTTAGTCTTTTTGTTCAAATATCGTTTTCTTGATTTACCGCGAGTACCATGTTTTACCATGCCTAATATCAATCTAGCTTACTGCAGTGCAAGTGTCTCACAGAGTTAGCCTAGAAATCTGGATGCACCCTAATTGGTTTAATGTATTTTGCAATCTAATTTGCAGCCAGGGTCGTCTAGCAACTCTCCGTTGACTTGCGAGCTGGAAAAACCAAACTCTGGTCAGGCCAATCACATCGTGTATAGAGTTGGTGGGCGGGCTTAACATAATGACGTCAAAGTTGCGGCGGTTCCACGTGCTACTTGTAAACAAAGAAGCTGGCGACCAGCGGTCTTTCGAATCGGCTTTGGCCGTGACTCTGGAAGACTTGGAGTTAAGCTTTTCTTTGAGAAACAAAGAACGGCACTCAAGTAATTAAAAAAGGAAAATATGTTCAGAGTTTTGCCGACCAGATACGGCGAATGTTCAACTAGCTCCGCTTCACTTTCTTCGTTGCTCTGGTTGGTTGTAGCCCTATCCTATTGCATGCAGAGGGAATTTGAAAGACACTTCGAGTGACAGGTGAATAGCCATTCTGCTGTCTGTTAGTTATCGCGTCACTTCAGCTCCGCCCACGTCCCGCCTTATTGCCCATTTTCTGTTATCCAGGAGTGACGCGCTGCCAAGATGGCAACGCCCATCTCGTCCATACTTTGCTCTTAAAACTGCTCATCAGAATCCTATGGGTGACGTCACGGACACTACATCCATATTTTTTTACAGTCTATGGTTTTGTCCACTTTCAACCACTTCTGTCCTGATATCTTCGAGGGGAGGGTCTATGGGCGGGGTAAATATATGGGTCTTTTCAGATCTTTCAATCTAATCATGGATGAAATGGAAATCAGGAAAGGTGAGAGAACATTGTGTTTGGTAGGTTTTCGTCTTCAAACCAAACTTGGGTTTTCAGCCGAAAAAGTTTAAATTCCCGTCTAGCTAGCGCGCTTCTCATAGTTAGGTCAGTAGGCGGTCTTTTGCGGCTGTTCGACCACATGAGCATCTACAATATAAATGCAATCCAGTCAAATGCGACTACCTCTGGAAGTGGTCGAAAGTGGACAAGCTCAAAATGTTTTAGACCCCTTTTACACCTGTTTTTTGCATCATCCACTTGTGATCCGATTGACCAAAACTCATCTTAAAACCATGTGTAAATGGGGCTATTGGTTTTAATGGTGCCTGGCGGCTCAATGTTTACACTTTTGGGGGAGATAAACACATGAATTGCACCCTAATAGTAGTCAATGAACAACAAACTGCGCTAAGATAATGTATTTCAACATAAGTTACATTAACAAGTGGAAAAGTGTTTTGACTTGTGTAATGTTGATTACATTTTCTTTTCATTTTTTTCTGGCAGAGAGCTTGAATCTGGACTCCAGTCTTATAATGAACTCCAGTGATTTGCCCCTGCTGTCCCGCTGAACGTCATTGGTCAGTCAAAGTGATCTTCAGGGCACCGGGGACAGATTATTAAGGAAAGCACATGTAAAGATTCTGCAGTTTGATCTACAGAATGGCGAAGGCAGCAGTTGGCACCTATTATACCTTTTCCACTGTGGGACCAAATCTCGACTACATCACATTTCAGTTAGGAAGTATTACAAGAGTATAAACTGTTTTTTTTATCTAATGGAAAGGATTCTAACGGAAGATGGGAAATGTTTTTTGTGCGATCTGCTTTGCCCACAGTTGAAAAGGGATTTACAGGACAATGGTGCCGGGGTCAAACTACTTGTAAATACTTTTTATTTTATTCTTTTGTATTTTAATAGGCCCTTTTGGCTAAAGTGACATAAGATGCTGACGGTAATGGAAAAGTGGCAGCATGCAATCAAAAATAGTTACATAATTTTACAATTTTTTTCACTGTGTGCTAGGTGTAGCTTCTATTATATGTATATATATTATTTTAACATTACATAATTGAACCGGTTGTTTCAACAGCAAACACAAGACACGCCTGTTTAAAGTTCATATGAACAAATCAGCTTAACATACAATGTCTTCGCATAAAAAGACAGCATGCAAATCAATAAAATGAGTTTTTATTATGATCTTTTTCATAATTAGAATATATGGTATCATATACATTTCATTTTATGGTAAATTATATTTATTCTCTGATAATTGGACATTCATCTTGGATGACAGAGGGAATAAATGTACTTTTGCTACCAATATGTCAAAAAATATCCATCTTTCACTTTCTGGCTTTTACAATATATTTGAACAACTGATAGGCAGAATCTGTCGGCTTTGGCATTTCTTTACAATATATTTTGTGCGCTCGCAATCCATTTAGTAACAGCACTCGTTTGAGGAAAATAAAATACACAAATCATGAGCATCTCTGACGCACATATACAACAGATCTTATAGTAAATGTATGGCAAATCTGAAAAATAAATGACATGGTACATATTGCAGGTAATAGTGGGAAATGAATTTAAAAAAAAAAACGGATTATACAACTGATTCAGAACAAACATATCTCAAGTCTTCCGTTCAGGTTCTCGATAAATACGTGAAACTGATTATCCCGGTGAATGTGACAAATAATTCCAGCGACTTTAATGCATATTGCACATTCGTAATCCACTTTTAAAGATCCATAAACATTGGCATCGACCTTTGAAATTTCAAGGACCTCGACTGGAAATTGCAAAATTGCAAGCAGTGCAAGTAACTTTGGAATTCAGGACACTTCAAGACTCAAAACCGGCTTTCTCACCACTGCGAGTGTGAATTAAAAACTAAACGAGTACGAATACAAGGCAATGCCTTCATAGCGAAGAATGAGCCATATTCCTCCGGATATGTGAATATGGAAACAGAGGAACAGCTTCAAATGTCCAACCTGCAGCTTTACAGGCCGGTGTTGATAAAATAAAGACTTTGGGAATCAAGAATGGTGCTCTTTACATTGATATTAAAGTATGCAACCATAGCCTTTACACATTCATAAATAACATTATAACAGACACCACAGTCAACATATTTTGCATAACGTTGTGAAGTATCATGGGAAACTTGCTAAGGTGGGCGTCCAGTTCAATTAACTGCAGCATGTGACTTTTTTTTTTTTTGGACAATATCATAATTTTCAACAAGCCTAATAAAATCCAGAACTAATGCATCCAATGCTTGCAGGCACACAAAAAGTAGATCAACTTAAAGCCATCTTATGAAGAGCACAGTACGATGAAACTCTCGGGACACTGTTCTCGGCTCACTGAAAGAACCGAACATTTCCCAAGTGAAAGGATTCAAACAAATAAACCATACAAAATAAGATCCTTTACAATAAAAGTAAATATGATCCCACTCATGTAACAGCAACATTGATATCTAACACTGTGCAAATAGTACAAGAGGAAGAGTATGATATCAGCTGAAACTGTGATTGCATCAATGTAAAAATGGTTTATCGTGTTTTGTAATGCAACAGCCCACCCATTGCATCTCAAGTCCTCAATTTCTGTACATAATTCACAACTTAAGAGTCTCGCTTAAGGTTTCATTAGGTGGAAAAACAGTTTGATTTTCACACTGTGGCGGTACTGGATAAAGCATCTTGCCTCCGACGGGATACATTCTCAGGCTCTAGGTCAGTTTTCGATGTGGACTTTACACTGAAAGCAACTTGATTTCTAGACGCGATGTGAGACGTCTATACAGTACTTGTTTTAAGTGAGCGTTAAGCGTATCAAAATATGGGAGTTGCCTGAATGCGCTGGTATCATTTCAAATGATTTAAAGAATATTTTTCAAACTTAAAAAGTTCAGTCCAAGCTAAAAGCTACATGGAAAAATAAACATATTTACAGATATCAGACCCCTTGGATAAACGCAAAAAAAGGAGAAAAGAAACATAGGATTAATACTTACCAAAATAATTGTGATTATTCACATATTTGTACACATTTATACAAAAAGTTGACCTCTATGGCCAACTGATTTTAATACTCTCTATCCTTAGTCATTTTTCCAACGCATTCCGGATGTTTTGCCAGACCGTTGGACCCCGTAAATGGAAGCTGAAGATGTACCAAAATACAAAAAGTGTTTTGCCACAACATGAGGAAAGCAAAGAAGAGCAAAACTGGTCTTTTTCTTGAGTCTGTCCACTGAGGAATGGGTCTTTGCATCCAGATTCGGCAGGCAGCAATCATCTGAACACTTTCATTGCCGTGTGTTATTGCAGATACTATTTCAGATATACAATACACTTTTCTGTAGGACCGAAGATCCATAATTATTCACAAATGACATGATAGCCTGCAGCGTCCATGTTGTCATGTCAGATACATCCAGAAGATCTTTTCTTCTTATATTGCATCTTGAAATCCACTGAAATCGAAGTCCCAATTAGGACGAATTTCCTTCAGAAGTGATTGAGCTGAAAAACGTATCAAAGCACCAAAATAAAAAGCAGGAAAACAGGGACAGAACTGAGTCTAGGTCGTAGTTTGGTCTTCATTTAACAACACCTCGAGTCCAAAGCTCTACAAGTTGGTGATCTGGACTCTGGTGTGATGAATACTGAGGTTTAGATGCTGGGGTGATGAGAGGTGAAGGGGGGCGGGGGGGAGAGGGACAGGGGGCTGGCCGGGGTGTTTGAACCGACGGGACCGGTCCCAGAGGAAGAGTCCACTGACTGGGAAACACTGTATATGTGAAGAGATTCATTAAGCACTGAAGATGATACTCATGAGGCATGGGCTTCTGTTCAGTTTATTATTGAAGCATCTTTACAAGACTCACCTGACTGTGTAACTGGTTATGTGAGCAGGGTCTGTGACTCCAGCAACAAAGAGCTTTTTAGGCGGACCGTCCGATTCCACTCCACCTGGGTGGAGAAGATGGAAAAAAAGATGACAGAAAATATAATAAGGCAACAAAATCACCACAAAAACAGATTAAATGATGGGTCACCAGTAGTAGTTCAATTCACAAACTGATTCTTTATAATTGAATCAATAAAAAAACACTTGAGTGGTTCATCATGTATATATATATATATATACACCGATGATGACATTATGACCACCTTCCTAATATTGTGTTGGTCACCCTTTTGCTGCCAAAACAGCCCTGACCCGTTGAGGCATGGACTCCACTAGATCCCTGAAGGTGTGCTGTGGTATCTGGCACCAATATGTTAGCAGCAGATCCTTTAAGTCCTGTCTGTTTATTCCATTGCTCCGTGGTCCAGTTCTAATGCTCACGTGTTGGCGCTTTCGGCGGTGGACAGGGGTCAGCATGGGCACCCTGACTGGTCTGCGGCTATGCAGTCTCATATGCAAAAAACTGCGATGCACTGTGTATTCTAACACCTTTCTATCAGAACCAGCATTAACTCCTTGAGCAATTTGAGCTACAGTAGCTCGTCTGTTTGATCGGACCACACGGGCCAGCCTTCGCTCCCCATGTGCATCAATGAGCCATGACCCTGTCGCCGGTTCACCACTGTTCCTTCCTTGGACCACTTTTGATAGATACTGACCACTGCAGACCGGGAACACCCCACAAGAGCTGCAGTTTTGGAGATGCTCTGACCCAGTTGTCTAGCCATCACAATTTGGCCCTTGTCAAACTCGCTCAAATCCTTACGCTTGCTCATTTTTCCTGCTTCTAACACATCAAATTTGAGGACAAATGTTCACTTGCTACCTAATATATCCCACCCACTAACAGGTACCGTGAAGAAGAGATAATCCGTGTTATGCCTGATCAGTGTATATATACATACATACTGTCATGTGATAAAGAAAGTACACACACCCTTTTGAATTCTATGGTTTCACGTATATCAGGACATTAAAAAAATCCTTGGCAGGTCTTAAAATTAGGTCAATACAACCTCAGATGAACAACAACACATGGCATATTACACTATTTTAAATTGTAATATTTCATAATATCACTGTTTTTCCTGTATTTTTAATTAAATAAATGCAGCCCTGCTGACCATTAGAGATTTCTTTGAAAAACGTTAAAAAAATATTACTTTTGAACGGTGGTTTAATTATTTCATGCAGAGAAAATGTTGCTAATAAAATATTAAAACGTAATAATTTGGAATTCTTTCCTTACATTCATTACAATTTCCATCCCTTCTAATAACAGATTCAAATGTTCTTTTGCAAATGCCTTTAGAAGAAACAACAGTGTATAATTTAGAATATTACTACCTTTCCTTTTCAAAGGTGCAACTGATGGCCATCTCACTCCAGAGCTCACAGATCCTCTGTTCAATCAAAAACACATCAAAAACTTTGCTCAGAAAGAAAATTTGTATATCTTACATTTTGAAACAAATAAATGAGACCAAATTCAGAATTCATATACATTCTATACGTTTTATTCATGAACATACCCTCGAAATACCCTTCGAGTGGGACTGGGTGAGGAATTTGGAGTGACACCACTGTCCTGGGAATGGAATCCCTGCGTGGGACGTACAGAGAGAGATGAATAACAAGAATGACAATGGATTGACACTGATAAACTGAAACCCGAAGAGAATGAAATACTTACTGGAGACAGATGGCCATGCCAATGACTCACAGGAGGGTGGGGAACAGCAGACGAGGCACTTAGGAGAGGGGGGGCAAAATCAGTTAAAAAGATATTTTGATAACATAAACTGTTCATGTATGTATATCTAGCTACCTTAGTCTCTGTAAACTCCCTCTCAAAGTGAGCTCCATGTTCTCAGTCTGGAGGAAAAGCATTGTACAATAACACCTCACTTGACAGAATTAATATTTCTCATTCTCTTTAAATGCTTATGTTTAAATGCTTGACATTAGTTTTGTCTACTGAGGAATCTTTACAATTATATATATATATATTTATATTCATTCTTAAAGTAAAAGCAGCCAACAAGTGCTCAACATGCATGTGAACTTCGCTACTGTTTGAAAGCGTCCGAGTATCGATTCCTTAGTTCTCACCTGTCTCTTGTGTTCGGATCTCTCACATGTCAGGGAGAATGGGGACAGAGGGAGGGTCTGCAACACAAAGGTAATGTCGTATTTACTTCTTCAAGGTTTTTTTTAATTAAATGTCCAACACTGATATTCACAGACCATCTGAACGCTCACCCGGGAGGGAAAGCTCGGATTTACAGACACGCTGCTCCGACGATACCGAGCTGAACTATTAGAGCTGAACACTGTCGTCCCATCACTGTAGTACCAGCAATGAAAAGTTGTAAATTTCAAAGAATAGATTTGTTTTGGGATCAAATATTTTGTAGTGTATATTACTTTTTAAACAGAAGGTAATACATATTGGCCTGGTTTCACAGACAGGGCTAAGATTAAGACAGGATTAGGACATTTAAGTAGCTTTTATAGGCATATCTTAGAAAAAAAAACATTGCTGGTGTGCATCTTGAGACAAAACGATGGCACGGACGTGTTTTAGGATATGTCAGTGCAAGTTGCTTTAAGTTAAAATAGCTCTAGTCTGGGACTGGGGCTAGGCTTAAACCTTGTCTGTGAAACCGGGGGATTCTGTTCCATTCCCTCAGCGGTGGGTGCAGTTCCCTCACCTGACGTTCGTGATCATGGGTGCGCTGTTCGACCTTCGGAGGGCTCCTCCTGCGCCTGCGCACTGGTCCACCTCCATCCTCTCCATAGCTCGTCCTCTGGCACCGAGGCTGTGCGTCACTCACGGCCGGGCTGAACGCCCCCTGACGCGGCCAGAGCACCAACTCTCACCCGGCAAAAGCCCGACCAGCAGGCCTCACGCCAAAACACCCGATCCAATTTAACTGTTTGACTGCTTTTCCGTATCTATCGCATTTTGTTGTAGTTTTAAATGAAATACTGTCAGCTTGGTACAGTAATTTGATGAACAGCTGTGAGCTCGCGCTACAGCTGGTTTATCGGTTCGCGCACAAACTTGGTATAAACTCCTCAGGTTGATTTCGTCGGCGTAAACATGAAGCAAATACAGTTATTTCTGTGCATTAAGGAGATTTTTCGCATTCAGACCATCAATTATGTATATTCCGCGCTATTTACAATGCACAGCTACTAACTCCAAGGTCCTTTGGCTTTTTAATCCAATCCAACTTATCCAAACAGAGTAAATAAAACATCGAAAAGCGCAAACAGCACATAAGCGAATCAACACGGTTGAAAGTGGTCCGAAAATACGCTTTCGGGTCTTTTCGGTCAAATGTGATAAAGGTGAAGCTTAATGCCACGGCTTATTTTTCAAGTTTACCTGCTAGTTTGTTAAGCAGTCGGAAAAATGACATAACACAATTCCGATCAAACATGTTATCTTCGGCTCTGTCGGTGAAAGCATCCTCATCTGAAAGTGTATCCCGATGCAGTCTGAAACACTGTATACATTAAAAGTTTTCCGGTCATTTCTTAATTTAGAAAATAAAACATATTTCTCGCAACCAAATAGAGATTGTGCATCCCCTTGTACAACAGCGCCTCGCTCTGGTAGACAAGAGAATTGCACATAGATGTAAAGCACTGTGCTCGAGAGAAGTGAATATGTGGCTTACAACTTGTTTACTGCCTATTCTTGTGCCAATTATTCTGGCCTTGGTGCAAGATATGTAGAGTTTGCTTTTCAGATTAATCTTTTTTTTTAAGTAATACGATTAATGAAAGGAAAACGGCAAACGTTTAAGGTTATTTTCATTGAGGATTAATCCAAAAGAGTCAACTTGGGATGCATGATGGTCATACTAAACCATAATACATCAGTAATGCTCTACAAAACTGTATTTTACCTGTATGGAAGTTAAATTAAGCTTTTGATGGCCTATTGTGAACTTTAAATATTTTCACACTATTTATTAATCTTGGTTAATGCTGATTTATAAAAGTGATATTGTTCATTCATGTTGTTTTATAATACATGAACTAATTAAAATGTTAAACATGTATTATGAATGCTATAAAAGTTATTTTTCATTGTTGGTTCATGATACCAAATGCATAAACGTATTTTAACAAACCAAACCGTGTTCCTAAGTAAAGTCTGCCAAAGTGAATGACATTTATATAACACATATCTGGCGTTTTCATTTTTAATGGTGAAGTCTTATGAGTTTTACACTCTTACATAATCAATATTAACCGTTTAAAATGAAAGAGTGTGTTCTTTCAGAACTGTATTTAAGGCAAACATTAAATTCTAGTAAATTCTTATGAATTTTTAAAGTCTTATATATTATGAATTTAGTATATTTATATTTTTAAGTTATAAGTTATTGAAATGTATTCTATCAATGTGAACAACATTTATAGAAACAAATGTCTGGTGGTGCTCATGAATTAGGAATTACAAATTCAAGCATAAATGAAGCATAATAAATGATTTTATCTTTGAGATGCATTAAATCACTTTATTCCCTACAGGCCTTCACTTTTAAAACACTAAGTATATGCAATTCAACAGTTTCAGGATCTCCTTTCTAATAATGTGAGCGAACCGGTTTAATTGTCACAGGATGTAAATTAGTAACTTTTTGCTTCCTGTTTCTTTTGTATATTATTTTGGCCTGTTAACAGTACTTTACTTCTGGTCACTCAGCAATTTATAACTTATTTTGTGCTTAAGAAATGCCAATTTTATTCTTTGATGAATTATTACTTTATTAACATTTACTGATTAAATAGTTTTACTCACCACATATTCCAACACAAACAAACAAACACAAAAACATAATGTTTAAAAGAGGTGGTTGGATATAACTGCTTGGTCACATACTAGCATAAAACATGCCGCGATACTCAAGATTGTGTGAAACTACTCAGTTATATTAATGAATAATAAATAATAGGAAATCTGGAGCATTTTAAGTAGGTCTGTCCCTTTGTGCATTCCCAGCCTCATCTATGTTATTCCTGATGATTTTGAGTCACTTTCATGAGCTTCGTCTGCTTTATGTGAATTGCCTTGCTCTTGATCCTCAGCCTCTTTCTGCCCTCCAAGAATCTGTAAAGGCCAGAGAAGGTGGGTGTTATGACCGGCGTTGGATCGTCCACAGCAGGCTAAGCTTTTGTCTCCTGTTAAGAAATAAAGGAGCGCATTGAGCCACGAATTGCAGGAAGCCAGCGGCCGAGTGATCTTGTAGCAAATGGAAACCATCCGCATGGTTTGGCACTCGGCGGCCTTCGTTTCTTTGAGGATGAGGAAGAGTGTACGCGTTATGTGGAAGGGCAGAAAACATAATGCGAACAGGATGGTGATGGCGATGATGGTTTTGATGGACTTGCGTCGCCTGTTGAGGTACGGTGCGTGTTGAGAGCCAGAGATTGACATGGACGTCCTGTCCTTGACCCCTTCCACCCCACCACACATTCCCCCTTCCTCCTGCACCTGTGGCTGGGAATGTAGCGTCTGGAAAATGGTCCGCACCACCTGCGAATAGCACCATGCAATGACGATAAAAGGGAAAAAGAAGCCCAGAAGGTGCAGGACGATTCCATAAGGCACGTATTCGGAAAACTCTGTGTCTATTGCGTCATCCCAACAGTTCCTGTATACCTCCACCTCGACTTTTTCAGCTTCGCTGCTACTTTCCGTCCAAGAATCGTCTCCTTCATTCACTCCACCCCCTATTTTCCTCAAAACATCCCCTGTTTTGGCAAACCGGACGATGGGGCAGGTAAGTACGAACACTACAACCCAAACAGCAGCGCAAATGCATCTAACCGCCCGCTTGCTCTCCAGGGTGATGGTTCTGATCGGATGGCAGATGCCCATGTAGCGATGGACGGATATACAGGTGAGGAAGAAGATGCTGCAGTACAGGTTGAAGTAAAACAAGAAACGCACCAGCCTGCACATGAAGTCTCCGAAAACCCATTGGTCACGCATCACGTAGCTAGCCACGAGGAACGGCAGCGAGAAGCTGTACATCAGATCCGTGGAGGCCAGATTGACCATGTAAATCAGCGAAGTGTTCCACTGGCGGCCACTCTTGCACCGGTAGGACCGCAGGAGGACGGTGGAGTTCAGGACGAGGCTGAGCAAGAAGGTCAGGGAGTAGCACAGAGGCAAGATGACATACTTGTAGGACTCGTCGATGCTGCAGCTGTGTGGCGCGCTGTGGTTTCGAACATCTGCCTGCATTGATGCATTGGAGACTGAAGCCGTGGTCTTCATGATCAGCTGTCCTTGATCTTGTAACCACAAAGCCACATCACGGTCTTCTCTGCACCTCTTCAACTCAATCTAGAAGCACCACATTCTTCAACCTTCAGGATATCCTGTGAGGACATCGCTCCGAGATAGAGAAAACAGAAGAACGTTACATATTTTTACTGTGATTGCATTGTAAATGTGAACTTGCAGCGTGTTTGCAGTCCGTCCTATAGTTTATTTCCAAGCAAACTGCAGGTTGACCAATGACTCAGCCCTTCAACTTTATCTGTCTATAGTGCTGATTCGGCCTCTTCTGGTCTATTACTCCATCAATCAGTAACAAACCATTCCGTAAACCCTTCATTCATCTTTCCATCCCCCATTTTTTGTGTGTCCCATGTATTAGACAAGTTCTTTCGCGTTGCAGTTTTTCTTTGCACAAATTAAGAAGTATCAACACGCGTCACTTCCTGACCCAACTGACCTCGTTTGCAATGAAAACTGTGAAGCGTGTGCGTTAAGATGCTTAATTTATGTCAAGACATGGCTGATGCATTCATCTATATGCATAGTACCTACATAACATGAAGCACTAATGCCAATGTCCATGTTTAGTTCATGTAATACTCGAGTTTGTTACTTAAGAAATATTCCTGTGTACTACAGAGGCAGCTTTGGTATTACAATATCATGTGTTCTTGCAGGTATGTTCCAGTAAATAATTAATACTCATTCATTCAGACAAGAAATGCTAAGCGGAAACCCAATCCAGCATACAGTTCAACACAAAACTATGCATATCAATTATAAACACCATGATTTAATTATTAAAACTTTAACTAGAAAAATTTATTGTAGTATTGAGATATATAAGACTATATAGGACATCTTTATTAATTTAAAGCAACACACACACACACACACACACACACACACACACACACACACACACACACACACACACACACACACACACACTCACTCACTAAGTATTAAAGCAATGTTTGTTTTGTTCTGATAGACCTATATGAAATATCTTACCTGTTTAAAGGTCAAGGAAAAAAAGTAACTCCAACGCGCAGCCAAAATACATTAATTTCTTCACGCATCTGATAAAAGGTCAGGATGAAAAGTTCAGTGCCGTGTACGTTTTGCTGCACTGCAACTACAGTCTCGGTTTACAAATTACTCTGTCAATTTACTATCCAGATCTTCAAGATTTTACTAATCATGTCTCAATCAGTAATTCTGTCCTTCTTTTCCTGCCTCACCTCTCTGTCCTCTCTCTCTCTCTCTCTCTCTCTCTCTCACCATCCACTGTGCTTGAATGGTTAGTCAGCTGAGCTGCATGCAGTTCAGTACATTTATGTTCAACACACAGAATCATTGTGTAAAACATACCAGGGCTAAACAAGTGAGTGCAAATAATTTTAACAATGTATAGCCTACAAGCAGTGGTTTCCAACTTTTTTTTCTTATGAACTCCCGCAAACCTTATCAGTAACACTGTGTGTGCCCCTCATTCACATCAAACTAAATATGTGTTCTTAACTCATTTTATACTGGATATAATTATCATTCACTATCACCTTAAAAGCCCGTTCACACCAAGAAAGACAACTATATTTATATCAGTATCTTTCTGTTTATTCGAATGCTGTGTTCCAGGCCGGTTTTGAGCCCGTAAGTTACGATTTCAAATCACAACTTTGTAGCGTTCCAGGCAAAGTCACGGCAAACTGCCTGAGCACAAGGAATTGTGGTACCTAGATGTAAACAAAGCATGGCGGACATCATTTCTATCGCCAAAGGTGCTTACTCCTTGCTTATTTGAGGGAAATGGAGGAGAAAAAAACACGCATAAGGCAAGAGAAGCTGTTATACCTTTTATTTTACGTTATTCGTGTACGACTTTCATAAACACCGCATCCGTAGGGGCTGCCATTGTTGTTTCGCGGGCTATGTGACGTCAGAGCGCGTAACTGGGAGTACATCGATCTAGTATGAGTTCACAGGTGGGAAGTCAAGGGTTTGACTGCTGTTTCAGTGCACTTTCACGGGTAGAAGTTTGGAAAATCACGGGTTACGGGTTGCCTGGAATGCGGCATAATGCTGCGTTCCGGGCAGGTTTTTGAGCCTGTAAGTGACTTCAAACCACGACTCACGACTTTGTAGCATTGCAGGCAAAGTCACGGCATAATGCCTGAGCGCAAGGAATTGTGGTAGCTAGAGGTAAACAAAGCATGGCGGATGTCCGTACAGGGCTTATGCTCATTTAAAATAAATTCCATTTCCAAATGTGCTTACTCCTTGCTTATATGAGGGAAACGGAGGAAAACAAAATGGCGCATAAGGTAAGAGAAGCTGTTATACCTTTTATTTTATGTTATTTGTATATTTGGAAATGTATTTGGTATTCATTTATTCTTGCACTCAATGGACTGAAAACTAGCTAACACTAGAAAAGCTGCTGATAATGCATAACATTTGCGGATAAATAACGTCTGTAGGGGCTGCCATTGTTGTTTTGCAGGCTATGTGACGTCAGAGCGCGTAACTGGGAGTACATCGATCTAGTACGAGTTCACGGGTGGGAAGTCACAGGTTTGACTGCTGTTCCAGTGCACTTTCACGGGTAGAAGGTTGGAAAAACACGGGTTATGGGTTATTAAGTTGTGAGGTGGGGCCTCCATGGATCGGACTTGTTTGTTCAGCACAACCCACAGATGCTCGATTGGATTGAGATCAGGGGAATTTGGAGGCCAAGTCAACACCTCAAACTCGTTGTTGTGCTCCTCAAACCATTCCTGAACCATTTTTGCTTTGTGGCAGGGCGACAGGGCCACAGCCACCAGGGAATACAGTTTCTATGAAAGGGTGCACATGGTCTGCAACAATGCTAAGGTAGGTGGTACATGTCAAAGTAACATCCACATTGATGGCAGGACCCAAGGTTTCCCAGCAGAACATTGCCCAAAGCATCACACTGCCTCCACCGGCTTGCCTTCTTCCCATAGTGCATCCTGGTGCCATGTGTTCCCCAGGTAAGCAACGCACACGCACCCGGCCATCCACATGATGTAAAAGAAAACGTGATTCATCAGACCAGGCCACCTTCTTCCATTGCTCCGTGGTCCAATTCTGATGCTCACAGGGGTCAGCACGGGCACCCTAACTGGTCTGCAGCTATGCAGCCCCATACGCAACAAACTGCAATGCACTGTGTATTCTGACTAGCCTGACAAGACAGACCCACATCAAGATTTTGGGCTCAATCCGAGGGGCGGGATAAACGGTTGTCTTTCAAATTCCCTCAGCACGCAATAGGATAGCGCTACAACAAACCAGAGCAACGAAGAAGGTGAAGCGGAGCGAGTTGATAGATTAAACTTTCACCGTATCCGGTCGGCAAAACTACGAACACATCTTCCTTTTTTAAGAATGACTTCAGTGCCGTTCTTTGTTCTTTTCTCAAAGAAAAGCTTAACTCCAAGTCTTTCAGAGTCACGGCCAAAGCCGATTCGAAAGACCGCTGTTCGCCAGCTTCTTTGTTTACTAGTAGCACGCGGAACAGCCGCAACTCTGCCGTCATTATGTTAAGCCCGCCCACCGACTCCAGACACGATGTGATTGGCCTAACCAGAGTTTGGTTTTTCCAGCTTGCAAGCCAACGTGGAGTTGCTAGACTACCCTGGCTGCAAATTCGATTTGCTAGGATGCATCTAGATTTCTAGGCTATATTCTGACACCTTTCTATCAGAACCAGCATTAACTTCTTGAGCAATTTGAGCTACAGTACGGAGGAGCACCATGTCCAGTATTTGATCGGACCACACGGGCCAGCCTTTGCTCCCCACATGTATCTATTAGCCTTGGCCACCCATGACCCTGTCGCCAGATCACCACTGTTCCTTCCTTGGACCACTTTTGATAGATACTGACCACTGCAGACCGGGAACACCCCACAAGAGCTGCATTTTTTGCTTTGACCCAGTCGTCTAACCATCACAATTTGGCCCTTGCCAAACTCGCTCAAGTCCTTACCCTTGCCCATTTTTCCTGCTTCTAACACATCAAATTTGAGGACAAATGTTCACTTGCTGCCTAATATATCCCACCCACTAACAGGTGCCAGGATGAAGAGATAAACTGTGTTATTCAATTCATAATGTTCATAATGTTATGCCTGATATATATATATATATATATATATATATATATATATATATATATATATATATATATATATATATTACAATTTTATTACATTACACAAAAAAGGCAGACGACTGTGTATAAAATATAAAATAAACGATTTATTAAATTATCGTGAATACTTAGCACTGAGATGCTCATTCTCATGTATACGTTTGATACACAGGAAAGTTGTAAGGCACATTCATATGACACAGTATAATGACACTGTTTATATTCTTATGACGATTATATATACTGTATTTCAATGGAATGCTTAATGTAACAGATGATTAATACATCACAGTTATTGATCACATATGGCTTTGACAGCAGCTTATTATATTCTCTATTACAGATGCAAAATTAAAAGTGATGAGACATGAATCAGAGCCATTAGGGTTCGTTATTAAGGCACTTTTTTCACAATAAAACTTGTGACTATAATCAATATGACTTACATTTTAGCAAAAGTTTCTTTGAGGGCTACATTTCTTCAAGAGAAAACAGGATATTCTGGCCTTGTTAGTCCACAGGATGAGTAACAGTAAATGACTGCTTTCAGAAAGTGCCAACATTGAACTGCAGTTATGCAGTTGTTGCAAACAAAAATCGTTCACAATGATGTCATATCCTGTACATCCAGGAGCAAAGCATCTTGCGTAGTCTGAAGGTGGTCTCGTACTACAAGATGTTTCACCAGTTCTGAGCTCAAATCTAAAAGCACAAATCAGTTATTCAAATTAGTGTACAAGTAAAAATCTTTCATTTTAAAAGACAGTTTGGAAGAAAAAAAAAACAGTTTGGATGAGTGTTTAAAGAAGCATGGAAATTATAACACATTTAAGAGTGGCATTTTTGATATAAAATGACAGCAGATTGTATCCTTAAGGAAAATGATACCTTGAATGTCTTCATTCAGTGAGGCCCTGAGTGCATTCAGCTGCAGTAAAGAGCATGTCTGCAGATCACTAAGGCTAAGAATCTTTCTCTTTATGCTCATGTTACTGTGGGTGGCTTCTTGCTGAAAATAAAACATAAATATGCAAAAAATAAATACTAGTGAAATGAATGACCATCAAGAAAATAACAGACATCTTACATTCCTCTGCCTTAAAGGCACAGAGTACCTTACAAAAAAAGGTCCTTATTCACGCCTTCGTGGACAAAAATGTGCACCCATAGGAATGAATGGAAAAAACTGTCATTCCGAACATATTTCTTTTTATTTGTCCAATAAAAATCAATAAATCCAACACAATGCAGATCATACATACACACAAATGAAGGAGTGAGCCTGTAACAGAGTAAGTTGTCAAATAAAAAACAGTCACTCACACATACACAAACATAGGAATTAAATGAGCCAATAACTGGGCAATTAAAAAAAACAAAATAAAACATTGGTTTACAGAGTTCAGCCCATAAGCAGCCATTGAGTTCTATTGCCATCTACTGGCTATTGATATTTTAGCTTTAAAAAGAAATTAATACCATCCGATGTCACCAAAGTCATCACATTTTTAGGTTTTGGCTTTCTGGACTTGCTGATGTTTTTTTTTTTTTTTTTTTTTTTTACTGAAGTTAAAGAAATATTAAATATAACATAAAAATAAGCATGTTTTACATAAAATATATGGTACTTTTAGAGGTAAATAAATTCATTAATACCCCAAAAATCACAAAAGGCATAAATTGATAGAATTTATTTGATCAAAGATGGTGATATAACATTTATAAAAAAAAAAAGTTGGAATCACACTTGTGACCTTCGTGGCCAAATGTGTCCAAGAGGGCGGGATTAAGGGCTGTTACGCGAGGGTGGCTTGAGAGTTAAAGGTGCCGTGTGTAGTATTTATATACATAACTATGTGTTCAGTGATGTAAAAAGTTATGTTGTTATTACCTAAGAATGAGCCATTTCTATCTACATACACCGCGGGTCCTCTTAGAGTGAAGTCGGCATTTTGCACCGTCATGTTTCTACAGTAGCCCTAAACGGACAAACTGCTCTATAGAGCGCTAGCTACTCTCTGCTGTCTCAGACAACGACATCTTTGTGCCGGCCACCGTAGCTTCTCTATGGCCATGTCCCAATTGGCACCCTAAGCCCTAGCGGTTTGCACTTTCGTGACATAACACTGCTTTGACTGTCAGGAAGAAGTCTGCTTATCAGTGCGCATCGAGGGTGCATATCGACTGCAAAGGGGCCGCTCGCTAGCACCTTTCTAAGACCTAAAATTTATACAGTCCACCTTTAAATAAATTAATGGATGGTTCTCAACTAAGACTTTATATGTAGGTGCACTCTGATTGCTTATGAATGGGAGAAAGTGCAATGCCCAATATGGTGAATAAGCCCCGCCTTCTAAATGAAAGAGCCAATAGTTGAATAATAGTAACAGTAAATGCATCACTGCAGCCACCATTAGAAGCTCCAGTTGCTGAGACATGCGCATTAGCTTTGTCCAGGCTTTTTGTCATGATTTGAGCGTTTAGAACTAGATTATGACCTGTCTTAAAGGGACTTTGGTTCTCAACCTTTTTGACTCCAATGCCCCTTAATATGAAGATCAGGATTTAAAAAAAAATATGTTTTACACACAATTCCTGCCCAATTAAATATTTTTGAGCCTGGCATAAGTAGAATAATGTATATTAATATTAAATGGCCCCACAACTCTATATAGGACGATCAGTTTGGAAAATGTCTAGAAATCACACATTTATACAATAATAATAATACATTTAAATTTAAATTATTTTTGTAATTTCTTGTTCCAGAAGATTTTATTCCAAATATATGCGTTCTATTTATCAATGTATCACATTTTTCTATGTAAATGTGCCACAAAAATACTAAGCAGCACAACTGTTTTAAAATGTTTCTTGAGCAGAAAATCATCATATTAGAATGAGACATGGAGACTGGAGTAATGATGCTGACAATTCAGCTTTGCCATCACAGGAATAAATTACTTTTTAAAATAGATAAAAAAAACAAAACAAAAAAACAGCTATTTATGCATTGTAATAATATTTCACAATAATTAGGGCTGTGTGATATTGAAGAAAAATGTGATATGCGATATCCTTGTTAAATAATGCGATATTCGATATGCATTATGATATTGCATTAAGTGTGTAAAATCTATTAAATTATATTAAAAAAAAATATTAAAAACTGAGAATGATCCCTTTTATGTGTTTCACATTCTTTCTGGGAAAAGAAAGCATCGCTACAACTTCTGAAAGTGACCAGCAGTGTTTTAGTAAAAATGTATGTCACAAATCTGACAATATAATTTTAACATCAATGTAAACAAACAAAAAATGTAATGCCAATATTTAAATACCAAAAACTCTTTGCTTGACTTGGTAATATATAGTTATAGCAACCTAAAACTTAACATCAAGAACATCAAGGTAAACAAAGACACCTGAACTAGGGGTGGACGATTATTTTTGTTATTTTCATTTATCTTTGTAATTAAATATTTGAACTAAAAAGAGTAGTCTTCACATTAATTAAATAACTGATAAATAATAAAGCTACAAAGGTTATTCAGCCAAGAGCACTGAGTGATATTCTCTTTTTCTTTTGTTGTTTGACAGACAATGATAGGTTTACTGTATTAGCAGGTTTACTGTATTAGCAGGCTGTCACTTTAAGACCTAATGCACAGATCCTATTGACACACATTCGGTTTCTTTCCCCAACTGATATCGTACACGTAAAGCATAACCGACTGTGTTTACATGAATACTCATCAAGATTTTGACCACTTTGACATAACTGTGTGTGTATTTGACAGTTCGAGTGAGTAACAAGACACGAAAAAAATAAAAAAAGTGTGTGTGTCAGACAGCAGACAGCACGAGACTGCAAGGAGTTGTTTTTCGCAAGTTATTGTGTTTAATAACTCTTTTTAACGTCAAGCAAGTCACATAAGTAACAGTCTTGTGCCCAGTCTATTCTCTGCTATATGCATCTACCTAAAACGTACAATTTTCACAATGTTGAAGTAGCCTATTAAAATCATTCAGATATTGCGTGGCTCATTTCGATATATTGTGCAGCCCTAACAATAATACTGTTTTACTGTAATTTTGATCAAATAAATGCAGCCTTGGTGAGACTTCTTACACCAAATATAGATATATTATGTGACTCATCCCAGAGCTGGTTGGTTTGGATTATGAACTCTTTATTGAAGAATTTTTTTGAAGAACATGAAAGAGAAGTACTTCTGGAAACCAGGCCACTTTTCTGTCATCATCTACTACCACTTATGTGATCCTGTCTAACTTTTATGCTGTGGAACACAAAAGTAGAACACAATCTCGAATTATACTTTTACGGTGCTTTTGAATCCATTTTGAAACTTGAAAGCTTCAGTCCCCATTACAAGCTCCATTTTTAAAACATTTCCTTTCGTGTTCCACGGAAGAAAGGTAGACCATACTCTTAGATGAACTATGCCTTTGAAACCTCTCACCTCTTTCTCTTTCTGTTCTGCCCATAGCTTGTCTCTGAGAGCCCTGAGAGCTGTTTTCACTTCCTGTTTTAGCCCTGGAGTGCAACTCCCACGTACCTCCGCCTCACACGAGCTCTGAGAATGACAAAAAAACTAATGTCTTTTGCAACCTCATAAATCATGACCTGAGATACAACTTGAAAACCTCAGGGAAACTACTATCACGACTCTCAGCACCCACCTCTTTGCTAGATGCCCCTTCGTCATCCTCCCCCTCACTCTCGCTGTTGTTGATGAAACAGAGCTGAAGGTTTTTAGGGCTATTAAATCTGTTTGATGGAAAAACACAGCGCACATTTAAATAGAAACATCAGAACAACGTGTGTCAACATTATGAACCTGCACGTGCGTAATACCGTGACGTTATGACAGGAACACGGCAGGGACTGTAGTCGTTCTCATCTGCCCATGGCTCCCGGTGCAGTGAATGGTGTTTGGCCCCTTTCCAGCATCCAAGTATTCTGTCTCGGTCTGATAAACCCAGACTCTAAAACACAAGGAGGTATTTTATATATATATATATATATAGATTAGGTTACACTTTATTTTAAAGTGTCTTTGTTACTCTGTAATTATACATTTAGGTACTGAGTAATATTATGTAAATACACTCACCTAAAGGATTATTAGGAAAACCATACTATTACTGTGTTTGCCCATATTGATAGGATAGCATCTTGCAGTTGATGGAGATTTGTGGGATGCACATCCAGGGCACGAAGCTCCCGTTCCACCACATTCCAAAGATGCTCTATTGGGTTGAGATCTGGTGACTGTGGGGGCCATTTTAGTACAGTGAACTCATTGTCATGTTCAAAAAACCAATTTGAAATTATTTGAGCTTTGTGACATGGTGCATTATCCTGCTGGAAGTAGCCATCAGAGGATGAATATATGGTGGTCATAAAGGGATGGACATGGTCAGAAACAATGCTCAGGTAGGCCGTGGCATTTAAACGATGCCCAATTGGCACCAAGGGGCCTAAAGTGTGCCAAGAAAACATCCCCCACACCATTACACCACCACCACCAGCCTGCACAGTGGTAACAAGACATGATGGATCCATGTTCTCATTCTGTTTACGCCAAATTCTGACTCTACCATCTGAATGTCTCAACAGAAATCGAGACTCATCAGACCAGGCAACATTTTTCCAGTCTTCAACTGTCCAATTTTGGTGAGCTCGTGCAAATTGTAGCCTCTTTTTCCTATTTGTAGTGGAGATGAGTGGTACCTGGTGGGATCTTCTGCTGTTGTAGCCCATCCGCCTCAAGGTTGTGCGTGTTGTGGCTTCACAAATGCTTTGCTGCATACCTCGGCTGTAACGAGTGGTTATTTCAGTCAAAGTTGCTCTTCTATCAGCTTGAATCATTCGGCCCATTCTCCTTTGACCTCTAGCATCAACAAGGCATTTTCGCCCACAGGACTGCGGCATACTGGATGTTTTTCCCTTTTCACACCATTCTTTGTAAACCCTAGAAATGGTTATGCGTGAAAATCCCAGTAACTGAGCAGATTGTGAAATACTCAGACCGGCCCGTCTGGCACCAACAACCATGCCACGCTAAAAATTGCTTAAATCACCTTTCTTTCCCATTCTGACATTCAGTTTGGAGTTCAGGAGATTGTCTTGACCAGGACCACACCCCTAAATGCATTGAAGCAACTGCCATGTGATTGGTTGATTAGATAATTGCATTAATGAGAAACTGAACAGGTGTTCCTAATAATCCTTTAGGTGAGTGTACATGTACTTACTATAGAGTATGGTTTAGGTGAGTCGCATGTAACTGTGGATCATTTATAGTTATTACTATAATATAACTACATGTAACATATGTAACAATGACACTGTAAAATAAAGATTAGATTAAGATTTAGATGTTTTTGAAAGAAGTCTCATGTTCACCATGACTGCATTTATTTAATCGAAAATACAGTAAAACAGTCATATTGCGACATATTATTACAATTTAACTGTTTTCTATTTTAATATATTTTAAAATGTAATTTATTCCTGTGGTGGAAAAGAAAAGCTTATTTTTCAGAAGATCCTTCAGAAGCCATTCTAATATGATGATTTGGTGATCAAGGAACATTTCTTATCATTATCAATGTTGAAAATAGTTTAATCTTTTTTTTAATGGAAACCGTGAAACCATTCAAAAGTGTGGGGTAAGTAAGATGAAAAAAATATTAAATTAGTAATTTTATTCAACAAGAATACATTAAAGGGGTCATGAACTGTGTTTTTTTTTTATTGTTTTATGTTTCCTGGGGTGCACTTACAATGTTAGAATGCTTTTTACATCAAAAATTGTCATCATTTATAAATAAAAGGTATTTTTCCTACCCTGATTTTAGACTCTGCTCTGAACGCTCTGTTTTAAGGGGCGTGTCCGCTGGGAGACTTTAGTGTAAACACCCACTGCTGTGATTGGCTAACGTCTTTGCATTTGAAATAGTATTACTCCCTCTCTTAGCTCGTTTTTACATTTACAGCTCTCATGGTTAACTAATGGTGAAAAGTGTTACATTACATTTAGATCTATGGCATAATATTAAGATCGTGGCATGAAAGGTTGCAGTGATGATCATTGTAGCCGATCACACACATGCTGAGCGCATGAAAGCAGCCATCTCGTCATTACAACTCAGTTTCTGTACACTAGCGAATGCTTTCATCTTCACTAACAGTGCAAATGTGATATAGTTAAGAGATTCGTTGAATGAAATGGGAGTCACTGATAAACTCTCCTGTTTGATTGACAGGTTCAGCGCGCGCTGCTCAAACGATTGCAAAGGGAGCTTTCTTTGATCGCTTTCTTTATAGAATTGAATCACTGTTAAATTTTCATCCTACTTACCCCCAATTTCCACCGGCTGCGTTACGGCTCCGTCACGGCGGCGGAGTCAATAGGTTTCCATTTAAGTCAATGAGTGTATTTCCACTGAATGCGTTACAGCTGCGTTCCGACTCCGGCAATCCGCAGCCCTCCGGAGCAGATACGCAGAGCTTCTATTTTTGCCGGATGCCGGAGCGCTCCGCAGCACTACAGGGCAGAGTACGCAGGACAGGAAGTCGAGTGACAAAACAGAACAGCCAGAAACAAAATAAAAGATCCGTTTAATTTTCAAAATAAAATACACCGCGCTCATATTTCCCTACACTACACCTTGAAAACGTCATAATGGGCGGAGACAGGCTTGTTTTAACCCCGTTGACACGATGGATGAAGAAATGCTGATTATTGAGGTACAGAATCAACCCATCATCTATGACCCCTCACATCCTTTTTATAAGGACAACATTAAAAAGGATGCGGCGTGGAAAACTATAGCAGAAGTGATTGGTGTGGATGGTAAGTCACTATTTTTGTCCAAGAAATAAAGATAGAAAGCAAATAGCTAGTTATGTACTCGTAATGAGGAGTTATATAGCTATACAGGTTAAATATCGCGCAATCACACCAGAATTCGCGAGATTACATGGGGCCTCGTGACGTCAGCTGTCAGTCATGACCGCAGCCGTTCCGCAACAAATCCGGACCTGGTGGGTATTGACGGACGACGGAACACGGAGCTGTCACGCAGCGGAGCCGTTCCGCAGCCGGTGGAAATTGGGGGTAAGAGAAACAACGCAAGTTGATGTTTAGTGACTGGTCTGCTTTACTGCCACACAGACAAAGAATCTGACTACATGAATTATCACATTTCAGATCAGGCATTAGAATGAACAGTTACTTACATGTTGCATTACTGTTGAACCCAATCACTGCACAATATTTTGTAATCCTCAACTGCATGCTTATTGCTTTGTAGCTCGATGGTTTAACATTAGGCCTATGTTACATGCGCAAATCGGTGGGCGAAGCTAAACAGGCAGTGATGGAGTAGGCGTTGATCTTCTTCTGCAGAGGCGGTGTTTCACCACGCGATGACGTCAAGGTGTGTCATATTCTGAGATCGACGTTTGCTGGGCCTGGTGTCTATAAAAGCTTTTCTTTGACTAACAAGGAAGTTTTCAGATCTGAAACTTACAGGATATTCTTAAATTACCATGACCTTTTATATCAAAAGCTCAACGGAAAGTTGATTTCTCAGTTCATGACCCCTTTAAGTAACTACATGTACTTACTATAAGGTTAGGATTTAGAGTATGGTTTAGGTGAGTCGCATATAATTTATAGTTATTACTATAGTAAATACATGTAACATATGTAACAGTGACACTGTAAATGTTTTTGAAGGAAGTCTCTTATGTTCACCATGGCTGAATTTATTTAATCGAAAATACAGTAAAAGTCATATTGTGACATATTATTCAATTTCAACTGTTTTCTATTTTAATATATTTTAAAATGTAATTTATTCCTGTGATGGAAAAGAAAAGCTTATTTTTCAGCAGATCCTTCAGAAATCATTCTAATATGATGATTTGGTGATCAAGATTTTTTTTTAAATTATTATCAATGTTGAAAATAGTTGCTTCATTTTTTTAATGGAAACCGTGAAACCATTAAAAAGTATGGGGTAAGTAAGATGTAAAAAATATTAAATTAGTAATTTTATTCAACAAGAATACATTAAATTGATCAAAAGTGAGAGTAATGCTATTTATATTGTTTCATACGTTTTCTATTCTATTTCTTTTGAAAAAGAAAACTTTGAAGAAGTACAACTGTTTTCAACATTGATAATAAAAATATTTTTTTTTACTGTATTTTTGGTCAAATAAATGCTGCCTTGGTGAGAATTTGGTAGCAGATTTCTTTCAAAAACAAATTTTTTTTTCGTTTTTATTCCAAATTTTGTGTTAAAGAGTATATATACGTAAAGTCTAGATAAAATGTTACCTCTGCTTTTGTCCTTCTTTCCTCTTCCTGCCTTTCTAGCTCTGCAATCCGTAAACTTAAATCCTCCCAGTGCATGATGGGTAGGTCGTGATCACCCAGGGTGGGCTCCTCACTCTTTTGTTTGGTCCCCTGGCCAGAGGGTGAGGGGTCATCTGTGGTCCTCTCATAATGTCTGTCGCTCTCCTCCATCCGTTGGAGAGTGATGCTAGTCCAGCATAGACAGGCTAAAAGCATATACACACGCATTAAAAGTCACAAAATGATAAATATAATTCCATGGTTATGGAATGAATTTCAAGTTACTACCCCATTAGAAACAATTCTTTGAATATGTTCAAACATCTATTGCAGTGTAAAATTATTGAATCATGTTACTGTTCTAATTAATTTGGTGATTTCTGTTGAATGTTTTATGCGTTATATGTTTATGTGAAATTTTATTACGGCCATCTTGGCCAGGACTCCCTGGAAGAAGAGATTTCTTTTAATCTCAATGGGATCTTCCTGGAAAAATAAAGGATAAATAAATAAAAATTAAAAGAATTAAGGTAATTTCCAAAACCTTTCCAAATCTTTTATAAAGTAAAATTATTTTGATGCATACGATGTACATTTATCTGTGGTCACGCCACAAAATATATGTTTTTGAGCCTGAAAAAAATATATTTTAGCATGTTTCTTTAAGATTTTAAACATCCTATCAGAAAGTCTTTAAGTGATAAAGTTAGTTGTGACAATTCAAGATTTAAAATGTAATAAACACTATATTGTTCAAACGTTTGGGTCAGTAATAGTATTTTTTAGAGCCGCTTTTGAAAGTATTTTATGCTAAAACATCAAAAATACAGTACATACAGTAATATTGTGAAATAGTTTTACAACTTAAAGCCACAATATGTTGAAAGGTTGGATTCTGAAATCCACTGCCGCTTCATATATATCTGAATTCAATTAATCAATTATATTATTATAATGATTTTTAATGATTCTTTCCAGTTATGATATTGCTTAATCAACTAATTGATTGTTTGTTTCTTCCTTTATGTTTTCTAAAGTTTGTATTTGGTCCCTGAGTGGTAACTGAGGGTCTGTCCTAGGGATGTGTGATGTGTCACTGATTTCAGTTATTTTATAGGATTATAGGATTTTGGAGGCATCACACACCCCTAACCTGACAGGAGTGCAGTAACAGTGCATGCTCACTTAGCCCGGCTTCCAGAGATGAAATATTTTATATTATATTTGATTCCTTTCATATTTCCTTTTACTGAAACACTAAAGAATTGTATGAATATTGCCTGTACTATTGTCTGTACCTCTCACTAAGAGAAAGCACATGTTATCAGGATGTTTTGGGAAACTTTCTGGTCAGTACTTGAGCTCAACCAACTTCAACCTTGGAGAGACTGTGTATCTGTGTATGTGCGTAATGTTCTGTGTTACAGAACAGTTTTGGAGGTGGATTACAGACATCCTAAGAGATGGGTAAACTTCTTGTTCTGGACAAACTGGCGCCTGCTCCAGATCTGGAAGGTCACTACGTGCCTAATTTCGGGGTGAAAGCGTCAACAAGTGATCTATGGACACGCGAACCTGATTAACTGACAATGTGTGGAAATTTACCATGACTGATCATTTTTCTCTGAGCCAATCAGATTCATCTAATGACGTGGCTAGACCTTGAAAACAGTATAACTGTTGAGAAATTGTATGAATGATAGGCTGGTAGAGAGGGAGTGCGGCCTACAAACGCCTTGTGAGACTTGCTGATGAAACTGCAAACTATTCATCAGTAAATTTTTCTTTAATTAATTGCACTCCTGACTCTTGGTCTTCATTTTTTGCTACTGGTCCTGGCTCCTAAACTGTTACCCCAACGTAATTTTTCAAAACAAAGGCGTAGCTTGATGACACCTGGATTTCGCGGTTCTTTTATTATGCTGTAGTCGCAGACAACCGCCTCCGTTTTTCCGGTCATGCGTATGTGGGGTAACACAGCGCTGTTTTATCATATTAGATATATTATTTGAGTGTGTTGAAAGTTATGTTATAATGCTCCTTTGTGTTTTTACTATGCCTAATATCGATCTAGCTGCAGTGTGCAACAAGAGTTTCATACTAGCCGCAGAGGTATGAAACACTTGTTGCACACTGCAGCTAGATCGATATTAGGCATAGTAAAAACTTGCTGTAAATCATGAAAACAAGATTTAAACAAGAAGACTAACTGTGTTGAGCTATATAACAATGATTCGTTTTCTGTCGATGAATGTATGCAAACAGTTGCTCACCTGTCTAATAAAACACAATATATTAAAGCATCTTTGGTGTTTCCATGGCTTCTACAAAATAGCCGGAAACGACAGACGGACATGGTCCGTGTCCAGGTTAAAATAGCTTATTTCTCTGGATTTAAACATTGTTGGAAACATTTGGGATAATAAAAGTACACAAGTCAACAAAATATATAACATTGTTCTAATGGGGTTTTGGTTTCCTTGCCACTGCTGCCTCTGGCTTGGCATGCTCAGTTGGGGACACAACATTTTTCAACTAAACATCGAAATAAATCTAATTAATAAACTAAATTAACCATATAAACTAAAGTACTGATCTAGTTATTGATCTAAAGCCCACACTGTCACCGTATGGAAATTGAAATGAACTGATGACATCAAATGGCTATACAGCTTAATAAAATTATGCTGCATTATTTTCCTGTTTAACACTGTAAAGCTGCTTTGAAACAATCTACATTGTTAAAAGCGCTATATAAATAAACTTGACTAGTAGTTTTTGGATATTTCAATCCAAAAATCTTACACATTGTGCCTTTAAAATAATGATTTTCTATTTTAATATATTTAATTCCTGTGATGCAAAGTTGAATTTTCACCAGCACATGACCCTTCAGAAATCATTCTAATATGCTGATTTGCCGCTCAAGAAACATCTTATCAGAGTTGAAAATAGTTGTGCTGCTTAATATTTTTGTGTAAAACATGATAGGCTACATGTTTTACGCCTTTAAAAAGTTAGACCTTTACAGTTACTACTTTAAAAAATAATAATAATAATTTAGCAATCAAACTGGGTATATTTCCTAACACAGGAGAATGTGGAAACATATGGCTGGGGACAGGCCAAAAGACGTCCTCATGGGGACAAAAGGGAAAAAATAAATTTAGCCTATCACATTTTTGCAGTTATATAGGCTGCTACACTGCTACAAGATAAACTGCCTGTGTTAACACACCAAAAGTTGATATCTGCTTTATTGTTCGTGTCATTGTTTACACATTATGAAGGAGAAAATTAGACACGGGGGCATTTCATTCCAGACCTTTAAAGTAAACCCAATGCTACATTAAAATTTATGTTTTCAGAGAAAACAACTCCAGCACACGCAGTCACATTAAAGTGAAGTATCTTTTCCGTTTGCTTCGTGACGCATGATTACGTGAATCTTTCAAAACAAATCTTTAAGATGTTTTTTTTTCTTTCTAGCAAGCATACACCTTATACTTAATATTACAAGTAACAAAGTTGGATCGTATTGCGGCTGAGCCCCTCCAGTTCCTGTTTTCTTTAGATGTTGATGACATTAATTCACTCACCTTTTATCGGAAAACTGATGTCGACATCGCGACTGTCACCTAAACTTCAATGTATTAACACATTTCGCGTAGTTTAGTGAATTATTTCTCACTACTTCAGTCCTTCCTCTGCTGGAGAGGAAACACCCCTATGGCTTTCCCTTTCCACCCGCCCTTCGTCCGTGTTTCTTCTCCCGTTTTCTTAAACCGCAAGTTAACGGCGACTTTTTAATCGATGTCGATCTTCTGAACTTGTGCAGTCAGTTGCTTCTGTTAAAGTCTGAATTGCGCGACTGTTTTGTACACTGTTATATAGTGACAGCTGGAAGTGCAGATAAGACTGTTTGGAAAGGGTTGAGAAAGTAGGTGTCCGGTTTCACATGTTGGGAGATGAAGACTGCGAGCAGATGGGAAAGTCTGCGGGACTGTGTCGTGTTCACACTGCTGATGAAAGCTGTGATGCAATGCTTCAGTTATGTAGAAAATCACATCCCCTTAAACCCTAACATAAACTTCACCTCGCATCTCTGTGTAAATATTCAAAACTTTCTAGAGGAGCTCGAGGTTGTTGATTCGCCATGAGTTGAGCAGTGTGAAAGCAGTGAACGCATTGGGGGAAAAATCATTTTATTTAGCAAAATCATACAATAAAAAATAAAATAAAATTGAATATATATATATATATATATATATATATATATATATATATATATATATATATATATATATATCAAAAGGTTTAATGACTAAAATGTCAACAAAATGATTTTACTGACTTTTAAAAGTAAAAGATTAATTTTCTTTCTAGCAGTCAGTCTTTTAATGAGACCCATTTCTTTGTTACGATCGCTAGACAATTACATAGACAGAAAAAGTTGTGTACTGTAGGCCTATGTCTTTAACCCATTTATGGCTACATGTACATGGGTTAGTAAAGGCAATCATCCCTAATGTTTATCTATTTAGTCAGGATCTATTATCTAATGTATTACTTGTGAAGTTCATGCAGCTTGTTTGCTGAAAAGAAAAACAAGTAAACTAAGAAATTTTCACAATCAAATGTTTCAATTAAACTTACATTTGATTCATATTTGTTATGCTAACAATAAAAGAAAACAAAATGGGTATAGATTTAGACATTGTAGATTGGCACACAGTGCGCAGAAGTCGCAAACTTTCTGTGGAGTCAAGAGCTACAGACCTCCAAACTTCATGTGGCCTTCAGAGTAGCTCAAGACCAATGCGTAGAGAGCTTCATGGAATGGGTTTCCATGGCCGAGCAGCTGTTTCCAAGCCTTACATCACTAAGTGCAATGCAAAGCATCGGATGCAGTGGTGTAAAGCACGCCATCACTGGACTCGAGCAGTGGAGACGTGATCTCCGGAGTGAAGAATCACACTTCTCTGTCTGGCAATCAGATGGACGAGTCTGGGTTTGGCGGTTGCCAGGAGAACAACATTTGTCTGACTGCATTATGCCAAGTGTAAAGTTTGGTGGAGTGGGGATTATGGTGTGGGGGTTGTTTTTCAGGGGTTGGGTTTGGCCCCTTCGTTTTAGTTAAAGACATTTTGGACAATTTCATGT
The DNA here is from genome assembly GCA_023566225.1 of Romanogobio albipinnatus. NCBI lineage: Eukaryota > Metazoa > Chordata > Actinopteri > Cypriniformes > Gobionidae > Romanogobio > Romanogobio albipinnatus. The sequence continues at coordinate 11,924,842 of CM042259.1, read as the reverse complement.
TCCCAACTTTGTGGGAACAGTTTTGGGGATGGCCCCTTCCTATTCCAACATGACTGCGCACCATTGCACAAAGCAAGGTCCATAAAGACATGGATGAGCGAGTTTGGTGTGGAGGAACTTGACTGGCCTGCAGAGTCCTGACCTCAACCCGATAGAACATCTTTGGAATGAGTTAGAGCAGAGACTGTGAGCCAGGCCTTCTCGTCCAACATCAGTGCCTGACCTTACAAATGCGTTTCTAGAAGAATGGTCAAAAATTCCCATAAACACACTCCTAAAGCTTGTGAAAAGCCTTCCCAGAAGAGTTGAAGCTGTTATAGCTGCAAAGAGTGGGCCAACTCCATATTAAACCCTACGGATTAAGAATGAGATGTCATTAAAGTTAATGTGCCTGTAAAGGCAGACGTCCCAAAACTTTTGCCAATATAGTGTATAGTGTAATATACTGCGAACCTCCTGTTCCACCACATCCAAAAGATGCTCTATAGGATTGAGATCTGATGATTGTGGAGGCCATAAAGGTATGGACATGGTCAGCAACAATAACCATGGTCAGGTAGGCTGTGGCATTTAAACAATGCTCAATTGGTACTAAGGGGCCCAAAGTGTGGCAAGAAAATATCCCCCACACCATTCCACCACCAGCAGCCTGAACCATTAATACAAGGCAGGGTGGATCCATGTTTTCATGTTGTTTACGCCAAACTCTGACCCTACCATCTGAATGTCACCGCAGAAATAAGCTGTCCAAGTTTGGTGAGCCCATGCAAATTGTAGCCTCATTTTCCAGTTCATAGCTGACAGGAGTGGCACTCGGTGTGTCTTCTGCTGCTGTAGCCCATCTGCTACGACGTGTTGTGCGTTCACAGATGCTCTTCTGCAGACCTCGGTTGTTCACTCCAGACTGGACTACTGTAATGCTCTTCTAGCGGGCCTTCCGGCATGCACTATCAAACCTTTGCAACTGATCCAGAATGCAGCGGCGAGGGTGGTCTTTAACGAGCCGAAGAGAGCGCACGTCACGCCTCTCTTCATCAGTCTCCACTGGCTGCCAATAGCCGCTCGCATCAAATTCAAGACACTGGTACTCGCCTTCAAAGCAACCACTGGCTCTGCACCAATATACCTAAACTCGCTTGTTCAGACACACCCTCCAGGAGCTTACGTTCTGCCAGTGAACAACGCCTTGTGGTGCCATCCCAAAGAGGCATGAAATCGCTCTCACTGACATTTTCCTGAACCGCCCCCACCTGGTGGAATGACCTGCCTATCTCAATTCAAGCAGCCGAGTCTGTAGCCATTTTCAAAAAACAACTAAAGACACATCTCTTCCAGCAGCACCTGACCAATCAAGAATAGCACTTAACATTCTATTCATTTTCTGTCTGCCTAATTTATAAAAAAAAAAAAAAAAAGTTCTGTCCCGTGTGTTCTGTGTTAGATTAACTGAGACTTGTTACAGCACTTGCATACTGTTGCCCTTGACTGTTCTAGTTGCTTCTATTGCTCTCATTTGCAAGTCGCTTTGGATAAAAGCGTCTGCTAAATGACTAAATGTAAATGTAACACATGGTTATTTGAGTTGATTTCTATAAGCTATATCTTATCAACAAGGCATTTTCACCCACAGAACTGCCGTTCACTGGACATTTTCTCTTTTTCAGACAATTCATTGTAAACCCTAAAGATGGTTTTGTATGAAAATCCCAGTAGATCATCAGTTTCTGTTTCACCAACAACCATTCAAAGTCACTTAAATCATCTTTCTTCCCCATTCTGATGCTCATCTTCAGTGGATCACCTTGACCGTGTCTACATGCCTAAATGCATTGAGCTGGTGCCATGTGATTGGCGGATTAGATAAAATTAACTTTTATATCTAATTTTTTTGTATAATTATTAGAATCATTAAGATCATTTTCTTCCCATAGTTATTTCAACAGACTTTCTTTTCCTACAAAAAGAAGAAAGCCTCTCAGGAATGACAGGAAAACTGTGTAATCCCATTCATTTTCCTCAAACTCTAGCTAAAGTCAATCTGTCAGTTCTGGCGAAGCTTCCAAAAGCTCCCACTGTGTGGCATCAATGAGCCTATAGTTGATCTGTCTGTATTTCTGTGGGTCTTTCTTCTTCTGTCTGCCCACCTCTTCATATAGACTCTTAATCACAGGCTGAGGGAGTGTGAATCGGGCCGCCCTGGCCAGATCCAGATAATAATCCCACTGATCCTTGTCCAAATTGAGCAAGTGCTTCACCTGCACACCTGTGTCTAGTTGTTTTTGCATCTCTCTCTGCAACTCCTTCTCCATCTCTTCCTGGCTGGGCAGCTTTACCGAACCCTCCAGAACAGCAACAGCAAACTGAACCTATGGATAAAAATGATAATGTTAGAGTGAGAATGAATCACATTCACAACTTAAACTGTATTTAAACCATCCAGTTTTTCCTCTCTGCTCACCTGACAGTCAAAATGTATGAAAGGGCAAATAATTTTGCAAAGGCCAATGAAAAAAATCGACGGGAAGCCAGGGGGCAGCAAGTACTTGTAGAGCGGAGTCACAAAAAGATCCTGTACGTCCAAGCCTAGCTCTGATGGACAAAGGAATGGGAAGCTAAAGTTGTATCCTGTACAGAACAGAAGAATATCAGCCCGGGTCACTGATCCATCCTGGAACTGTAAAGAGCCATCCTCCAAGACCCCAACAACAGAGGTAGCCTGCTGGATGCCCAGAGGTAAGGACATAGTTGGTGTGTTATGACTTAGAATCACCTAAAATTAGAAGAAGAAAAAAAACATTTGTGGATGAGAAACAGAGAAAACAGAGTCATTCAACTCTCAATTGTTAGCAGTGAGGCCAGCTTCACTTTTCACTCCTTACAGATACTAAGGAGTGTATCTGTATACTAAATGTATAATACTATTATACATTTGAACTACTGAGATGGATAAGATGGACAAATCAAAAACAACGTTTGATTTGAAGGGATACAGCAATCGTAAAATAGCCTTTCTGTCATTATTTACTCACCCTCAAGTTGTTCCAAACCCATATGCCTTTCTTTCTTTTGTGAAACTCGAAAGGATTAGTCATGCCGATCTGTACGGCTGGAAGGTTTAAAGTCACGATGAAACAGATGTTGTGACAAATCTTTTCTTTATTGTGACACACATCCGAGTATAAAAATGTAGGGTGGGGACTTGGTTCTATAGCATCAGATGCTAAATAAATTCGGAATATGAATTTTCATGTTGACTTTAAAGGGTTAGTTCACCCAAAAATGAAAATTAGACCATGATTCACTCACCCTCGAGTCATCCTAGGTGTATATGACATTCTTCTTTCAGACGAATAAAATCAGAGTTATATTAAATATGTCCTGGCTCTTCAAAGCTTTATAATGGCAGTGAATGGTTGTGTCGTTTTTGAAGTGCCATAAAAGTGCATCTATCCATATAACTGCTTCACATGGCTCCAAGGGGTTAATAAAGGCCTTCTGAAGCGAAGTGGCGCATTTGTGTAAGAAAAAATATCCATATTTAAAACTTTATAGACTAAAGCGAGTCGACTTGCGCTAAAAGAGTAACCCTTGACGCATGCATATTGACGAACGCAGAGGCGCAGAGGATAGAGCAAAACAAAACACTGGTCATGAATTAAAACGAGAATTTTTAAAGAGAAATGGCGGAGGATTTCGATATAAGAGAAGAGGGGCTTGAGTTTGTTGCCCAGCCCTATCCGCAAGAGGCGTCAAAGCGTGCGGGGGTTGCTCTTTCGGGCGCAAGTCGACTTGCGTACCGCTGTCCGCTGAAAGCTAGTTATTTTAGTCTATAAAGTTTTAAATATGGATATTTTTCTTACACAAACACGCTTCAGAAGGCCTTTATTAAAGGGCTAGTTCACCCAAAAATTTTAATTCTGTCATTAATTACTTACCCTCATGTCGTTCGACACCCGTAAGACCTCCGTTCATCTTTGGAACACAAATTAAGATATTTTAGTTGCACTCTCAAGACCCATAAAAGGTACTAAAGACGTTGTTACAAAGTCCATCTCACTCATAACGCTTCGAAGCTTCATGATGTATTGTTTTGAAATCGGTCATCACTATATAAGTCATTATTTAGGTTTTTGTTTGCGCACAAAAACTATTCTCGTCGCTTCATAAAGTTATTGTAGAACCACTGTAGTGAGATGGACTTTGTAACGACGTCTTAAGTACCTTTTATGGGTCTTGAGAGTGTAAAGTGCATTGTGCCAATGGAGGCCTTTCTGAGCCATCGGATTTCAACTAAAATATCTTAATTTGTGTTCCGAAGATGAACGGAGGTCTTACGGGTGTCGAACGACATGAGTGTAAGTAATTAATGACAGAATTTTCATTTTTGGGTGAACTAACCCTTTAACCCCCCCGGAGCCATGTGGAGCAGTTATATGATAGATAGATGCACTTTTATGGATCAAACCATTCACTGCCGTTATAAAAGCTTTGAGGAGCTAGGACATTAATATAACTCCGATTTTATTTGTGTGAAAGAAGGTTATAGGGTTAAAGGGTTAGTTTACTCAAAAATTCTAATTCCAGTCAATGCAAAGTTGAACCTGAAGATATTTTGAAGAATATGGGTAACCAAACAGTTGGACCCCATTGATTTCCATAATATGTAGAGAAAAAAAATACTAATGGAAATCAATGGGGCCCATAGACTGTTTGGTGTCTGACATTTAAAAAAAAAAAAATCTTTTGTGTTCAGCAGAAGAAAGAAATTAATTCAGGTTTGGAACAACATGACATGAGGGTTAGTAAAGATGTCAATTTTCATTTTTGGGTGAAAAATCCCTTTAAATACTGCTCCATTATACTTTTATGGCTTCAAAAGACTTTGAATCAGGGTTATTATTGTTAACTAAAACTAAAACCATAAAAAAGATCAAATAAACATTAACTAAAATAAAATAGAATAGAATATAAAAAATGTAACATCTTTTATTTCAGCAAGTTGCCAAGACAACATTTCTCATTTTCAATTTTCAATAATTAGGATTTAAATAAAAATGACTAAAAATGATATAGATGCATTTAAAAATAATAATAAACTAATAAAAATGACAAAAATAAAACTAAATTACTAAAACTTTAACTAAAATTAAATAGAAAACCAGAAATATAAAAAGGAAAACAAAATATTAATTAATAAAAAAAACTACAAAATATAAATGATAATAAAATAAAATAAAATAACACTGTTTTAATGGATTTAACTTTAATGGACTGCCTTTATGGTGCTTGCTTGTGGGATTTTTTTGGAGCACAGCATTTGTCATCATTCACAGCTGGCTTAATCTAAGCCCTGGAATTGGCGGAAATAACAGATTTTCAGTTTTGGGAGACCAACCCTCTAATTCACAACCAAACAAAGCTGTTCCACTTAAAATAGTACATGTGATATTGTGTAAAAAAACAAAAAAACAAAGTTAAGCCACAAACCTGAGCATTAACTTGGGCTAACTCAATGGAAATGTCCACACCAGATGCTCTGGCCCCCAAGACCACGACGGACTTGTTGGCGAAGGGCTCTGGATAACGGTACGAGTGACTGTGTAAGACTTTCCCTGCAAAACAGCAACGGAGGAAGGCAAAGATACATGTAAGAAGATGAGAGACAGAGAGAAAAAGGGGTGTAATGAGACTAATGGTTGGGGCTTTCAGGGTTATGCATTTGTAGTGATCAGAGATCATTTGTTGTACCTTTAAAATGCTCTATTCCAGGAATGTAGGGCAGGTGGGGGTCGGAGTAATGCCTGCAGAAAGAAGAAGGAAATATGAGTCAGCGCTGAGACGCTAAAGGGCTCCTGTGGTATTCTGAATTCCCTCACAGAAATGCCACATGAATGCAAAACATAATACCCATTCACATCACCTCTGAGAGAATTCAGGAGATAAAAGCCCCTGGGAATATTATGGGGTAAATGAACATGCCACTATTTGAATAATGCTATGCATTTAGAACATCACTGCGAAGCTGCAATTGGAGATTAGATGCAATTGTGTCCGTTTGAGCATGTCTGGGAGATAAAAGGACTCTTTAAGATGGCATTCCTCACCCGTTGCAGACGAACACGGAGTCGAACGTCTGCGTGTTCCGGTCTCCACATGTGCGGTGCGAAATTACCTCCCACGTCACCGCTCCCCCTGTCTCCGTCTCCATGGAGACGGGCTTCACCTTTTCCACCGCGGTGTTGAACTGTGAGGGACAAAGCAGTCTGTCATAAGCAATATTCTTGCTTCTGTTGGTAAGAAAAATACGAATACTGAGAACGTTTCTACTGTGGCTTCGAAACACACTTGGGTCCTTCGATTTTTGTGTTGGCGCTGATGTGTTTTACTGACAAGCAGAGGTCAGTGGCCCCTACGGCCCTGATCAATGGGCAATCCGCAATGATCTCAACTTTCTGCCGACTAGTTGATGAACAATACCGTAAAACAACTACAGTTTATTCAGAGTTTTTTGTAGGTGGACTATGATCATGTTCCTGCAACTGTGGAAAAAGTCATCAGTAAATACCAGACTTTTTGAGTGATGCATTGCTTTCTCAGACTTAGAATATATGGACACATGCCAAATAGATTTATCCATATTGTTTCCCATACCATCAGTTTCTCTCATTATTATGGAGTTTTATATCTAGAGACGATCTGTTTAGGTCTGCATAATAAAGGTGAAAGACTGCTTTATAACAACATTCTGGATGGTTTGTCCCCTGGTTTAGGCTTTAATAATAATAAAATAAAATAAAGTATTGCCAACCCACATTTCTTGCATTGAAAGAATAATTTAGTAGGAGTTTCATTACAGACATAGAATATATATTCAAGACAAACATACCTTGATGTGACGGGCGATATCATGTCTCTCACAGTATTTTTCCAAATACAGCTGAACTGACGTATGGTGCAAAAAAGAAGGCAGGTGGTCATCAAAGGGAAAACCAGGGAACATCATAACCTCCTTAGGCAAATTGGTTCTTTAAAACAGATATGGGATTTTATAGTAAATAAAGTTGTATAAAAATGGGACACAAATGAAAAACAAATAAATTCCCTGCTCAAAATAAAAAGACACATCTTAAACCTAGACTGGTTTGCTGGTCTGTTCTACCATCGTGGTCAAGTCTGTCTATTGCAGACTTTGTTTTGAATATAGGAGATAATTTTGTGTTTTACACACCACCCTGCATTCATTTGCTAAACAGGTAGAACATTATTCTGGTAGGACATTAGCCTAAAGGTAGGGTAGGCAACTTCGGAGAGGCTAGCAATAGCAAGCTAGCACTTCAGAATGCTCTCCAAAGACACGCCTCCTCAAAAATACATGAAAGCACATGTTTGCAAAGCATTAAATTACCTCATGTCTCAAAGCACATAGCATTACAACAATAATGAACGTAAACATCTTCAAGCTCTGACTTGTACCACCAGACTGCTGCATATTAATTTCAGCGTTGATTGTGTTGGCATAGAAATGCATAATTCCGAGGACGTGAACAACTCTGAGTAGAATGTCACAGGTTGCAGTCTCTAAATTAGGATAAATATGGTGGCTGCTGTTTGTTTGGGGTGCTCTGTGACTGTCTGTCTACACCAATGCTGATGACGTGAGATGTCTGCACGAGCAGGGTACGCAGATGTATGGAAATACAGACAGGCAGGTAGGACATCCTATCATTGTATTCAGACAGAATGCAATGATTGGACGAACATGTTTTGGTCCTGAGACTTCCACAGAAGATGTATGAAAATGTTTTAATATTTAAACCACTTCTATTATTGATTGCTTGCTATAAGGATGTGAAGAGAGTTTCAACTTAACAAAAAGTGTTTATGAAAAACATTACCCTACCTTTAAAGTCACCATAAATTCAAAATGGACAATTCTTGTTTTTTTATGGAATAGGCCACTTATTATAATTGATTAATCTATGCACATTATTAAATAATAATAATAAAAAATACTGTTTCCTTGTAATCTTTCATAAAAACAAAAACAAATTCCCAATGGATAAAATCAAGCCTACATTTTTTCTTGTTCGAGAAGTCGTTTTACTTGGACAGGCTACCCATCACAACAGGGAATAAAAGGAGATGCTGTACAGAGCCAATCGGTGGAGCTTGACATTCAGCTCCCCAACACTGGACCTAATGGGTAAAGGTCCAGCCAAAAAGTCCTGAAAACCGCAAGGTTTAAGATGTCTTTATTCTCAGCAGGTTTATGAACAGTTTTTCTCTCTACCTGAGGTCCCTGTACATACTGCTTTGGATGGGATACCCATTGTCATTTGTGCCCAGTTGTTCCTCATAGAACCAGGTCCCACCCAAATGATCAGTAATTTCATACACCACGGGTGGATCAAACGTGTCGGGCCTAGACAGGATGTGTCGAGCGGCGCACAGCCCTGCCGGCCCAGCTCCTATCACCGCTACACGAGTTCTACTCCTCCGCTCCATTTACTAGAGCAATATGAAACCTGTAACAGACACAAATAAAAAGTAATAAATAAGGTTTCATGGTGGAAAAAGTAAATTAGTATTTTACCCTCCAATTTCTCGTAATTTACATAAATAAACTATGGTTTTAATTTCCTGACAGCTGTGCGCATGCGCACTGTCGTTCTTTATCAGCATACCTGCAGGTCTCATATGAGTCAGAAGCAATTACCTGTTCTGGATCTGAAAACTCACCGTCGGTAATCACTCTCACACACTACACACACAAAGCTGTTTACTGTGGAGATTTAGCGAGCATAATCCTCCATTTTGATGGTATTTCGAAAAGAAATGCTTGGTCACCACAACAGTTGAATAATGTGTCACTAATGTGAACTTCGGTCATGTCTTTGAGTCAGCTGCTTCCAATCCTCTGCTGTGGGACGGCTGCATTGGCTGAGGAAAATCTTCCGGCAAGCTCACTTTATAACTGTCAGTTCTTATCGGTAACGAGACATACTGTATACGCCACTGCCAATTCTTTCACCAACACCGTTCCCGACACATTTCCTTCGTTTCCTTTTCGAAATAGGCGAATGATCTGACTGACTGTTAAACCGGGGCGGATGTTACAAAACGTGCAATGAATTCAAAATAAAGCCATACTTTCACTTTCATTCAGTCACTTTTAAAACGACTTTATCTAAAAGTTCGATGAAGTAGAACTCTGAAACTAAGAGAGCGGTTACTTGAAGTAGAGTTGCCGTTTTATGCACCCAGAGACCCTAACATAGCTAGTTATTGACATCAAGTCAAGTATTTTTTCACATCATGGTAAAGTGTTTGAGATACACTTACAAAAGGTAGCATACTATGGTGGTGCTCTGTTGGTATCAGATATACTATGATGTTTACTTGAGACTTAAAAAAAGATAAAATTATACTTGTTTTTGAATAATTGTTAGACACTCTGTGTTCTGTATAGTCCTTCCAGAAAAATGCAGCGTTTTTTTGTGATTGTTGCGGGCAAAAATCCTTGATTATGCGGCACGTTTTCTAAAAAAAATGCGATGGAAAATGCGGGATATTTATGCAATTTTATGCGATAAAATTGCGAGAACTTGCAAAAACTGCGGTTTGATGAAAAAGAGAAAAAAAAGCACTACATGACAGAAAGTGCTGGACACATTTAAGTTCTCATCTTGTTTTATTGAAGACCTTAATAAACACATGGCTCAAATTTACAAAACATTGAGTCAAACAAGTTCTGTAGCTTTACAAAAGGAATATGCTACAACTTCTGAAAAAATGAATAAATAACTTCCTGTTTTACAGACATTTGAGTGCTTCCAATGCACAAAGTGCAATCTCTTAAAGGGTTAGTTCACCCAGAAATGTAAATTCTTTCATTAATGACTTCCCCTCATGTCGTTGGACACCCGTAAGACCTTCAGAACACAAATGAAGATATTTTAGTGGAAATCCGATGGCTCAGAAAGGCCTCCATTGGCACAATGCACTTTACACTGTCAAGACCCATAAAAGCACTAAAGACGTCGATATAAAGTCCATCTCACTACAGTGATTCTACAATAACTTTATGAAGCGACGAGAATAGTTTTTGTGCTAAAACCTAAATAACGACTTATATAGTGATGACCGATTTCAAAACACTGCATCATGAAGCTTCGAAGCGTTATGAATCAGTGAGTCGATTCATGATTCGGATCGCGTGTCAAACTGCTGAAATACGTAACTTTGGCGATCCGAACCACTGAAACGACTTACTGATTCATAACGCTTCGAAGCTTCATGATGCTGTGTTTTGAAGTCGGTCAACACACCGGCAAAACTTCTTTGCGCTGTCTTTTGCTGTTATTTTTGTTGGCAAATGGGAATTTGCGCGCTTCATCATGGTTTCACCGATATCTATGGTTTCACCACGGGGTTTGCAGCTTTTCGATGACATTCACGTTGGGTAATTACGTCTCTTCAAAACGTTCCCATGGCAATAGGGGGAAATGGCGGCTCTTGTGTGAAGTAAACAAACATTTTTCAACTTTCTGCTAATATATGACTTTTTTGCAACGAAAATGTGGGGATTATGAAATCATGCTGGCCCCGCATATTTTGCACGCGGAAATAGGCAATTTACGCGGCGAAAGTACAGCGTATTTGAAAAAATGTGGTCCCCGCATAAATATGCGGACTTTGGCTGATTATGCATTAAATCATGCGATCGCATAATTGCGTTTTTCTGGAGGGACTGGTATACATATAACAAAATGTTGCAGCAGGAGTGTCCCTTGACCCAGTAAAAATACTGTGCCCCAATAAAAAATTAGGCTACTGATAAATCCTTGTCTGATTATGGACAGATTGCCACATACTGACCATTTAATACTGAATGATTCATTTTCCCTGATAATATTTTGTGAATGAAACACTCTTTTGATGTAACGGGTCATCAAGTTTGTAAAAAGCTTGATTCAGACAGTTCACTCATGCACCGAGTCGTTTGACTTCTCACTCTGAAAAAGCAACGGGATAAGAAAGAAAACAAAAAAGAATGCTGGATGAGGTGGTTATTTACCTAATATCCATTGTAGGAAACAAAACGTGTCTTCCTGTCATTTCAACAATGAAGCAGCTCTTTATTGCACGCACAGTTTGTCATGGCCGCTGTACTGCAGGTAAAAACTATATCCATATCCATAACATTATCAAAATATGGGGACTATTTTTTGATGGGAGGCCGGTCAAATGCTAGAAACACTATTGGCTGACAGGACAGTACTGATCAGATTGTCTTTTGTTGTGGTAGCTATCCTTGGGCCCTGTTACAACTGTGGCTTGGATCAGTAAACATTTTAGCAGTGTACTTTAGCGTTCATAATACTCAATTCTTTACTTAATATAAAAAACCCGTAATTGCAGACTACTGTTATTACTGAATTGGATATAAGCACTGAGTGGAGCAGAAAAACTTGAGGCTAAAGTACAAAGATGGATGTTACATTACATTGGAAATCACCATAAAGATTATGTTCAAGTTAATTATATTTAATTAGACTGCATTATTATAATTATGCAGAATTTACCGCAGGCAGTTAGTCTTTTTTTTGGAGTATAATAGTCCTATATTGTACAAGGCCTTTATGCAAACGACTCGGTTCTAGGAAAGGTCATGCAAAGACCCTATAAATATATCTCTACATTTAATATTGATGTTAATGGTCTGGAACTTTACTGGCTATAAGTGATGGTATAAGAAAAAGTAGTAGATATAATATCAATCACTTTTGTATACTTTGTGGATTATCCTTCCTGTCAAGTACAGAGTGCTTCTGTTTTCTGCCTCTAAATACCATCCTGTTCTTTTTCCAAAGTTATGTCTTTGACTTGAGTAAACTTGGAGTTTACTGACATTTATCAGGCTCACTGATCCGATGGTGGCATTTTATCAGAGCTTCTCTGGTCTGAATGTCTACAGAGCAGGATGGACACAGGCCACACAGATAAAGATTATGAGCTTCATTTCTGAAGATTATTGACATGGTTATACTTGAGGACATATTTCATATTTAGGACAGAAAAGCTCAAGGCCTTAAAGTTGGCATGAAATGAGAAATTCCATTCTATCTTCTATCTATTTGCTAAATGCATGTTGTATATCTTATTGTGAACAAGTCATGGTGCACGCGTTTAATCTTTTTTAAAAATAGTTTTGACCTCAAATTTTTTTATCAAAGCGCCATAACTTAATCTTCCATGCAGTGAAACGACAGACTTCTCTCTCTATTTCTGAACTTTTCCAATCATGTAGTACAAATAAACCCAGCCCCTCTCTTACAATCCCCTAAAAGCTCACATTCAGATCTACCTCCATCCAATCAACAACCAATCGGTACATTTTTTGCAATAGTTTTTTACTCTGATGTACATCAAAATATGGAAGAAAAGATTTTTTGCTAGTTCAATTTTATCGACTTTAAAGGTCCCGTTCTTCGTGTTTTTTTGAAGCTTTGATTGTGTTTACAGTGTGCAATATAACGTGTTCATGTTTCGCGTGTAAAAAAACACAGTATTTTTCACACAATTTACTTATCTGTACACCGCTGTTTTCACTGTCCTAAAAACGGGCTGATGAGTTCCTTGTTCTATGAAGTCCCTCCTTCAGAAATACGTAACGAGTTCTGATTGTGCCAGCGGTTCCCGTGTTGGGATTTGACCGCAGCTTAGCGAACGTGGCACGGTTCCTGTGTTGTGATTCGACAGCAGCTTAGTGTACGTAACTTGCACGGAAAGGTCACGCCTTTTAACGGGGTGATGTATGCGCTTAATGATCTCTACAGCGTCCCTGGGAAAGCCAAACAAAGGTGATTTGACTCCAGGATGAAAATAACAGCGTCTCGACGACATGGCGACAAACACACTCAAACGCAACACTTCCTTTTCTCCACGCGACACTTCCTCTTCTCCATGTGGGACAGCAACAAGACCACGCCCCCTTTTTTCACGTAGCCTTGTGGGCGGAGGTTAGTCTGTTCTACTGTTCTACTGACGTCATTTATGTAGGAAGTACCAGGATGTAGTCAAAGCCAGCCGTTCGCTGTAGGCTTTGAAAGGGAACTTCTGTTAAATAAAATATCACGCTTGGCATTGAACTTTTAGCTTTATAATTTTACAGCTATTATTTATGCTCTAACAGCAACATTACACACTAACTAAAGTTTGAACAATGGGATCACGAAGAACGGGACCTTTAAGGGGTTGTTGATCAGTCATATCCGATTAAGTATAAATAAAAAAAACCAAGAGGATGAGGAGTCCTTTTCCACAGGCACGTGGGCCTGGAACATAAAATCATTTTTAATCCAGATAACACATTCTTGTTACATTTCTGGTTTGCATTTAGTTTCTGAAGCATTAATCTTTCCACCTTTCAGATATGCATCAAGATAATGTCCTCAGATTAGCCAGGATTAGCGTCAAGCACACATGACAACATTGTACTTAACCTGATTAACCCCACTGGGAAAGATAAACCTCCTGCGTCCACCTCCTCAGTCAATTATGTACTTGACATCCATAATCATTAATGTTATTTACAGACAGCCTACCCCACTGCTGGAGAGTGTTTACTTGAAACCCTGTAAAACCAGGTTATTGACAACGTTTCACTTTTCTATAGAGAAAGTGAGCAACAACTCTCGGATGCCTGAAACCGGTAAGTGCAGTCTTTATTGCTATTAAAAAAAAGTATTCTATACACTAAAGGTTATTGCGCGAGAAAGTGAAGTCGTGTATTTTATAATTAATTAAATTTTAATATAGCCCATCGTATCTAGGTGAATCAGATACTATTAGATTATATCCCCTGGTTTCACAGACATATCTTAAACGAATCCCAAACTAAAATGCATGTTTGAGCTGTTTTAACTGAAAGCAACTTGACTTTTTGTCTCAAGATGCACACCAGTAATGCACGTTTATAAAAGCTAATTAACTAAAGCCTAATCCTGCATTAATCTAAGACCTGTCTGTGAATCCGGGCCTGTAGGTTATAGTTAATGCAGATTCTGTTGATGATTTAATCTAGTATATGGAAAATGCAGCACTATCATGCCTCCCTCAATTCCATGTTGCACACAGAAAAGTAAAAATAAAAGTAAGAAATGTAAGAATAAATACAAAAATATTTATTTATACATTTTTTAAATGCATGTGGGAATAAAAATAAATGAAAGCATAAATAAATATAAAAATGTATGTGAAAATATTTTATATTTATAAAATACTACTACTACTACTACTACTACTACTTCTACTACTACTACTACTACTACTACTAATAATAATAATAATAATACAAATAAAGGGGAAAAGTATGTCAAATTAAGACTAATTTTTAATAAAAAAAAGTTTTAATTATTTATATTTGTATGTATGTATGTATTTATTTATTTATGTTTATTTTTAATTTCTGCAGAATTGGGCCTCCATCCACTTCAGGTCCATTGTGAAATGTTATGAGCAACAGGTGACAGTTTCTCCAGGAGGCCACTTGATGGCAGCAGTAAGTCACCCTCTCTGGTTTGGTGCCCTAAAGCGTGATGACAGGCATTGTGTGTGGTGTTTGCAGCGACAGGCTGTGGGTTGTTGGAGTGGGAGATGTCCAAAAAAACAAATATGACGATTCCTTTCGCCCTCCGTTACGTGCCAATCAGAGATAAGATGCTAGTCTCCGAAGAACGTGAATAAACTCTTGCGGGGGTTCAAATATCGTCCAGAGGGGGAGGATCGGAGGAAAAAAAAAATGTGTTTGAGAGAGACAAGACAGCTGGTGGTTCATTCAGCCCACCAGCATACAGTTGCGTGGCCCCATGATATACATGGCGAGGGGGAGCAAGCGAAGAAAATCGATGTATGACAGGACATGTAGGAGCTTCCTTATGTCACAGTGTCCCAAACGAAGTAGGAGACGGCGCAAATCCTTAAAAAGCAGAGAAATGGATCTGTGCTAGTGCAAGAAAAACATAAAATTGAGAAGGGCAAGAGCGGCGAGAGGAGGAGGGGGTGTGGGAGACTGAAATAGGGAGAGGCAGAGAAATCGAAAGAATAGAGTGAATCAACCATATTTTCCCCCAGTCTTTGTGTTTTACATTCTGCGCAGGTCGCTTCCTGGCACTTCATGGTTTCGACCCAGCCGTATGACGCACCGCTCCCAGATGAAGGGGACCTGCTGCTGCTCGGGCTGATAATGATAATAGTTATGATGATAACAGTAATAACCAACTTCCCATGTCGCTCTTGTCCTGCCAGCTGCTTACGTGCTAGGATTATCAGCCGTTCTGACACACTGCAGTGGAGATGCTGCGGTACCCTGGGGCATGAGCGCGTGTGCGTTTCTGTGTGTTCGTGCATAAGTGCGTGCATGTGTAGGTGTTTACGTGGTGATGCCCTCAAATCTGTCCCCCTTGCCTCTATTTTCTGCTGATTACACTCTTGCCTGAGGTTGGTGGCCCATTCATCTGTAAGTCCTGTTCTGATGATGCTCAGGAGTGGGCAGTTGCCCACTCGCCCTCTCCACCTTTAGAGCCCCTCCCTGTTAGACCTGTGCGTCTAAAGGACAGATAGCACAGGCGGGTTGGTTGTTACGATGTTCTCATTGGCTCTTTGAAGTGAAGTGAAGTGACGTGTGGCCAAGTATGGTGACCTATACTTGGAATTTGTGCTCTGCATTTAACCCATCCAAGTGCACACACACACACACACCGTGAACACACACCCGGAGCAGTGGGCAGCCATATTGCTGCGGCGCCTGGGGAGCAGTTGGGGGTTCGGTGCCTTGCACAAGGGTCTCACCTCAGTCATGGTGTTGAGGGTGGAGGAGAGCGCTGGTTATTCACTCCCCCCAATTCCTGCCGGACCTGAGACTCAAACCTGCAACCTTCCGGTTACAAGTCCGACTCTCTAACCATTAACCATTAACCATTAGGACTTTAAATGCTTAACTCAATAGCATTTATGATAAGAAAGCAAATGTTTTACCAAAGCAACACTCTTAAAAATGTCATCGGTGGTTACATAAAGATCCATAACATTTCCATTCCACAAAAGCTTCTTTATAGTAGAAAAAGATTCTTCTGAATATTAAAACTGAAAGGTTCTTCTATGGCATGTAACCTTCATGTTTGACAGTGTAGAAAATCCCGATTTGACCACCTTACTAAGTACACTGTAAACAAAATTTTCCATAGTACATAAAGATTATTGGAGTACATTTTACAAGAAAATTCTATTTCAGTCTTTCCACTTCAAAAGTTCACATTTAATTCAATTTGTTACTTGCAGCTTCTTTGTAACTACTTGCGAAATGTAGCCTACTAGTAATTTGTGAGTTAAAACGTAAATCCCAGTTTTTTCTTCAGTGTAACTAAACATAAGCCCAGTACGTGTATTTTCATCTGAACAATTGCAACCTTATCACAAATGTAATTGAACAATTCAACACAAGTTCTTAAAATGGTTTGCTGGTGTTGTAGCTGCTATATGCTTTGTGTTTCGAGTCTGACTCATGGATACTCTTTTGCATTCACAGGTGTTTTTGTCATGTCTCATATGCTGATGACTATGACGCTCTGACTCAGTAACTAAAAATGACATCCTTGATTTGTATTCGCACAAATGCGCAGAAAGGACTTCTGGTCGGAGATCATACTAATTTTGAGGTACGAGGATAAGCAATTAAGTCAATTAGCTGGAAGTTAAGCTTCTATTGATTTCCAAGAATAGCATCTAAAAATGCTGCCGGTGAAATGACATGTGAACGCACGTTGCTCGATGGCATTTCGTGGCGAGAATGGCTCTTGCTTTCGTAATTAGCTTTCTTTGAATATGTAAATAAGCAGATGTTACTTTTAGCGAGTAGTTATAGCTGCCAAGATTCCCAAACAGGTGTAATCCAGAAATTGGAGTGTTAATTTGATGTCAATACAGGTTTTGGGATTTGTTTAGTTTTAACATTACATTTTCATTGTGTAATGAAAACAATATTGGTGTAATGAAAACAATATTGGATTATTATATTATACTGTTATTTGTGTGTGTGTGTGTGTATAGGGTGAATTCAGGTTGATTGGCATACTTTTTATACTATATTGCCAAAAGTTTTGGGACGCCTGCCTTTACATGCACATGAACTTTAATGGCATCCCATTCTTAATCCGTAGGGTTTTATACGGAGTAAGTTGGCCCACCCTTTCCAGCTATAACAGCTTCAACTCTTCTGGGAAGGCTTTCCATAAGCTTTAGGAGTGTGTGTAAGGGAATTTTTGACCATTCTTCTAGAAGCGCATTTGTGAGGTCAAGCACTGATGTTGGACTCTGTCTCTGCTCTAATTCTTCCCAAAGGTGTTCTATCGTGTTGAGGTCAGGCCAGTCAAGTTCCTCCACTCCAAACTCGCTCATCCATGTCTTTATGGACCTTGCTTTATGCACTGGTGTGCAGTCATGTTGGAACAGGAAGGGGCCATCCCCAAACTGTTCCCACAAAGTTGGGAGCATGAAATTGTCCAAAATGTCTTGGTAGGCTGAAACATTAAGAGTTCCTTTCACTGGAACTAAGGTGCCGAGCCCAACCCCTGAAAAACCAAAATTTACACTTGGCACAATGCAGTCAGGCAAGTGCCGTTCTCCTGGCAACTTCCAAACCCAGACTCGTTCATCGGATTGCCTGACAGAGAAGCGTGCTTCGTCACTCCAGAGAACAGTCTCCACTGCTCTAGAGTCCAGTGTCGGCTTACTTTACACCACTGCATCCGACGCTTTTCATTGCACTTAGTGATGTAAGGCTTGAATGCAGCTGCTCGGCCATGAAAACCCATTCCATGAAGCTCTCTACGCACTGTTCTTGAGCTAATCTGAAGGCCACACAAAGTTTGGAGGTCTGTAGCTATTGACTCTGCAGAAATTTGGCGACTTCTGACCCAGCTCTGTGATTTTACCTGGCCTACCACTTCGTTGCTGTTGTTTCCAATTTGTCCACTTTTTTTATAATACCACTAACAGTTGACGTGAAATATTTAGTAGTGAGGAAATTTCATGAATGGACTTATTGCGCAGGTGGCCACCTATCAAAGTACCACGCTTGAATTCACTGAGCTCCTGAGAGTGACCTATTCTTTAACAAATGTTTGTAGAAGCGTCTGCATGCCTAGGCGCTTGATTTTATACACTTGTGGCCATGGAAGTGATTGGAACATCTGAGTTCAACAATTTAGAAGGCTTTTGGCAATATAGTGTATATATATATATATATATATATATATATATATATATATATATATATATATATATATATATATATATATATATATACAGGGCTTTGCTCACTAGCCACTGTGGCTGGTGAAATAGATAGGGAAAATGGGTATTATATATATTTAATATTATCTCTTAATTTGGCAGCAGGTATATTATGATGCTGTCACTTTAAGACCTGACGTATGACGTTTTCTTTCTCAACTATTTACATTGACTTAAAACATAATTGACTGTGGATTACGTGAAACTCTCCAAGACCAGCATTTTGACATTGTTGTGTGTATTTGACTGTTTAAGTGCAATAAGCAGAGAAAAAGAACTCGATCTACTACTGAGAGGCGGCTTTATGTGTGCGCACTTTGGGTGTGAGCTAAATGAGTAAAATTATGCGCTATACTCGCAATCCCACGCCGAACTTCATTTCCTGTAACACCAACAAAATTTATTCAGAGCAAATGAAACGAGTGAGTAAGGGGAAATGGGTTTGTGTTCAACTCACAGAGGTTGGACAATGAAACTGAAACACCTGGTTTTCGATCACAATCATTTATTAGTATGATGTAGGGCCTCCTTTTGCAGCCAACACAGCATGAATTTGTCTTAGGAATGACAGATAGTCCTTCACAGTGGCCAGAGAGATTTTGAGCCATTCCTCTTCCAGAACAGTGGCCAGGTCACTATGTGATGCTGGTGGAGGAAAACATTTTCTGACTTGCTCCAAAATGCCCCAAAGTATACCCCATTTTTTCAAGTATAACATTATAAAGGGCAGAAATCCTTGTATGGGCACTTCTCCTGGAAGAGCATGCGCAGCGGCATGCACACACAACCAAAGCGAGAGCAAGAGTGCGCCCATCCACGGGCTTCGTTCGGGTTATGAAATCCGACGGCAGTCATTTTGTTTTTAGACCACACAATCAACAATGTCACTAAAGAAATGTGTTTTTGGTTGTGAGGGAAAGACAACCTTGTTCAGCTTCCCAAATAACCCAGCGTTAAGGAAACAGTGGATGCAGTTTTTTTCCGGAGCAGTAACAGAGTTCTGAAAGTGTGTTTGTTTGTTTCTGGTCATGAGTCGAAACCGCAGGCGGTGAGTGGAACTGCATCAAATGTCTGTGTTTTGTTGGCAATCGGTGTGTAAGTGCATAATGTCAACAGCAGGAACGTATAGCGAATCGAAAGTTATTCAGGGTCCAGGGATAATGCCATGATGATGTGTGTGTGCTCGTGACTCTTTAGCCCCACCCACTGCACGCCTCCACGAGTTAAGCCGTTTTCGGAATGAATCGGTACAGCGTATCTGTCTTATAAAAATGATAAAACTAAAGACTCTTCAGGGATATGAAGGATGCAATACTACTCTATAGGTACTCAAGATTAGCATGAGATTGGCAGAAACTGTGTGTGTTATGTACCCTTTAAAAATATTTAGATCTGGTGATCATGGGAGATGTTCAACCTCACTTTCATGTTCATCAAACCATTCTGTCACAAGTCTTGGTGCATTATCATGCTGATGCACGGCACCCCCTTCAGGGTACAATGTTTGAACCATTAGGTGCAAATGATCCTCCAGAATGGTTCGGTAGTCCTTGGCAGAGCAGGGAATGCCATGATATTGCAGCCCAAACATCACTGATCCACCAAGTGCTTCACTCTGGGCAGCAACAGTCCGGGTGTTAAGCCTCTTTAGGGCTTCTCCACACCGTAACTCCCACGGATTTGGGAAAGACAGTTAAGGTGAACTCCTCAGAGAACAATACATGTTTCACATTGTCCACAGCCCAAGATTTGCACTGTTGGTACCAATGAAAGTGACATTTGGCACAGGGATGAGTGACCAAAGGTTGAGCTATTGCAGCCCGACCATGAATATTGACTCTGTGGAGCTCCCGACAGACAGTTTTGGTGGAAACAGGAGAGACGAGGTGCACATTTAATTCTGCAGTAAGCTGGGCAGCTATGGTTTTCTGTTTTCTGGGACAGTTACTCCTGTTGGATGTGGTTCATCCTTCGTTGTGGTATGCCAACATTACCCTGGATACCATAGCTCACGATACAGACATGCTGTCCTGGTCACAGATGAGCCAGCGAGGTACCAACAATTTGTCTTTTTTAAAATCTGATATGTCTACCATTATGTTTTGTGGATTGCAATATTTTATGTATTATGTACAGCTGTGCCATTGCTCTGCTAATTCAACTTTCACACTCTGCGTTTACTGATGGAATTTAAAATCGATGAAAATTGAGGCCACTAAGCCGCGCATGTATATACGCATGAAACCTCCAATACTGTATTGGCCAGTGTTTCAGTTTTGCGTGTGTGTGTGTATACATATACATACACATATGTGTAATATATATATTACACACACTGTACACACACACACACACACACACACACACACACACACACACACACACACACACACACACACACACACACACGTATGTATGTGCATATGTGTGTGTATATTACACATGCACATACATACGTGTGTTTACAGTATGTGTAGTGTGTGTGTGTATATATTACACATGCACATACATACGTGTGTGTGTGTGTGTGTTTATATATATTACACATGCACATACATGTGTGTATGTGTGTGTACAGTATGTGTAGTGTGTGTGTATATATATATATATATTACACATGCACATACATACGTGTGTGTATGTGTGTGTACAGAATGTGTAATGTGTGTGTGTGTATATTACACATGCACATGCATACGTGTGTGTGTGTGTGTGTGTATATATATATATTACACACACACACACATATATTACACATACTGTGTATATTACACATGCACATACATACCTGTGTTTACAGTATGTGTAGTGTGTGTGTGTATATATTACACATGCACATACATACGTGTGTATGTATGTGTGTGTGTGTGTGTGTGTGTGTATATATTACACATGCACATACATACATGTGTGTATGTGTGTGTACAGTATGTGTAGTGTGTGTGTGTGTATATATATATATATATATATTACACATGCACATACATACGTGTGTGTATGTGTGTGTACAGAATGTGTAATGTGTGTGTGTGTGTGTATATTACACATGCACATACATACGTGTGTTGTGTGTGTGTGTGTGTGTACACAGTATGTGTAATATATGTGTGTGTGTGTGTGTGTGTACACACACACACACACACACACACACACACACATATATATATATGTGTGTGTGTGTGTGTGTGTGTGTGTGTGTGTGTGTGTGTGTGTGTGTGTGTGTGTGTGTGTGTGTGTGTGTGTGTGTGTGTATGTGTAATATATATACACACACACACACACACACACACACACACACACACAGACAAACAAATATACATAAATACATTTACTGCATATTCCTTTCAATCCTATTTCTCATATTACTCTGTTTTTTCTAACATAATGCGAGAATTTAAATTCAAATGAATGTTAATATGACCATTTGTTAAATAGCTGTTTAATTAGTGGGATAATGTACAGTCAGCTGGTCTATTATATTATATTTAGTATATTATATTTATTATATTATTTTATATTTATATAACAGTGTCAAGAATAGTCTCCGAGATATTACAACAAAAACGTCTAGTATAGTGGACAGCAAAATGAATTGCTGGGTCTCAAGAGGATAATTGTATCATAAAAGCATTTAACCTCGGGTTCCTCCAGGGGGACTGCATGTTGCCTCAACACTAAATCACTTCAAACAAAATGATCTACTCTATAACAAATAATAATTGCTTGGTTAATATTACAATCTAAGATGTTTACATCTTTCATTTAACGTCTGAAATGCCCATTTATAGATGTCACATGGAAAATTGAACTAAAGCCAGATAAAAGATGCAGGCACATTTTGAAATATTTGTGAATTTCTGAATCTGCCTCCACATCATCATGAATCACTGAGGAGGCTGCAGTCCCAGGTGCTTGCTTTTTTTATACAGTAATTAAAAGCCACGTTGTATGAGCACGACAGAATTAATTGTTAAAAATTGGGGCTCTTAGTGTGCAAATTTGCCTTGAAACAACAGAGACTTAATTACTGGTCATAAATGAAGGAAAAGACCTAGTGCCATTAGTTGTAGGGCGACGGGCACCAGGGCCATTAGTGATGGGCTAAATTGGGCTAATTTTCTGTGAGGGCCATGTGTGTGATGGAGTGATGTAGAGGGGAAAAGGAAGACCGAGAGAGGGGGAGGAGGAGAGAAAGATGGGCTTTAAATGGGGGGTGGGGCTCCATCAGTTTGGAAATGGTGAGTAATGAATCCGCAGCCAAATTAAGTGTATGAGTCAAACATTTAGGAACTAGATGTTCTGTAAATTAAAGATGTTTATCATGACTGCTCTGCTTTCAGCTGCTTTTAAGCATCTTTTAAACATGTGCCAGTGTTTCATTACAGGCCTGTCTTGACGGAGTCACATCGCCCGTCTATGATAAACATCTGCTCAGTGGGACAATTCTAATTTATGCACCTTTGTTCTGAAGGATTAACTGCTTTCCTGTGCTATTTTTGAAAATCCTAAAGGATTATGTACACCCTACTCAGACAGTAATAGATGATTTTATCAAAACATTACAGTAAAATTCATTGCAATAATTAGACACCCAAAACCACTCATTTATATAAGGACTCATTTATAAAATAGTTTACAGCCCTTTTTAAAATACCTCTATATTATATTTTATTATAATTATTATATTATTGTATTTTATTATATTAATACTTAAGAAAATATAATGATCAAAACAATAGTGAATATAATAAAAACAATAACTCTCAAGGCTTTTTTAAAATACCTCTGAATATATTATATTATATATTATATTTATTATATTATATTAATTATATTGTATTGTATTAATACTTAAAAATATATAATGATCAAAACAATAGTGAATATATAAAAACAATAATTCTCATGTCTTTTTTGAAAATACCTCTGAATATATTATATTGTATTGTATTGTATTATATTAATATAAAAAATATAATGATGAAAACAATAGTGAACATAATAAAAACAATAACTCTCATGGCCTTTTTAAATACATCTAAATAATATATTATGTTAGTATATTATATTAATTATATTATTAATTTATATATTATATTATATATTATATTATATTATATTAGAGTTGTTTAAAAAGGGCCATGACACTAATTTTTATTGTTTATTCATTATTATTATTGTTATTATTATTATTACTACTATATTTTAAGTACAAATAATGAAATAGTATTACTTAAATATTAATTATTAACAACAATAGTAATGAATAAAATAAAAACAATGCCAAAACAAATTCACTTTTTTTTCTTTTTTTTTTTAATACCTCAAAATTATTTAAACAATAAAATTAAGTAATCAAGATAAATAGAAAAGCAAAAAGCTTCATACGCAAATCCAAAACCTCACACTTTCACATTTGAACACACATGCTTCTTACATGGTCTTGTCGCAGATGGCACCTGTGCAGCCAGACACGCATGTGACAGCACTTGCTCGTCATCTCGGCTTCCCAGATAAAGACTCTGCGCTCTGTGATAACGGCCATCGTCTCGGCTCTAGTGCCCTTAGGGTTTTAGGCAGAATGGGAGAGGCTAATCTCAGACACAATAACCAGCAGAGATGACAGACCAGCACACTGCAGCTGTGTCACGCCACCATGCACACCACACATTAGCCATTCACCGAGGGGGAGAGGAGAGAATAAAACCTCTGTGAATACCAGGATTTGCCAAATGGCTGACTGCTTACGTGTGTACATCTTAGTTTATACTTTAACATAAACTATAATATAAATGTCTCTCTTTTTTTTCATGTGCGTGTCCATTTATGTTATCTTTTAGCCCATGGCGGTTAGATGTACAAGCAGCATATACGATTATTCCTTTATTGTGGTCCTTTCTGATAGACAATTTTCTCCCATCACACTCCTTTTACATCTGTCCCTTTTATGTGCTCTGCCTGATAGGGGACTGTGTGTGTGTGTGTGTGTGTGTTTGTGCTATAGTAATGGTTTTGTGTGCTTTAATCCTCGTTCTGATGCTATACCTCAAAGCTTAGGATGATAGACCAACTATATAAACAGTTTATGTCTTTATATATATATATGCGTGTGTGTGTGTGTGTGTGTGTGGGGGGGGGGACACTGCTCTCTTTCATCTCCTTTCATTCTCTAAACCTGTTTAACCTCCACATTTTTGATCCCTTGTATCAAAAAGGCTCAGATGAAAGCGAAAATGCCTGTATATTTATGTAATTATACGTTCTGTGTTTGTTTAACTCCGCAAGAAAGATTGATATGTTAGATCTGTTAACCTCCACTTCACAGTGTCTAAGTACTGTTGTACTACAACCGAGATGATGACAATGAATGTTTGTAATCCAAAAACAAATTCCCACTTTGTTGTTTTTGACCGTTGTTTGCTGGTGACTCACCCGCTTCATGCATATTTCTTTGTCTCTTTGTGTCCCCGTCTCTCTTTTTCCGTATCTGTTTTGTCTGTCTCCTTCTCTCTTGCTCTCTCTAAATGTAAAATGAGAGCCCGCCCCCGATAGGTCACTTTACTAATGCGAAAAGACACAATTTCACATGCGTGTTTAGCATCGAAATAACCCGCCATCCAATCACCGCGCAATACACATCACAGCTCGCTCTGTCACGATGATGTCACAGGGTGTGTAGAGCGTGTAAGCGCGTTGCGTAGCGAGTGGGCACGCGGCAGTGCGGAGCATCGGCTCAAATCTGAGATTTATTGTGAGTGTCGCCCAGTTCTCTTTTTTTCTTTTCTTTCCCACTCCGCCCTTTTTTCATTTAACGTCACATTGGCATCAATCATCACTTTTCCCTTGCCCCCCCCTCATCCATCCGTCTCCTCCATTGCGATTTCTTCTCGCCGTATCAGTCTGCTCATCCTCCCTTTTCCATTTATCACATCTACATGATTGTTATTGCTCATTTGCGCTCTGACAGTATTAAAACACCTCAGGCTTACAACAGCTTGCTGTGCCATTTCATTCTCGCCAACCCCCCCCCCCCCCCCCCCCCATGAAAACACTGGTGCCTGAAACAACGTGGAAGTGGGAGAGCGCAAAAACAAACACACATCATAAACGCCACGCGCTACACAGGAATTAAACTGTCAGACGAGTAAGGACTGTGTGCCAGAGCTGCTGCGTGCGGGTCTGTAATCAGCTTCATTATACTTGTGTGCTAGCCGTCCTTTCCGGGGTCTATCAAAAATTATTTTAAAAGGACACAAAATGCCTTTATTTCACAGCCAGGGGTGACTGCTGAAGCGTTTCAAAGCCATTTGACTGAAAATGAGTGCAGCTCAAGCGTGGAAATGGCAAGCTGTTTATGATGTCACCTAAACCCAGACTCATTCTGTAGGTTCCTATTCTGTATTTTCTGAAATTGCATGTCGGCCTGCTAGAGCAGATCTCTTTTGAGATAGCGGCTTGTTTTCGCAATTAAAAAGTCATTTTCTCCCCCCCCCCCCCCCACCCCACCCCACCCATAATAGTTCATAGCGAAATCTGCCTGACGTTTGTTCGCCATGTTTTCAGTGACGGGGCCAGTGGCTTTGCACTCGCTCACTCAGTTCTGATTGAACAATGACCGGACTCTCGCTGTCTGAGGTCGCTCCATTGGGGTATTTATACCAAAGCATGACAATCCCTTCAGTCCAATCAGCAGCTGCCATATTAGAGCTGAAATGAAATGGCAGTGTGTTATGTTTTGCTCTCGTGTTCTTTGAGAGCGTGCTGCCGCATTGGCCAATCATTGGCGCAGCGTGCAGTCTCTTCCGTCTTTGTGATTTCTTTGGAATGCTGTTGTTTGCTTAAATTGCTCTCTTCTTGCACAAGAAAGCCGGAACAGAGCGCACGGCTCGAGAAAGGGCGGCTGATTGCGGCTATTGTCTAGCGAGTGTGGCTCATGGGCACTCACGGGGTAATTGCCGCTCAAGGAGGCTGAGACGTGCACCAAAGGGAGAGACCGTATGTGTGCGAGAGCGAGTGTGTTGTGTGTTTGGAAAGGAGGATGAGAACAGAGCCGCCAATGGTGCCGAAAGGGTTTCGCTTTATAATTTATGATAATTTTTTTCCCAACAATGCTAGTTAGTAACCAAAGAGGGACTTTTAAACTATGTGTACTAACACACTCTCTCATTGTTTCACAAAAGACACAGTGCTCGGTCAAGGGCAAGTGGGAAATAGAGGAGGGTGGGGGGGGGGGGGGGCAACAATCTAACGGCTTGTATAGCAGTTTATTGTGTGCCAAGACAAGTCTGCGGCTTGTAACCTGAAGTCCCATCTTTCACCGTGATGTGTGTCTTTGCCTTGCTTGAAGGCGATGTCAGCGAGATGGAAACGTTCAGAGAATAGTCTGCTCCATCAGAGCCCCGGAGCCATCATGATTTTTAAAAGACGTTATCTGTTAATGCGGCGATGATTATCTTTGAGGTTTCATTCCACTTGAAGTACGACTTTTGTCAGATGTTGTTTTGCACTCATAAGATACATTTGCCTTTAGAGCCAGAGCTTGTGTGGATGTGTGTGCCTGGCTTTTTCCATCAATTTTGTTTAATTTATAGTGTGACACCTGGAATTGTGAAGGTTTACATCCTTGCAAACACACTCTGTCTGCATCTGCATCTCTGACTTTGAAAAAATGCCAAGCTGCCGGAAATCTACATTTGCATTGATGAGTGGCTGTGTGTGCACATCGGCGTGGATGTAGAGATTTTGTGGCCTGAAATGCAGCCATGTGTATAGATGTGGGGGTCTTTGAACGTTCATGTTATCATATGTTGGTATTATTGGGGGTGGGGGGGGTGGGGGCAGCGAGGGGGGGGGGTGAATGTGTGTGTACACTGTATATAAATTGTCAGGTTGTAATTAAATGTGCAGACCTCTCTACTATCTCCTCCTCCAGCCCTGCGCCAGTGACGCACAAACGGCTGCAGCAAAGTGAGTCATCCAGCCCTGAGGATCACCAGCCCTCCCTCTATCTCTATATCCCCCTCTTCCCCAGTCCCCCCTTGTACCTCTTTCTCTTACCCTCCTCCATTCAGTCCCTGCCACTCCATCCTTCGTCTCCTTTCCTCACTGTCCCCCCAGATTTTTCTAGTCGCGTGTTTTTTTTTTTCACTTATTGACCGATTTCCCCCCATATGCGAGTCTCTCTGCATTTCTCTTTCTGTCTCTCTCCCACAAAATGTTACTACTTTTTCACTACTATTCTCATCTTCCGTCCTTTTCAGTCACTTTATCGCAGTCTCTATTATATTTTGCCATCTTTTTTCCATTCGCATCAAATCGATAAAAATAAAATGGATGCTTTAGACGAAAAAATCCAGATGGTGGTAAGTTTAAGAAAGAAAGTAACATAAGGAAAAAATTTGAAGGAAGGAAATGAAGAAGTCAAAAGTGGATGTTTGTCTTGTATGTCCTGCGTCAAAGATGCGTCACGAGAGACTATATACAGGTGTGTATGTATACTGGCAAGTTACTTTTCCATGAGGTGATCTGCCAAGAGAGTAATTGTATGTAAGAGAGATAAACATGAGTTACCGTAGAAGCTAAACAAAATCCTGACTCAATATATGACTCATTTTTAATCACTACGTTATCCAAAATTGACAGCTGCAACCAAAACAAGCAAGGAGCAGTAAAGGGAAGTGTACGAGCGAGCGGAAACGGGTCACTTGGTGACTATAAATCAATCAGAAGTGTTACACACATGCTTGGTGCTTAAATGACAGTATTGTGTAGCTTTTGAGGTCATGTGCTAATATTCTGTCCTTTTAAGATTTTTTGGAAGAAGTGGGAAGAAGGCCAATCGCATCCGTGAGTCATGTAATTGTGGCACTGCTCAAGTTCATCGGCTGAAAAAAAAAAGAGGAAGAAAGAAGCAATTTAGCACCTAACTTGCCGTGGTTATCCAATTAGCTTCATCTAAAACGCGGATATGCATGGGGAGCAACATACTGATGTAGCCATTTAAACGCTCTCAAAGACTTCTGCTGAAACACAATCAAATGAAATCTATTCTTTTATTAAAATGAAAGTGGCTGTAGAATAATAGCTGAGTGGGTAGCTGGCATGTAAATAAAGAGAAACCGGAAATTTAACTTTTTCAAATTCTCAAAGTGGTTACAGCTGTGACTCATTCAGTTTGCTCAGCCATTGCAGATGTGCCATGACTACCTAAAGAGTCACACTACAAACTTTTGATTTCCCAAATTGTCTCTACTCGCAATAATGTATGTAAATTAGTTTCAAACATGAACAAGTGTGTACGTCAACTGTAGGATGTTATATTTTGGTAGGCCTGGTGGTAAATTACATTTATATAATCAATATTTTCAGCTTTTCTGTGAAAGCTCAGCGTGGTTTTTTTTGCTCTAAGATGTTTTAAAAGTTTGAAGTAAATTCAAAATCTTCATTGCGAGTAGTATAGAATACAATAAGAATCTAGTTTCCACTGTTTCTCTAAGTAAACACAAAGAATAATATTATTTTCATTCATATGAACCAAAAATCTTGTCATAAAAAGTGATTACTTCACTGAAAAAAAGTGTGTTGGATTTACATGATTTAATTGTGTACATCGGTCCCACATGAATCAATTAAGTTAAACAAACATAATTTGTTCATGTAACATCAACATCATGGAATGAATACATTTTAAGTGAACGAATTAAGTAGTCTCAAAGTGAATTTATATGGCTCCCTGACATGATTCAGGCATTCAATTTCATATATTCATTCATCCACTTCATTATCATATATTTTAATGTTACACAACTGAATTAATATACTGAACTAGCTAGTTTATAAACTTTTAGCTACCACTAGCACACGTTAGCTTCTTGAATGCTAAGCATTAAAAGCTCCTTCAGCAAAGCCATGATGACATTAGTCCACAGCCTAAGCAAATGCTCCACTTTAAATTGCTCTAATAATTCCAACATAATTGAATATTAAACACAATCAAGTCTCCCCCTTTCTCATCTTGCTAAAAAACACATAACATAACACTTTTACATACAAAAAAACCTTGATTTAGCCGTTTACAAAGCATGCTGGGAACTAACAAGACCCACCCAGTTTCAGTTAATGCAACACAAATCATTCATGTAATCTCAACACAAACGAATTACGTAAACTTCAATTTGACTTATATTTAAGTGGATTGAACACAATCAAATTAAGTTAGGACAAAATGTATAGCAATTTTAACTAAGCAATTTGAATAAGCAGTTCAAATCTTTTTTAATACATGAAAAATGTCTTGCATATGCCAAATGAGACTTTTGCGAATATTTTTGAGTTTTGCCGCAAATAATGACAATTCTGAATCTGTTCATATGTACAGTGTGGACCAATTAATAGAAATGAACTGAACTTTCAAAGTTCAAACTCAAAATCTCACACTTACAAGGAGGGATTGCAAAATGTGTCTAATGACATTAGTCTTTCTGTCTCTCTCCCACAAAATGTAACTACTTTTTCACTATTCTCATTTTCCGTCCTTTTCAGTCGCTTTATCATTCTCGCAGTCTATTATATTTTGCCATCTTTTTTCCATTCGCATATTGATCAAATTAAAATGGATGCTTTGGATGGAAAAGTGCAAATGGTGGTAAGTTTAAATAAAGTAACAACAATGGAAGGAAAGAAATAAAGAAGTAAAAAGTGGATGTTTGTCTTGTATGTCCTGCGTCACAGCTGCGTCACAAGAGACTATAAACATGCTCTTTAGGAAATTGAATGGCCAAACAAATCTTTTAATGTCCCTGAGATATTCACAATGTTGTTTGATTTTATATCGCCGGCAAAGTCCTAGTGAATACATTGTGAATTTGTGATATATTGCCTAACTCTGTTCATTTAAATATTGCGTGGTTTTGAAATCTGGTCTCCTCATCCTTAAGAGAGGTTCAGAATGGAGAGGCAGTGTGGGCGAGTTAGTGGAGGCGATGGTGTGATGTAGGGGAGCAGGTATGTTCTTATCAAAACATTATCTGGGACAGCAAGGTCGTTGCTCGCCAGAGGACACCTTTCTGTACTTAGAAAACACTGTTTAAAAACCACCCACCAAGATGCAGCTTAAAGAAATAATCCGACAGGCAGCCTAGTTGGTTCAAACTGTAAGAGAGCACAAATGCATTGTCATTATCTATGCGTGCGTGTATACATAGTACCGTCAAAAGTTTTAAAGAAGTCTCTTATGCTCACCAAGGCTGCATTTAATTTATTAAAAATACTGTAAAACAGTAATATTGTGATATACACCGATCATCAGGCATAACATTATGATTGGGGAAGTGAATAACACGGATTATCTCTTCATCACGGCACCTGTTAGTGGGTGGGATATATTAGGCAGCAAGTGAACATTTTGTCCTCAAAGTTGATGTGTTAGAAGCAGGAAAAATGCGTAAGGATTTGAGCGAGTTTGACAAGGGCCAAATTATGATGGCTAAACAACTGGGTCAGAGCATCTCCAAAACTGCAGCTCGTGTACGGTGTTCCCGGTCTGCAGTGGTCAGTATCTATCAAAAGTGGTCCAAGAAGGAACAGTGGTGAACCGGCGACAGGCTCATGGGCGGCCGAGGCTCATTGATGCACGTAGGGAGTGAAGGCTGGTCCGTGTGGTCCGATCAAACAGACGAGCTACTGTAGCTCAAATTCCTCAAGAAGTTAATACTGGTTCTGATAGAAAGGTGTCAGAATACACAGTGCATCGCAGTTTGTTGCGTATGGGGCTGAATAGCCACAGACAAGTCAGGGTGCCCATGCCGACCCCTGTTCAATGCCGAAAGTGCCAACAGTGGGCATGTGAGCATCAGAACTGGAGCAATGGAATAAGGTGGCCTGGTCTGATGAATCACGTTTTCCTTTACATGACATGGATGGCCGGGTGCATGTGCATGGCTTACGTGGGGAACACATGGCACCAGGATGCACTATGGGAAGAAGTTAAGCCAGCGGAGGCAGTGTGATGCTTTCGGCAATGTGGATGTTACACGTACCACCTACCTAAGCATTGTTGCAGACCATGTACACCCTTTTAATGGAAACGGTATTCCCTGGTGGCTGTGGCCTCTTTCACAGGATAATGCGCCCGGCCACAAAGGAAAAATGCTTCAGGAATGGTTTGAGGAGCACAACCTTGACTTGGCCTCCAAATTCCCCAGATCTCAATCCAATCGAGCATCTGTGGGATGTGCTGAACAAACAATTCCGATCCATGGAGGCCCCACCTTGCAACTTACAGGACTTAAAAGATCTGCTGCTAAAATCTTGGTGCCAGATACCACAGCACACCTTCAGGGGTCTAGTGGAGTTCATGTCTCGACGGGTCAGGGCTGTTTTGGCAGCGAAAGGGGGATCAACACAACAGTCATAATGTTATGCCTGATCGGTGTATTATTACGATTTAAAAAAACATTCCTATGATGGCAATGCTGAATTTTCAGCATCATTACTTGTCTTCAGTGTCATATGATCCTTTAGAAACCATTCTAATATGCTGATTTGGTGCTCAAGAAACGTTTCTTATTATCATCAACCATGTTGGAGGAATCATTACAAGTAACACGAGTTGTAATCAGATTACTTTTTCAAGTAACTAGTAAAGTAATGCATAACTTTTACATTTACAACAAATAGCTGAGTTCCTTTTTCAAATATGTAATGCAAGTTACTTTGTTTTACTGACCGACAGCTCTTCTGTCCCAATGTTGAGAGAAATCGTGTAAACATTATGGTTATTGTAGTTCTAGACTAAATGTGAACATGCATTTACATCAAAAACAGATTTAATATTCCTCAATAAAAACAGTGAAATGCAAACTCAGAGTGTTATGCAAACTTGCAATAATTAAATATGTTAAATAATACAAAAATACTTTATGTATTTAATCTCACTTTATTAACCAGTGTCTTTCCTGCTGACCTTCAATGATCCAATTCAACCATACAAATAAGTAAAAATGACTTTAAACATCACATTTGTGTATCATTTTTTAGTTTTTTTTGTTTATTCTTTTATTGTAAAAGTGTTGAACTGTGAGGTTTGCTTGAGCTGCACCCTCTACTGTAAATGTGTATATTTGCTTTTCTTTTAGCCTAATTTCTTTTTTGTGTGAAACAGCCTTTTCATTTGTCAAACAAGCAACCCCAGACCAGGTGAGAAAATGTCAAACAAAATGTAACGCATTACTTTTCATAAAATGTAACAGTTACTTATTTATGGAGTTAAACAATATTGTAATGCATTACTTTTAAAAGTAACTTTCCCCATCATTGATTATCAATGTTGAAATGTTGTGCTGCTTAATATTTTTGTGTAAAGTGATTCTTTGATGAATAGAAAGTTTAAGAACTGCATTTATTTGAAATAGAAATAATTTGTAACATCACTGTCACTTTTGAATTGAATGTGTCTTTACTGAATAAAAGTATTATTTCCTTCAAGGCTTTTCTGTGTGTGTGCCTGCAAGAAGTATTTTTCTGTGGCTGAAAGATCTAAACCAGGTCCAACTCACTAAACATCTCTCTCACAGCTTTATTTTTGCATCAAATATAACTTCCACAATATTGCTGATTGATATGAACCTGTTAAAATTGATTATACAGTCAAACCAAAAATTAGACACCAGATATGTTTTTACTAGTGGGTACAGGACACTATAGTTAATTTAAGCAGGGCTGTGCACAGACATTTTGAGGGGCAGTGGCTCAAAACAAAAAAAGGGGCACTGGGGTGAGGTGGCATTGGGGCAAGGATTGTCCATACAAATGATCCATCTTACTCTTACTAGTCAGTCAAAACAGGTTTGATCTAATTCTGTGTCTATCGAAAATAGTGATATATGACATTGTATTATGTCGAATATCAAAGTTTTTGTGTCTATTTGTTGATGAAGGATTTGTGGACACAATGTTTTTGGCTTTGTGGAGTAAATGTTATAGCTTTCATTTTGAAGAAAAAAAAAGTAAGATGACCCAGCCATATATGGCACAGAAGGCCCCAAGTGGCATGTTGTTACTGGTGTTATTGTTATTGTTTTTTTTTTTGTTTTTTTTTATACTTATTGTAATTAACGGGGCTATTATTTAATATTTTCATAAGTTAGATGTACATTTCAGGCATCTTCACTTTCATTACATTTACATTTATGCATTTAGCAGACGCTTTTATCCAAAGCGACTTACAACTTGGGGGTACATGAAGCGATTGGTCATAAAGAGTCGAGAAGCGCAATAAGAGCCTGAGATCCTGAGACCGTGTACATTGCTCAGTGTAGCACAGGCTAGAGTAGAGAGGGAAGAAGAAAGAGAAAGAGGAGAGGAAAAGTTTTTTTTTTTTTATGAGGTTAAGTGCTCACGGAAGAGCTGAGTTTTAAGTTGACTTTTGAATGATGTCAATGATTCTGCACTTCGGATGGCGTTGGGAAGATCGTTCCACCAGCTGGGAACGTTGAATGAAAATGTTCTGGAAAGGGATTTTTTCCCCCTCTGTGATGGTACCACAAGCCGTCGTTCCTTTGCTGAGCGAAGGCTTCTGGTGGGGGTGTGGATTTGTAGAATGGGGTCAAAGTAAGCAGGAGCTGAGCGCGTGGTGGCTCTGTATGCAAGCGTCAGCGCCTTAAACCTGATGCGAGCAGCGAGTGGTAGCCAGTGCAGGGAGATGAAGAGAGGTGTGACGTGGGTCCTTTTGGGCTCGTTGAAGACAAGACGTGCTGCTGCATTCTGGATCATTCGAAGTGATTGGATCGCACAAGAGGGGAGTCCAACCAGAAGCGCATTGCAGTAGTCAAGTCTAGAGATAACCAGGGCCTGGACAAGAAGCTGTGTTGCGTGCTCTGTTAGGAACGGTCTAATCTTCCTGATGTTATGGAGCGCAAACCGGCATGAGCGAGCTGTCTTAGAAATGTGTTCTCTGAAGGACAGCTGGTCATCAAATATTACTCCAAGAAGTTACTCATTAAGAATGTTACTCATTAAAACCTATAGGTCAATTGAGTGATTTCTATTATGACAAAATCTATTGTTTATTTTTTTATTTTTTTATTATGACATATCTTCAATTAAAATAAGGGCAATTATATTGATATGCTTGTACATAAGTCGTACAAAAATACCTTTCAGATGATTATCTTTTACTGGGATTCAGATTTTTCTTTTATCAGTTATTCAATATTTTTTGTATTTTACATTATGACACGGAAGATGTATAGCCTAAATAGTAATAAGAATTATATCAAAAGTAATTTATACATTCTGCAACAGTTTATGGGTTATTATATGAAATTAGGCCTTTATATATTCTACAAAGTGTGCCATCAACAGCAAAGTTGATGTTATTTATATTAGATCAAACTTGATTAGACAAGAATTATAATTCTCTTCCAAGAACGTGTATTTTGTACAAGTTGTTAGCACTATTAGAAGATCAGGAGCAAAATAATACAGAAATACAAAAACAAATTACCAAATTACTAATTCCGCGGATTGTAATGCATAGCCTACTGTTAATGCAATGACATTCTGGAACTGTCGTCTCCGCTTTCCAGATTTCCGCGCACAGACTCTGAGTGACGCTGGGGAGCAAGCGGGAAAACACGGGAGCGGATTTGCGGAATTGGTGGATCTTTAGCTGAGGGAAAACAGAACACTTTTAGCGGGGATGGGTAGCGACCATAGACTGCGAGAGGGGCACCTCAGCTGATGAGGGTAGAGGGGCAGTGGCTCTAGCCACCGGGACACCACCGTGTGCACGGCCCTGAATTTAAGTGAGGATAGCAGAATAAAGTAAACTGTGACATATTATACTAGCCTGACATCGTCATCCTCAGATTCTAGTCAGAATAAGAGTCTGATACTGCTCCATTGGGCTGTGATTATGAGGTGTGTTTCAACCATAGACAGTAAAAGAAATGGACACAGCGACCCCATAGGCTTTGACGTGGAAAAGTGAAGTCAATTAGAAGCACTCACTTCCTGATGGCTGAACGTACTGTGCAGCCTCATGGTGCGTTCACACCGGACGTGATTCGCGCGAGTGATTTTCATGTTAAGTCAATGCAAAGACGCAAAATGGCATTCTGCGGCGGTGCGATTGAGGCGGTGCGAATGACGCAAATTGAGCGTTTTGAACGCGCGAATCGCACGTAAGTTGAAAAATCTGAACTTTGGCGGATATTTCGCGCCGCGTTAACCAATCACGAGCTTGCTCTAGTAGTGACGCATTTACAAGCAGAGGCAGAAATCCGAACAACAATGGAGAACAAGATAATCATGGCCGTATGTGGATACCCGGAGCTGTATGATACATCATCCTATCACTACAGGAACAGGAATAAAAAGGATCTTGCTTGGAAGAAAGTGAGTGAGGAGGTCGGACAGTCAGCTACCCTCTCAACAAAATCTATGTCAGCCATTTCACAATGAGACTGGAGCAGAAAAAAAGAGCCAGAGCCAGAGGCAAATGTGAGAAAGACTAGCCGAGGAAAGTAGGGGTCTTGCCGGGTAAACGAGCGCGGAATGTCACTGATCGCCTGGATCTCACAACTCCGAAAACGCCAAAAAAAAAGGCTCAAATAGGCACTCTTTTTATAAATTAACCACATATTTGAGCTTTAAACAACTATATTATCGCCTGAAAAAGTCTTTAAACTACGTTTTGTCACACATTAATAGTAGTATTTTTTACAAGTGACCGAGACGAGCTGACTCATATAGAAGCCCCTCCCATGATGCAAATTCGCGTCTGTTGTGTAGTTGTCACATGCGAATTTCACTCGTGAATGAAGCGAGTAAACTCAAAATGTTCAAGCGTCCACCTTCGCGCGAATCGCGTCCGGTGTGAACGCCACATCAGACTGAGCTTGACGACGTAGATGTGACGTGAGCAACCAGTGTGCAGTTTTAAAGGAGAATTTTTAAGTTAATCTTGATCGTTATACCTTTGTGAGTACTGTCTATAGAAAAAAAAAAAAAAAACGGATTGGTGCAAGCTGTAGTCTCCCCCCTGGACTATTTACATTTTTACCGGCTACAACTGAGTTCTCACGGGACTTCAGCGAGACTACATCTTGCCGTCTAAAACACTATCTCTGTGAGTTTAAACAATGGCTAAGTTGCTAAACGCATCTCATTGTCATGTAAGGGCCCTTTTCATGTTAGACAGACATTTGAATTGCATTTTGTGTCTGTTAAGAGGCACAAAGACACTTTATGTATATGCCCCCATAGCTGCCGTGTTAGCTGAGTGGGAGCTTTGGGCATTAACTGTAACAGCTCCGTGTTGCAAGCACCAATCCGGTTCGGGTTTTTTTTCTATAGACAGTACTCACAAAGGTATAACGATCAAGATTAACTTAAAAATTCACCGGAGTTCTCCTTTAAGTCTTCTAGTAGTTGTGCAAAGTGAAATCTGAATCACGTTGAAATATTTTGTCCCGTTGCTTTTGGCTCTCTATGGGCTTCTGCCCATTCTTCTCCCTTGACTTTTATTGGACTTTATGCCTCCACATCCCCCAGATTGCCTCATAGACAGTAAAAGATTGCCTGCAAGCTTCTCCTACTGTCTATAAGGTAATTTCTCTACTATACATGGGCGTCGGAAGCAAAAAAAATGTGGGTGGGTCCTCTCTCAGAAAAAAAAATTACTGGAGCCTAGATGCCATTTACATTAAGTACTGTGCAAATATACGGCTTTGTTTGCTAAAAGTCTGGTTGGGAAAGACACAATTATGGAAATCGCATTATCACTGAGAGTGGCAATAGCAATAGTGTAGGGGTAAGACGCATAGCATCAAGTTTTGACGCAAATCTACCTGCGGTTCGAATCCGCCTTTTGCCAAACTCACTCCATTTTCCCATCACATATCAGATAGGAAAGGCATTTATTATTTTTTTTAAATGAAGAAAATATTAGAAAAGTGTAAATAAAGCATCTAACATGTGTTTAATAATAAGTTTTTATCGGTTAGGGGTAAGTAAACAGACGTGCTGAATTAGAGACGGTAAAAGTGAGTGGGTCCAATATCATTGATCGTAAAAAGTGGGTGGGTCTTGGTTCCGACGCCCATGCTACTATGCGACAGGTAGTCACGTGGTTATGACTAGGGATGGGGCCGATCTGAGCCAGTATCGGTATCGGGTCCGATACCAGCGTAATTCACGTATCGGATTTTCCCGATCCAACCTGCGGAGAAATCCGATATCCACGAGCCATGTCTGCGCTTTAACGTTGTTTGCTGAAATGACTCCAAACGTGATTCCCGCCGGCTTGTCAGCTAGCTGGCTGCAAATTATGGAATGGATTTCCTGAATGGAGGCGCGGCTCAATGAGATACAGAGTTATGAGACTCCCCCGCTCAGGAAATCCATTCCGCAGTTTGCAGCCAGATAGCAGTATAATATTGAGCAGCATTGTGGCTAGCCAACATGTCAGCTGTGTGGAAATACTTCACACTGTAAACAACGGAGAGCAAGACTAAACCGTTTGCTAAACCGTAATTCAGAGAGGTGGAAGCTCCCTCGCGTCGTACAACACAACGAACGCAATCAAACATTTAAGAAAACAGACAAGTTCAGACAAGACTAGGGTGACATTTAAAAGATGATAATCAGGGCTTGACATTAACAATCAATCAATCTGCGTGTGTTTTTCGGCTGTGGCGTGTAACACTCACACTAGCCACTTTGAACTTATTATGGTCTTCTCAAAAGCCATCTGTTATAATCGCGTTGCGCATTATAACCAATCACATGTGTTTCTATTGAGTTTATGAAGAAGATAATCAGAGGCGTTCAGATTAGCGGAGTTTAGTTCAGAGCGCGCGCCGCTCTCACTCGCTGAAATCTACACTCAAAGCAGAGATGAACGTGCGATGTACGCAGGAGATTCATTCATCATACAGTGAAAATAGTTTCAAACAAACACAGCAGAACATAGCGCATCTTATATGACCGGCATAAAGATGGCTTGACGTTCGCAAATTTAGGGACCGTCTCTAAAGTTACATAAAACATTGGTAGGCTTTACACATTTTTTAACTTAAATGGCATTTGAAGAGAATGACTTAGTCATAAAACTGACTGTAAAGTGTTCTAGGTGTCAGGTATGATGCACACCTTTTGGTTTTTTAATATTGAATAAAATAAACTGTCAAATCATAGGAAAATATATGCTTTATTTCACTAGGATACTGTATGGGCTCTTACACAAAATATGCTAGATTAAAATGTGTCATAGCTGATAGAACACTGATGAGAATATTGCTTGAGAATATATTTACAGAGATAACATTAGAGATTAGAGATATAATATTAGAGATTTATGCATTATGCATTGCCATTGACGACGGCCATTATAAGGAAGGAAATTCCACAAAATCTATCTTAAAAAAGTGCGTAGAGCTGCTTGATTTATTTTTTTGTTTGTTGATTTTCAAATATAAATTGATAACCGTGATAATTTGGGTCACTATTATCATGATGTGAAATTTCCATACCATTTCATCCCTAATACGTACATATCATACTTGCATGTTGAGAGGAGTTTATTTCAGCATCATATAAAATCAACAATAATGATAATAATAATATTAAAGCAAACACAGCTCTGGTATCGGAATAGTATCGGTATCGGCCGATATCCAAATTCAGCTATCGGGATCGGATCGGAAGTGAAAAAATGTGGA
Organism: Romanogobio albipinnatus; assembly: GCA_023566225.1. Lineage (NCBI taxonomy): Eukaryota > Metazoa > Chordata > Actinopteri > Cypriniformes > Gobionidae > Romanogobio > Romanogobio albipinnatus. Next base: position 11,885,765 of record CM042259.1, on the reverse strand, counting down.
TCGGTGCATCCCTAGTTATGACGCAATCGTTAGCCTATTTTTACAAAAATGGCTTCTACTGGATGATAGTGTAAGATACAAGGTAATGGAGCCTTTTATACATTGTCGTGTTTCTTAAGAAATAAACAATGGTCAAATGGAGTCTTTAAACGCCTCAGATGTAAAGTTATTCGCTGTCAAAGTGACGCCAAAATGAACAGGAGTCAATGGGATGCTAACAGCAGGTGATGGCTTGGTTAGCAATGGCTGCCGCTATGGAAGGTACACTTTCCGGGTGTAGAATTACCCCCTTGGCTTCAACCGAACCAGGAAAGAAAATGCCCCTGCACTCAATTGGATAGACCTACAACCAATCAGAGCAACGGAGTAAGTGACGTATGTTGTTGAGCGGCGTGTAGTTGTCAACAGAACTCAACAGCACGCACGCCAGAAGAAGTAGAAGAAGATGAGTGTAAACGATCTTTGCCGGTGTTGTAAAAATAATTTAAGGATATACGGAGTACTTACAAACACAATCATCATTTTTGAGAGAAATAGGAAAGGGGAATGCATATAGGAACAAGTTCTTCATTTAGTAAACAAATTCAACCCAAGCGCTCTTTGGTGACGCGGATGATTACGCTACTGTTGATCATCTGTCCATCATCGTATAAAGCCCGCCCTGACAATTTGATTGGTCTGAACAGCTCTGGTTCAAGCATAGTTGCTCCACAACGGATCAAGTCCAGACCGAAATTCCCAACCTCAAATGTTGTGGGCGGGGCCAAGTTCGGCTGGCATCCAGTCTAATATTATACCCAACAATTCTTCATACAGTGTACTACCAGTAAAATTGGTGAAAATTTGGGAACAAAATTATTCAGACACTTTGCCTGACCGTGTTTTGCTTAAGCTTTTTTTCTTAAATAGTATTATCTAATTGTGTACTTAAAATGAACAGCTGACACCTGATTGGTTGATTCTACATACCTTTCTATCAAAGTTATCCGACATTATCAAGATGAATTTGTTCTGACACTGAGTTCTTTTTATATTTTATTAACATTTTATAAACTATAGCGAATAAACTGTGATAATGTGAGAGATGTTGAAGGTGTCTGAATAAGTTTTGGTTTGACTGTATAGCCTATATCTATCAGCCAATTCTTATTTGCTTACCTATAGGTCCATAAACAAATACATCATATCCATTGAACCAGCTAAAGGAGTCAGTGATATGCAGACTGAACATCACTTGTGGAGAAGCATAGAGAGTATAGGCCTATTATTCTGGTCTGGACATATGTTTACAAATCCTAATAGCGAACGCTCTCCCATTCACATCAAGTAATAAAAGAGATTATAATACCCTTGGATTGTGGAGAGCAAAGCCATTATAAACTGAGAGGCAATATTACCGCAATGAATGCAGATGGAATATCATGCTTTGTAATGTCACTCTTGCACAGTGATGGGTGATATTCAGTCAACAGATGAGACACAAAGGCAACATGAACTACATTCTTTCATCCTCGCAGACGCTGGCCACCGTCTGTTTCGTCTAAATATCCTCAATGAATCTTCCGTCCTTGTGCTGAGGCTTATGTGCTAATCTCCAGTTATAATAGGCCTCATTATTAAACATATTGCTGTAAACCAACACAGCCATCTGGCTCACTGAGTGGAGCACTGAGTAGGACAAGAGCTACTGTTTCTTTCGTCACCTAGTCGTAGCACACTGTAAAAACACAATCTGGTACGATGGCTGGTTGGGGGGTGGTGCGGTTTGATTGACGAGGGCATGAATGACCTCATAATGGATGAATTTGTATGAGGCGATGCAGAGAGGGCATTGATGGACTGAATCAGTCAGTGGTAATTAAACGATTAATAGTACTTAGCTCAACTCAGATCATCTCCTGCGCTGGCTCCCGTGGGGCCCGTCATCATGTTGAAATTACACAGATCTTATCGCTCTTCTTGCCTGTAGACAGACACGCAATCAGCGTTTGGTGCGGAGGCTCACTCACGCAGGGGCGTAAATTTCATCTAAAAGTTGGGGGGGGGACAATAAACATGACATTTCTCAAGAGCAATTTTTGAAGGGGACACAAATAATACAGCCAAAATCGTACTTGTAAGGATATGTGTACCAAAAAAAACATTTCGTACTTATTTGGTGTACTGAAAATTATCTAATGTCCGTTTTTCTTTTCTCTGTCATTTTATCTGACCAACAACACAAAGCGATAGTAGTTTAAATACGATTAAGGTTCACCACGCAGTCATATTATAATTATTAAATTATCTTGCGTCCTCCACATAGTATTTTATACTATGATATTCAGATATTTAGATATTCAACTGCAGCAAGCCCTCTGATCTGCCACTTATTATCATATTGAGCAAAACCCTACACAGATCTGACTGAACTTTCGGTTTAGAATTAGCCAATTTTTAGCATTTGGGGGCGGGTTGCTTGAATTTTGGGTTCATTAGCCTATTATTCGTAATGAAAAACACAACAACAAAACAGTACAACGACACACTCCCTTAAATAGGCGCTTTTACGCTTTGAAACCAAATCTTCGATAATCTTGTCTGTCAGCCGTTTGCTCGTTCGGCTCGTGCTGTATTGAGCAGAAACGTAATTGTTTTGTCAGTTCTCTAACTGAACTAAATTATTTTATTGCTATACAGCGGGGCGGTGCGGCGGTGGGCAAGTGATGTTAACAGTGTTTTGCCTAATCTGTATTAAAGAGAAAAGAATCACTTCATCTGACGTTTAAAGTGACTAAAATAGCATTGACAGCTACTTACTGGTGTTTCACAACTGCTGTCTGAAGAGCCTTGTTCTCTCCCCAAACTTGTGTGGTCGTTTTTCTACGTTCTATGTAACGTTAGTTGAGGTGCACGGTGGATCAAACCACTGTGAGGCAAGTGGGGAGGGGGGACTCGAAATGTTTCTAAACTTAAAACGCATTTTTTGTCCCGTTTCCGTTTGTATTGTTTAACTACTTACACATTTATTTTAAGTATACACTCTAAAAAAAAAAAGGTTCTATATGGCACCAAAAAAAGGTTATTGGCTCGTAATCATAGGGGAACCTTTTTTAGTGCTATATAGCACCAATTTTGGTGCTTCAGTGGTTCTTCAGCGGTTCTTCAGAGGTGCTATATAGCACCTTAGTCAAAGAACCGGTGAAGAACCTCTAAAGAACCGCTGAAGAACCAAAATTGGTGCTATATAGCACTAAAAAAGGTTCCCCTATGATTACGAGCCAAGAACCTTTTTTGGTGCCATATAGAACCTTTTTTTTTTAGAGTGTATATTGTTATATTATTTACAATACTCAGCATGGTTTTTAGGGGGGGACAGCCCTCAGATTGGTCCCCCCCCCCCCCCCCCTCACGTATACGTAGCCTACGTACGTCAAACCAATGTCAAATGACACAAAAAACAAATAATGGTGATGTTGATGTGAGGCCGTCCTCATTATCTGATCAAACCAACTCTGTGTGCTATTTCATAAAGCCTAAAGGCTACAAACACTTTCCTCACACTCTTCTCCAATGAAGCATAGTGAGGTAAATGGGGGGCATTAGGAAATATTCATGTTTCCACCCCCACACACAGTTTTTGATTTTCATAATCAATGTCCTTGCTTGTAATGCATCCCCTCACTTTTCAAATAGCCCCTGCTTCCTTTACAAATCAATATTAAATCATAATGGAGCCTATTTTGTCTACGCATTCTTTATCTTGCGAATGATTCATCCATTATTCATCAATATGCAATAACTAGCTCTGCCTCTAAAAATGAGTTTTTCATTTTCATTGAACAGTTCACGAATGGGTTGCGTATGCTAATTCATCGTGACTTTAAAGAGATGTTTTTAGCCACTGTTATCACTGCTTCTTTTAATCTATGGTTATTCATTCATTTAATTAGGAAGGTTTTTTTTGCATAAGAGTACAACACAAGTGATTCATTATAAAACCCAAAGTATACTTCACTTCTCGAGAGTACAGCGCACGTGACGCGAATTTCGTCATCAGAAGATTACGCGCACCGCCGGATTTTTGTAACCGCGCGTACCTTGTATGCCCAAGTCGCACATGCGCATTTATTAATTTTTTGGGCAGTATTTACATGGGTTGTAACTCGTGGCGAGAGATACTTTCGGCTTGCATAGTAACTTCTTAAACAATAAGATTACTATCCGATTAGTTATTGGGACACACATGTGTTTACAGAAAATAAATATGATCTAATATAATAGAGGGCACATGTACACGTTTGGAGATATTTGATAAATAAAACACTAAATGATTAAGTGTAAAATACAAAGTGCTACAACACCAATAAAAATTCCATAGTTGGCTGCCTAAAGAAATGCATGACGTATTTCAGTGATGCCGGTGGTCATTTTCACATGTTCATGTTACAACAGGGTCTTTAAACATCTGGATTATTAGACATTTAGGGTGTAGAAGGTGTCTACAAATGACGAGAGAGGGGAAACATCTGCCTAGAGCTGCTCTCAGGGAATTTTGACTCTACATTTCGTTATGTTTCTCTCTTTTTGGCTCAGGGAATGTATCGCATACTGATGGTGTGCTTCCATTCATCTTTTTGCGTTTTCTATCTGCCTCTCCCTCCCTGTCTCACCCTCTCTCTCTCACACACACACACACACACACACACACACACACAAATTCGTTTCCCTCCCTCCCATTCGATTGATCAGAGGCTTGTGGGTGTCTTGGATGAGTCATATCAGCAATTTACCCAGTTTAAAGCATCTTTCAAATTACTTCCCTTCCAGTTCGGTACCGTGCTGATAACCGATAACAGTTTTCGTTTCCACAAGGAGGTTTGGAGGACACTAGTGGGCTCGTGTTGTCGGGCGCGCGTGTTTATGGCGCGGTGCATGTGTTGTGTTGTGCTGAGCAGCGCATGCGCGCGACAAAAACACCGAAAGTCATGGAACATGTGGCAGAAAACAGTGACGAAGACGTTACCTTGACCTACAGGTTTATAAACGGATTACTATACTTAGTTTGACTCTGTCGGCTATTTTGAATCATTCGTTTTTACTTGTACAAGGCTGTAACTGTTCAGTGGCCCTAACATGTTCATGTTGAAGTTTAGACCGCAGTTTATCTTTTGTTTTATCGTTATTTTTATGATACTTAACTCGCTCGTTTGTGTATTCCATCGACTTTAATCTTCAAAAGGCTTTTTCAGAAGACGCATAGCCTAGCTACCATATCTCCATATCTTTTTAAAATCTCTGGAACGATGAAAACAGTCTCTCTCTCTCTCTCTCTCTCTCTCTCTCTCTCTCTCTCTCTCTCTCTCTCTCTCTCTCTCTCTCTCTCTCTCTCTCTCTCTCTCTCTCTCTCTCTCTCTCTCTCTCTCTCTCTCTCTCTCTCTCTCTCTCTCTCTCCTAATATTTGCCTTGATGCCAACTTTAAATGTGAAATGGGCAGCAGCATCACAGAGGAACCATAACGCTTGGTATCACGTAATGACAGCGCCCTCTACTGGAATTATTTCCTGGAGCTCACTCAGACAAAGCAGTTCAATAAGCCCTCTTCCTACTATAGGCTACACTAAATTGACTATTTATTAAAGTACTTAATATGGTCTTTAAAATTGCCTACATGGAAATAGAAATACAATTTAGAATTATGTATATATAACTCGATATGCAAATTCCCTTGTAACCTCCCATTAAAATAACAGCATTCCGTTTGGTGTCCTTTGTCTTGCAAATATAAAGAGAAACAAAGAAAATAAAAGACATAATACATAAATTGGGCTGTAGGCCCATATGACGAAGCTGCAAATATGTCTAAACGCGTATTTTACATTAAATATGTCAAAACACAACTTCTATACTGTCGCTATATTGTCTTTCCGAATCCATGTTTTTCACCCTCTTCTATGTATATATATATATATATATATATATATATATATATATATATATATATATATATATATATATATATATATATATATATATAAAACATATATTTTTATATTTTTGCTAATATAAGTTTTGAAATAATTTCCATTTTATTTTCGCATTCATTTAAAAGCTTTATACATCTTTATAGCCTACATTTTGTGACCATACTGGGTTCCATATTATCCGTTTGCCTGCCTATTAAGGTTATTAGCTATTTGGTGAATTAAATAAAGATCATGCAGAGATATATTAAAACTTTAAAGCATTAAAACAACATACAGGCTATTTCTGTCGAAAATTAAGTCTGTACTAATATTCAAAACATCTTAGTACAGACTGAAGACCAAACAGAGGTATGTATTTAATATTTTGCAAGGGGTGAACGCACAAAATGTGTACAATTATTTAAATGCGTTGCCTTTTGTCTCTTAAAATGTCGAGACGTCACTATTTTTTATAATCGAACAAATGTAAATGCTTTTTTTTTTATATAGAAATCGCTTGCACCAAGTCGAAATGTTATGGGCGAGCTGATCCATCCTCTCTCCCCGTGAAAGAAAGAGAGATTGATGGCAGGGAACCGATGACTCTCGCTGATATCAATCGGCTCATTAACTCCAAATACGAAGCCAACCTCCGACGTAATATGTCACTGACTGACCAAAGGGGTTCATCGCATAAATCGGAGAAAAACAAAAACGCACGAGATGCTGAACGTAAGGAAACGACCAAAAAAAAAAATAGTTTAGAATGAATATCCTATTATTTATATCTGCCTTTTTATAAGCGGCAACCAATCGACTGTATATTTATTAAAACGCAAAATGTCGTTTTTTTCGACAGAAAATAATGAATATGTTTGTGTTATCATCTGCCCATTTATCCATAAAATATTTGAAATGACAAAAGGCGTCAATTAACAACGCGACAATACAGGTAAACACTTTTGGTTAACGGGAAGTGCGCGGAACAGCTGTGTGGATACGCACGCGAGGACGAGTGCGCTTCATTCGCAGTGTTACGAACTGTTCAAACTGTAAATATTGAGATATTCCGAGGTCAAACACTCCCCTCGGTCGACATTTTTGAAACTGGGACACTGCACTGAATAAAAAGAACAGATCATTGCCGCGCGCAAGTTACGGTTAAAACGGTCAAAGAGCGCGTGCTGACACAATGAACTGTCTGTCTCGATGGGGACGGTTCTTCATTGTCAATAGTTAGCCTACGTGTAATAGTATTCGGTTTGACTCGTCAGCCTCAAGTGATTAAATGTGTCACGGGGCTCACGGACTGAGGCACCTTTCAGTCAGACATTTTCGACAAATCCGAGGTTATAGCCTCAAGAGAGCAGTCGCTTCCGAGAATTTGCCATCAAAACAGATGCGATGCTCGTGTGTGGGCGCAAGGCTTGGGCTACACACCATTAAGCTCGAGCCGCTGCTGAGTAAAATGTGAAATGGGAGAATTAATCGATCCCAGGACGATGCTTTTTTTCAGCCTCGTGGGAGTATGAATTCTTTTATTCATGAGCGTGTTATGTCACTTCCATTAGGCGGTGGGCATTTTGGAGTGCATCTCAACACACATTTTCATAATTGCAGCCAATATCTCTCAAAATCTTGACGTATATTTCTCTTGTGCAGGTGTAAACAATAAATCCTCCCATTCCATATACCCAAGACAATCTTCAAAAGCGCTTTTATCCACTGTTTTGGCCATTTCTCTGAAGTTTTTTCAACATATAATGGATTCATTCTCTCCTTGAGTGGGCATTTTGGGTCCTGCGTGAAGTGCATGGGCAGTTAGGAGGAGGTGAGTCAGCGCGGGGGATGGAGAGCGCTGGTTAAGGGTCGCAACTGCGCTAATGCTGAGTGGCAGTCGATAATGCCAAGCCGTATCAAAATCTGACCCTTGGCCCTTGGAGCTCTTAAATTATTCGCCACCAAGGTAGAAAAGGACACGCATTCACACTCATAGCCACTCGCGCTTTTGTTGGATGCCGCATTTTTCTGTAGCTAAAGAATAAAAGGTCATTTTCCCTGTCAACTTAAAAAACAAAAGTTATTTCTCGGCACTGTATCCAGTCCTTCCAGAAAAATGCGGCTTTTTTTGTGTGATTGTTGCGGGCAAAAATCCTTGATTATGCGGCATGTTTTCTTAAAAAATGCGGGAAATTTATGCCATTTTATGCGATGAAATTGTGGGAACTTGCAAAAACTGCGGTTTGATGAAAAAGAGAAAAAAAAGCACTACATCACAGAAAGTGCTGGGAATATTTAAGTTCCCATCTTGTTTTATTGAAGACCTTAATAAACACATGGCTCAAATTTACAAAACATTGAGTCAAACAAGTTCTGTAGCTTTACAAAAGGAATATACAACTTGAAAAATGAATAAATAACTTCCTGTTTTACAGAGGTAGCTTTACAAAACAGACATTTGAGTGCTTCCAATGCACAAAGTGCAATCTCTTAAAGGGTTAGTTCATCCAAAAATTTAAATTCTGTCATGAATGACGTCCCCTCATGTCGTTGGACACCCGTAAGACCTCCGTTCGTCTCTAAATAACGACTTATATAGTGATGACCGATTTCAAAACACAGCATCATGATGCTATGAATCAGTGAGTCGATTCATGATTCGGATCGCGTGTCAAACTGCTGAAATACGTGACTTTGGCGATCCGAACCGCTGAATCGACTCTGATTCATAACGCTTCAAAGCTTCATGATGCTGTGTTTTGAAATCGGTCAGCACACCGGGAAACTGCTTTGCGCGTCTTTTGCTGTTATTTTTGTTGGCCAATGGGAGTTTGCGCTTCCTCATGGTTTCACCGATATCTATGGTTTCACCATGGGGTTTGCAGCTTTTCGATGATGTTCGCGTCGGGTAATTACGTCACTTCAAAACGTTCCCATGGCAATAGGCGGAAATGGCGGCTCTTGTGTGAAGTAAACAAACATTTTTCAACTTTCTGCTAATATATATGATTTTTTTTGCAACGAAAATGCCGGGATTATGAAATCATGCTAGCCCCGCCTATTTTGCACGCGGAAATAGGCAATTTATGCGGAAAAAGTGCGGCGTATTTGAAAAAATGCGGCCCCCGCATAAATATGCGGACTTTGGCTGATTATGCGTTAAATCACGCGATCGCATAATCGCGTTTTTCTGGAGGGACTGTGTATAGCTGTTGAAAAATATTTCAACCATGCGTGAAATGCACCATTTTTTAAGTGCCACCCTTAAAATGATAGCATTCTTTGCATCATTTTAGTATGCGCAAAGTTGGCTGGAAGTCCATGGTTTTTCGTCTGGTTATATGGTTCTTTGGAAATTTGTTCTTTTTATGTTTCATTATAGATTCTCAAGTGACACGCTTTGGTTTATGGGGGACATAAAAGGTAGCCTACTTAAAATTAATAATAAAAAAAAAGGTGCAATGACACCAGGCTTTTGGTTCTAACTTGATTAAGCTGGCTTGTAAATAGTAGCCTAATAAAATGAAATTAAACGCAAACATATACACAACAATAGGGTGAGGAAGAGTCTTGACGTTTCACGGCAATTCAAGAACACGTGTCTATCGGATGCAACCTTTGAAAATATTGAAATAAGGTTCCCACTCTATAATGAGACAGCTTTGATGCTGCCATTTCGAGTGTGGCTCGTGGGACTTCAATAACCGCACTGCAACTAATCCAATTACACGAATCATAAACTGTGATTGGCGGGATTGCTGTTGGCTCCAATGCCACGCGAGCGTTTCAATTAGGCCTATTCCTACAGTATCCGTGTAAAGGTTCAAAACAACGTCAGACGGAATTCTTATCTCGAAACGCATATTTGCGAGAGAGAACGTGAAAGTATAGGTTGCACACCCCATGAAATGCCTGGGTTGTTTGCAGGCCAAGGGAGTAACAGAAGCTTACCTGTGCATTCATATAAATAGAAAAAGACATGTTAATGTGAAAACATGAGAATGACGTTAGAGACAGATGGATGAAAGTCAGGGGCGGCAGGAGACAAAGAGCGGAAAATTGAACGAGCTCGGGAAATTGAGCGGAAGTAGAGCAGTGAAGCTGAACCGCCTGCGTCACGGTGGGTGCAGCCGTTCGGTGTCTCTCCAGCTCTGATTAAGGCCACCTCACAAACAATCAACAGGCCAAACGGGTCTGCTAAGTAACTGACAGTGCCAATTTATACCGGATACATGTATACCCCATAAATGCACCCCATTATTTGCGAATAAACTCATATTAAAACTTAGATGTATAATGTTGAAAAACAGCAATTTGTCAGTGTCCAATCAACTCCTACAATTAGATTTAGCTTCTGTGCGAGTTAATTCAGCAATGCTGCTTTCCCTGTGTACCACAGTGCTCCGTTCTAATGGAGAGACTGTTTCATTCATGCAGTCTCTGTTCATTCATCAGAGCACCGTAGCGTACCCTCCGAGTTCAAACGAGACACGAAATTCTTATCAATGGAGAGTCTGACGTCAACAGCGGAGTTATGACTCGTGGATCACGTGTCCAGACGCGTCTATACAAATGGGAGTTGCGCTGTCCGTGGTGCTGAAAAAAAAAATACACGCTCCGCATTCATCTCTCAACAGTGCAAGACAGACCGAAGTGTGTTTCGAATAATTGTTTTGGGAAGCAAACTTACTTTAACTCAAGTTTTTAACGAACTTAAGGATTGCGGTTGTTTCCAAACCTCATCCAAGAAGCAGAAGGTTTTGAGCTCCAGCTAATTTCGTTGGGAAATCAGGTGAGTAAGTGCACTGACGTTTCTTCATTCACTCGATTAAATAGTTGATAGTTCCCTCTAAAAACGAAGAGAGGCTATAAAGGGCTAGACAAGGGCTAAGTTTTCCGCTTATATTTACTTTGAGATTGCATGTTGTTTAGTCATTCAAAGATATACAGGTCGACCGATCAACAAGCGTTTCATTCATAAATTTCTAAACGCCTTTTTTTCTTGCAAGGAGGTCCGTATCTGTATCTTTCTGACAATGTAATGTGATGCCTGTGATTTTCTTTAAACAATACAAATATATTCTGTGAGTGTGTGTGCACATTTGAAAGAAATCTTAAGGCTTGTTCGTTCAGAGTTAATTCTTTGAAAATCGAAAGAAGAAAACGGTCGCATCACATTGCGTTTTTATGAATGAATAAAAAGAAAATAATAAACGCTTGGATTGATCGACATAGGCTTTTCTCTTGCAGCTTACGTTTTAAATTGGTGAGAGAGCACAGGCGAATTTATAATGTTTCATTCATACATAGCTTACTTTTGATTCTCCAGAGATCGTCTCAAGAAAGACCATTTCCACTGACAGTGTAGTTTTCATATAGTCATTTTCCAAACGCAGGCTTGTTGTGGTGCCTCGCTAATCCGATTCAAAAAGTGATCGGTGAAGAGGCATCCATGGAATCGTGTCGATCTTGCCTTTACGTAGTTTCAGTGTGTGCTCAGTTTAATTGAAGCGGCCAAATAATTGCATTTAAAAAGTGAGAATGGATTTCGCCGGCCACGTACTGCTGTAAAACGAATGCACGATTTAATATCTGAGCGTACTAATTCAATTAAGCAGATTGTGCACGCAGGTTGTGTTGCTGCAGCAACTAAATGTTAAAATCTAAGCGCCATAAACGTCTTGTTAATGCTCAGAAAAAAAACAACAACACAGAGATTAACCACCATTTTTTCTTTTTTATCTTTGTAAGGTGCTCCCCTCTCCCCCATCCTGTCCTCTCTGCATGGTCATGTTCTGCTGTTGCTACCCCTCCAGCATCTCAGCTCTCCTGTTAGTCTTCCTCAGCCTCACCCCCCTGCTGGCCCTGGCTGCCCCTGCACTTCAGCAGAGATCTTCAGTCAGCAGCAGCATCAATGAGGCTCTCCACTTGGCAAAAGAGGACCCGGGGGCAGCAGAAAGAGCTGCTTGGACACATAGGAAAGTGGACAGCCTGCTCCAGAAACCATTGGGACAGGAACACATCTCAAATATGGACTCTGCCAGTGCTCTAGCTTCAGTTCTGCTTGAGGCTCTCGACCACTCAGTTAGAGAGAAGATGATCCAGGGTGATTCTGAAGAAGCACTCACAATGGAGGCAACGAGGAATCTGGGAGACCTTGAGCAGGACACAGAGAAATCATCACAGCCAGGTGAGGAAAACAGGGGAGAAGAAAAGCCAAAGGATGAAAGTGAGATTGAAAAGGAGGACGAGGCTAAAGACGGGCAGAGTCAGTCTAATGTGGCCACCCCCCTCCAGCGCAAATCCAGGGGCTATTTCCAAAACATTGACCTCGGGCTGCAAGACAATGAGATCCTCCCACCGCTAAAAGGCTACAAAGCCTATAACCAGCAGTTGGCCCAGGCGACCAAGAAGCTTAAGTGGCAAGAGGAGCGAACGAAAAACCCATCCCAGCTCGACAGAAACTTCATGGATGATTTTGATTTTGTGGAAGAAGAGGAGGAGGAGATTCTAACCCGCAAGGAAGAGGAGGCACAGGCCCGAGCGGAGCAGGAGGAGGTGAGCCGGCAGGAGGCGGAGGCGCAGGAGGCACGTGAGGAGGAGCAGAGGTTGGCGGACATTGCCTCTGACATGCTGCTGGAGTACATGGGCAGGAAGCAGAAAGCATCGTCCTACATGAGAGACATGGAGAAGGCGGCTCTTCTAAACAACGTGGCCGAGGATAAGCGCTCGAACGAGGTGGAGGACAGCGACGATGACGATGAAATGGATCCCCAGACCATCGACAAGCTGATCGAGATCTCCAGCAAGCTGCACTTGCCAGCTGACGACGTGGTTGAAATAATCAGTGATGTTCAGGAGAAGAAGAAAAAGAGGAAGGATTTACCCCTGAGCAACGCCCCTCGTTTCCGCCCTCTAGCCCCTCTCAAAGCCAAGCCAAGGCCTCAGGCGTATCAATATCCTAAGTCACCGAAGAAATCCTCTTATACAGTCGATCCATATAAGAAATGGTACAAGGAGAAAAACAAAGGAAAGCTCAGCAAGCAGGACTACTGGTTTAAGCCGCAGAAGCAGTTTCTGGCCTATCCCTCGTTCCCCTATTATCAGAAGCCATATCGAGCCTATTACCCGGTCTTCTTCCCACCCCCCAAGCCGCGGTTCTATACAAATCCTGCTATGTCATTTGACTACAACTTTGGGGGCTCCATGGGGTACGGTCTGAAGCCCCCAAACCGTAGGTACAGAGACAGGCCAAAGGCAAGGGACTGGAAATGGGCGCAAGCCCCACAACGCTCCCAGAGCGCCTACCCACAACCTGGCACTGTCATATCGAATTACATTCTACCCCACCCCCGAACTTACCAGGCTCTCCCCATGCCCAAACCACGCTCTCCTCCAAGTGGGAGAGCACCTTCTTACATCTACCCACCAGACTATGTGTATGATGAGCCGGAGTCTCCGCAGGAAAGTGACGAAGAACTGGAGAACTTCATTGAGAAGATTTATTACAACCGTAGGTTATTTTAGTCAGTCGCGAGTTCGGGATATTCTCAAGCGATGAAAGAGTGAGGAGAAAAAAAGCTGACAGGGAATTTGAGCGACAGGGCTGCGAAAAGACAGTTAGGTGTTTCTTCTCCACTCTTGTGTTTTGATACATTCCAAATCTGGAACGGAAGAGACGGTGCTGCTATCAGAACCTCTCTGCGTGCACTCATTTGGTTTCTCTCGCAGTTTACATTTTAATTTGGTGAGAGAATACACAGGTGAATTTGTAAGGTTTCATTCAGGTATGTTTTTGATTCTCTTGCATGTGAAAACAAAACAAAACAAAAAAACAACACAAAAAGAAAAGCAGACAAAATGGTCAAATGAAAACAAATTTCGGTGCCAAATGCAAGATACCCATGTTTATACAAAGATTTATTTTCTTTAGGAAACACTTGATTCATTGAAAAGCAAAGCTTGTGGTTGAGATCTTGACACTGCAGGGCACAGTAATAATTGCTATGGCACTAATTACACAAAACAAGTAAATGTCAAAATTATTACAGGCTTTTCCTGAAGGTCTGTCGGATTGTTTTGATCAATGTTCCTATTGCCTTAATACTGATTTACACTGTTTTAGCTCATCCATGTGCATGCAGGTCTTGCACCACAAAAAAAAAAAGAATTCTGTCATGCAGGCTGTAAACAATGCTTGAAACGAAATCTTCCATTTTATTCACAGAAATGCAAAATGGTGAATATCTTTGCTAGGTCAGTGCCCTGTCAATCTACTTGGTGGAACACCTGTACACACGTGATTTAATGTGAACTTCACATCTCGCCAACATTTCAAACAAATTTTAAAAACGCCCCTGTTACTATGGGTTACCTCCAATGTTCAACCACTGGGTACAGGATCTTTGTCTTGAGAGCCAACAGAACGCTGTATAGTATAATGTTTGTTCCTAAAAATAAGTTTTAAAACGTCTGAAGTTTGTGAGGAATACTCTTGAGGGGTGAACAGTTTGCACGTCTATCTGTATTTGCATCTTTAAAAAAAAACACAAAAAAAAAATCTGCCAAATTTGGGGAAAATTTCCTTGATCAAACTGTGATTATTTTAAAAATTAATAATAATAAAAAAAAAAAGAAAACAAAGAAAGACAACTCTAATTACTATAGCAAGTGTTTTCATCAGTGAACTGTCTTGTGAAAGGAATTTGTTGTTGTCAACTTTCAGATTGTGAGTTGTACAGTGTCAAATAAACAAATGTGTGTGCAATGTGTAAATAACAGCATGTTGATTACTAGTTTTGCTATATGAAGAAAAATAAAAGCAATTATTTTATTAAAGTCAGTTTTTTTAACAAATGTCTTATTGGAACGTCTTTGATCAGATCCTGAGTAGAAATTAATACATTCTGTACCATAGAGGGTGCTCGCTAGGACAGCATACGCGGTTTCTTATCTCACCTGTAGCAGAAATAGCATTTGACGTCACAGAGAGTTTGAACCAGCATGCCCAGTACTTTATCTGTATTTTCCACAACAGAACACCCAAAACACAAACTGATCGACTACAGAAACACATTTCATTCTCCAGTTGCTCACATGCCTGAGAAGATCTCTAATGAAACATTCTTAAAAACCCTTACGAGTCACGACTGCATTACTCGTGTTCCGCAACAAACATGTTCATTTGAACGAGATCTGATTATTAAGATGGGATATGTCGAACGTAAGGCCAAAAACACGCACAGAATTACATGAAAGGAGCTGTAAGTGCATCTGAATGCATGCGTCTTTAACTGGGAAAAAAACAAATCCCGTGTTTTCAACCTCCTGAGAATCATGCTGTTCAATGAGACGCTGCTAGATGAAAGTCATTCGCTAATAAAAAGAACTTGGAATAATAAAAGGAGAGTAATGTGAAGGGAATACATGGAGACACACTGAGACCAAATGAAAGAGAGGGGTGGGGAGAGAGAAAGCTGCAGTGATTAATGAGTCACATGATTGACGGGTGAGTCATCTACTGCCATGCACCACTGCAGAACCTCGAGCACTTATACCCTCTCCCTCTCTTCCACACACGCACACGCGGAGGCACAAACACCAGCCCACTCCCCCACACCCTGACTTTGGACACAATGCAGAACTCAATTATGCTCAAAAAACACCTGCATTAGGCGACATGCAAATACACCTATTGCCAGGAGGCCTTGCTCTCTAATTCCAACCTCACTTGCATTTGGTTAAGACGCCTCTAAGACCTTGCGCCGGCCAATAATAGTGGGATTTAACCCCAAACACACGTTCATTATCGCACTGATGCACTCTAAACGTCTGTGGCTTTCGCTCCGGCTGCCTTTAGTGGTCAATCCCACAGCAAATTAACCACTGCGATGGCAGACGACCGCTTGAAAATGTTCCATTAGTGACCAGAGTGCAGCGGCTATGGGGGACAGCCGTTTATGAGCCTCTGATGTGTTTCTCTCATTTCTTTCTTTCAGCTTTTGTGTCGGAAACGCAGAGGGCCGTGAATGAGCGTAAGTGCGGCGAAGTCTCACGGCGCTGCTGTCGGAGGCTGGTGAGTCATGGCCACTCAACCTCCATTTTGAAACAGTTTCATTGAAATATGCAAAGAGTCTGTTAAGTTACGGCGGTAATTACTGTAAATGGACGCTTGACTGTTCAAAACCTTCACACGGCAAATGTTCCGAGTCATTAATGTACACCGCGGCCCCATGTTCTCCATCTGTTGCTCGCGCGCATGCAAAAATCAGGCATAAACACAGCCTGATGCACTGATGACAGTGGCGCCAGTACTTCAGAGGTAAAAAAGTGCCTGATAATGACTGTGACTCAGACAGCAGCTCTAATGATGCATTCTGACAAGCCGGCCGACCAACACGGCACGGGAAAAAAACACTCTCGGGATGAAACTCTCTCCGTGACACACACGCGCTTTAAGGTGCTTCAAAGTGCCTTGAAGCTCTCGGCTGCCTTTGTAGATAGACAACCCCCATTTATGCCCTTCCTGGATTTCAGTGATTAGCCATAATTGAACAGAATCATTTAAATCTCGGAGTGGTTGTTAAAAAAAATGATAAAATAAAAAATTCCTCTTCCCCCCGATCCTTTTCTGTATGCCAAACCTTTATGCATGATGATAATTACCATGTAATTACCATTCAATTATACCCTCTGCTCTCACCGTAAGAGCTGTCAGTGTGTCCGTTAAGAGCTGATTGCCAGTGTCTGCCGTCGTGTCTCGCGGGATGTTTTTGCATTTACGCCAGCTTCTGGCATCAAACTGCATCCGTCGATTTCAAATGTAGCCGTTCTGCCGTGCTGTAATATATGGCGGGCACACAGCTTTAATATGTCACATACTAGAGGTTTCATAATAAAGACTGTGTGAAATGATTTTCTTTCAGAATCAATTCAAAATGTTCCATTTCACCCGCCGGGGGGAGAATGCTCTTTGACAGCACTGGCAGGGCACACAGGCGTCAAGCTCTCGGCTCCCAGCATGCACCAGCAGTCATGTTTCCATTAAAGAGCTTTGAATTCTCTGACAGTAAAACAAGAGGAATGCCACAACTATCAAGTGTAGGTGCTTATAACGTCTGATTAATGTGACTAGCTATCTTCCCTGAAGCATATTGACTGTGTGACTGTGTTTGCGTCACTCAAGCTATACCCCGATTCTACCTGAAAAGTGTTGGTCGCGATCGGCTCTGCAGAAACACCTGCAGAAGGTTAACAGCGAGTGGAAAAAAAACATCAACATTTCATTCATCTGCCGGTTGGGTTGGTGCCTGCCGCATTTAAAAAAGAAATGGGGGAGGTGAAGAGGGTTGAGGAGCTGATAGAGAGAATGGAGGGAGCGAGTGAAACCGAGAGAATAAAGGTGAAGGTCTGAGTGACTCACCCTCTATAAGTACTTATCCAGCAGCTCTGTAAAGTGGTGGACCACCTTCAGAGTAACAAGCTCATTGCCTGTCTCCTCTAGCACTGAACGCTCTCATATATAGGGGGTTTCACTATGGGCACTTTTTATGTCCCGCAGGGGTTAAAAGTAATAGATTCCAATGTTTTCGTACTGTCACAAAAAAGAATATTTGAAAGATTTTAAATGGCCTAGACTTTCAGTTTTAAAATACAAAACTCCATTACAGAGTGGCCAAAGCGATGTCCAGAGGTTTGATTAAACCATCAAAATATGAGGAAATATTCTATATATTTTTAAATGTTTTAAATATGAGGGAAGAACAAAACACTACACTTGGTTATGGTACAAAAGTATTTGGCCAAAAAAAAGGCAAATTACTAGCCTGGTCTTACCAGACTCTTGTACATTTCATTTGTACAGAGAGTCTGGCCACTCTCCATTGACAAGCGTTTACTTCCTTGAAAAACTACTGGATCTGCCATAACCAATCGCTAACGTTCTCTCATGGAAGTCCGTAAAAATAAATGTGCAGCCACCTCAGCGATAAAACCTAAAACTTGTGCATTCGGATTGTGATTTATTCACGGTGGATTGAGAGTTTTGTTTGGGAACGCGCTGCTCACGTGGACCGTAACATGATTGTGCATGATTTTAAATAAAACGTCATATGCTTGGTATGATAAGAATAAATGCTGCTGTAAATAACGTCCCATTTCAAATGTTTACGTGCTTTTCTTCTTTTTATTTTTTGAGCGGTGATGAAATATAATGCTCTTGTAAATACTTGCCAGCATTTAAAAAAATACAAGTCTAAAAATGCATCCAAATAACAGCGCAACCGTACGGTGCTCTGCAGTGGTCAAAAAGGATATAAACAGTGAATTTTGAAGTGACATATTTTTGAAAACTCAGAGAATTCGGACAGCAATTAAATTAGCACACAACCTTGGTGTTTGTCAAAAGCAGTAGGTAATTCGGCCGGGGATTTTTAAGCGGGTGGTGGGAGACGGAGGGCAATAATATCCCTGTAAATGATGACAATACCTTCTGACCGCACGAGAAACAATTACCGTCCGAATAGGGCTTCAGCCAACTCCTTCACCACTAACAGAGCGAGCTGGAAAATCAAACTTTTCCCGAACCCTGTGGGGAGGAGGGCCACAACATCATGGCCACCAACAGAACTCAGCAAAGATTGTTCTTGCTCCGGCTTTAACTTCTGCATTTTATGCGTTTGGCTGACGCTTTTTATCCAAAGCGACTTACATTGCATTCATGGTACACATTTTTCAATATTCGGATATTCGCCCGCAGTGCCACAACGGAATGAATGGCTTCGCTCGCATCTTTCTCCGGCGCCATTACTGAACTACAACTCAAACTAGGGCACGACATCAACGTCGTCGTTCTCAGCCACTCCCTCTGTTCGCTGATTGGACCGGTTAAAATTTGATCAGAGAAAACCTAAAAATATACCGCAGTCCCAGACGGAGTACTGAAGGAAAATGAAAATCGCGCGGAAGTACGGAACCAGGCTAGCAAATTACAGCTACAGGATTTATTTTACTATATGTTAAAAGAATACATTGACTACAATAAGTTATTCATATTTTGTTGGTTCTCTCTTGTTTTTGCACGTGTTCATAACTTCTTTGTATGACAGCCTGGCCAAAAAAGTATATATATATAGTATGTATATATATATATATATATATATATATATATATATATATATATATATATATATATATATATATATATATATATATATATATAGAGTCTTGCTCAAAAGTCCTGAATAAGATAATTTACATAAAAAGATGTTTACATATAGTCCACAAGACAACAAAATAGCAGAATTTATAAAAATGACCCCGTTCAAAAATGTATGTACCCTTAATTCTTAATGTCGTTACCTGGATGGTCCACGGCTGTTTTTTTGCTTTGTGATGGTTATTCAGGAATCCCTTGTTTGTCCTAAGCAGCTAAACTTCCCAAACTTCCAAGTGACTGTATGATTTTGAGATCCATCTTTTCACGCTGAGGACAACTGAGGGACTCAAACACAACTATTTAGGTTCAAACATTCACTGATGCTCCAGAAGGAAACACGATGCATGGAAACTTTTTGAATTTGAAGATCAAGGTAAATTGTACTTAATTTGTCTCCCGGGAAAACATGTAAGTATCTTCTGTTGCTTCCGAAGGGCAGAACTACATGAAAAAAGAGAAAATATTCATCCTGTTCAAAAGTTTTCACCCCCGGCTTTTAACGCATCAGTGAATGTTTGAACCTTTTTTAATAGTTGTGTTTGAGTCCCTCAATTGTCCTCAGTGTGAAAAGATGGATCTCAAAATCATACAGTCACTGCTGGAAAGGGTTCAAATATGCAAAAGATGCTGGAAAACTGAAGAATTTGCAGGACCTGGAGGATTTTTCTGAAGAACGTTGGGCAGTTTAACTCAAGACAAACAAGGGATTCAAAAACAACCAAAAAAAATAAAATAAAAAATAACCGTGGATCATTCAGCTAAAGACACACAGTATTAAGAATCAAGGGTACATAAACTTTTGAACAGGGTCATTTTTTAATTTTTAATTTTTTAAAATAAATTGAGCTTTTTTTTTTTTTTTTTAATTATACGTAAACATCTTTTATGTAAAATATCTTATTTAGATCAGTATTAAATAACTAACATGCATTTTGTATGATCCGTCTTATTTTGTTAAAATTATTCACATTTTCACAGATTCTACAAGGGGTGTGTAAAGTTTTGAGCATATGTGACACACACATACGCACACACACGTGTATATATATATATATATATATATATATATATATATATATATATATATATATATATATATATATATATATATATATATATATATATATATATATATATATATATATTAATCGCGATTAATCAGATCCAAAATAAAAGTTAGTGTTTACATATACACTCACCTAAAGGATTATTAGGAACACCTGTTCAATTTCTCATTAATGCAATTATCTAATCAACCAATCACATGGCAGTTGCTTCAATGCATTTAGGGGTGTGGTCCTGGTCAAGACAATCTCCTGAACTCCAAACTGAATGTCAGAATGGGAAAGAAAGGGGATTTAAGCAATTTTGAGCGTGGCATGGTTTTTGGTGCCAGACGGGCCGGTCTGAGTATTTCACAATCTGCTCAGTTACTGGGATTTTCACGCACAACCATTTCTTGGGTTTACAAAGAAGGGTGTGAAAAGGAAAAAAACATCCAGTATGTGGCAGTCCTGTGGGTGAAAATGCCTTGTTGATGCTAGAGGTCAGAGGAGAATAGGCCGACTGATTCAAGCTGATAGAAGAGCAACTTTGACTGAAATAACCACTCGTTACAACCGAGGTATGCAGCAAAGCATTTGTGAAGCCACAACACGCACAACCTTGAGGCGGATGGGCTACAACAGCAGAAGACCCCACCGGGTACCACTCATCTCCACTACAAATAGGAAAAAGAGGCTACAATTTGCACGAGCTCACCAAAATTGGACAGTTGAAGACTGGAAAAATGTTGCCTGGTCTGATGAGTCTCGATTTCTGTTGAGACATTCAGATGGTAGAGTCAGAATTTGGCATAAACAGAATGAGAACATGGATCCATCATGCCTTGTTACCACTGTGCAGGCTGGTGGTGGTGGTGTAATGGTGTGGGGGATGTTGTCTTGGCACACTTTAGGCCCCTTAGTGCAAATTGGGCATCGTTTAAATGCCACGGCCTACCTGAGCATTGTTTCTGACCATGTCCATTCCTTTATGACCACCATGTACCCATCCTCTGATGGCTACTTCCAGCAGGATAATGCACCATGTCACAAAGCTCGAATCATTTCAAATTGGTTTCTTGAACATGACAATGAGTTCACTGTACTAAAATGGCCCCCACAGTCACCAGATCTCAACCCAATAGAGCATCTTTGGGATGTGGTGGAACGGGAGCTTCGTGCCCTGGATGTGCATCCCACAAATCTCCATCAGCTGCAAGATGCTATCCTATCAATATGGGCCAACATTTCTAAAGAATGCTTTCAGCACCTTGTTGAATCAATGCCACGTAGAATTAAGGCAGTTCTGAAGGCGAAAGGGGGTCAAACACAGTATTAGTATGGTGTTCCTAATAATCCTTTAGGTGAGTGTATATGTGTGTGTGTACTGTGTATAATTATTATATATAAATACACACACATGCATGCATGTATATATTTAGCAACAGTTTTTTATATTTTTATAGCATATTGATATATATAATATAAATTATAATATAAATATATATATACAGTATATATGCAAATATTTATATATAATAATTATACACAGTACACACATATGTATCATTGTGTACATATTATTATTATGTAAACACAAACTTTTATTTTGAATGCGATTTTATATATATATATATATAGGACTTATTTAAGATATATTAAAATTTAGCTATTAAATAAAATGTCATAAAATGCCATTTCTAAATGTGATTAAACACAATCAATAATATATACAATGGAAATGACAATACAGAACAAAGTACATAATTATTTTGTGTATATTCACTGTCTGACATTGTTAGGAGACAAATGTGTGCTTTAAGAGAGTCTATTTTCTAAAAGCCCACAGGGACAACACTTGAACACACACTCATAGATATTGCTCCACATGCACTTACACTCACTCTTTGGTACTATATTAGGTCCACACTGTGTGTGCAAACAGCCCTCTTGTCTCTAGGGCGTAATCCATTAGATGTTTACATCAAGTGCTATTGTGGCAGATGGGGTAAAATGTCCCTCAGGGGTGTTTATCCTCAGCTGGGGAGTCCAGACTGCTGACTGACTGAGGCAGACGAGGCCTGACACCTGAGCTCCACTGCTGTCACTCTTTACAGCAAATCTGCTTGTGAGCCATTGAGATTCATCAAATATTGAATGGCCACAGTTTCCGTTTCGTGAGAAGAAGGGGTTAGAGAGAGAGAGAGAACTAGAGAGCAGGTAAAACAAAAAGAGGTTGTCCCACGGAAACGGGAGGTCAGTGAGATGGCGGGGATGGTTAATGACGACCAAGCGGCCCAAGTGGGGTAAGTAAGCTCTCCATGAATACAACACTTAATTGCTGATGTTTTGGCTAGTGTCAGAGTGCATTAAAAGGTCTCTGCTGGGGATACTCAAGCCTCTGAGTGTAATTCGCAGACAGATGGATTAATTGATAACCTCCCGGTGAGGGCTAAAGAGCAGCAATTGAGACAGACAGTCTAGGCACTGTGAGAGGAGAAGCACAGCATGTGTCAAGGACTGTACAAATAAACAAAAACAACATATACACGTGCCTATAATATCTGCACTCTTTCTTACACAAATACAGAATGAGTCTGAGTGATCACAGCAACAAGGAACAAAACTCTCCACAGGACCAACAGGATCAGGTCAGAGTTGTTCTTTATCAATGGACCAATCAAAGTTAAAAACACTAATGGAATTTTTATGTAACACAGTTATTCTCTATATTAGTGTGTGTGTGTGTGTGTGTGTGTGTGTGTGTGTGTGTGTGTGTGTGTGTGTGTGTGTGTGTGTGTGTGTGTGTGTGTGTGTGTGTGTGTGTGTAAAAATTTCAGTGTTTCGATTATTATCATTCTTTCAACCCATTATTGTCTATAAAGATTTGACATTGTTGCTTGTTTTAAACTTTAACGTTAAACTTGTATTGACTTAAACTTTACAGCGCTCATGTTTACAATTTAAAAACAACACAAAACGCGAGACAAAGCAATGAAATGGAAGAGAACAGAAGGAAGCTCGAGACACGTTTTAAAAGTTGAACTTCTTTTATTTATTCATGTTGGGAAGACCGGGTATATGGTTGTTTACTGTTGCACTGTTGTCACTGTTTACTTCTGCATCTGTAACTCGCTGAATTTTGAGCTAGAGTGATAAAATATGTATACAAAATTTGTTTAGGCTACAAAAAAACACATATTCAAACCTCTGTCAAATGCATGGTGTGCCTTTGTTGCAACCAACCTTACTATGTAACACAAGTTTTAACAATTAAAGAAGCAAAAACAGAGGCCACATTATGCTATATGTTTAATGAAACAATCCAAAAGAACAATCCAAAACAATGCCTCTCTCTCTGTGACTGAACAAAACCCAAATCCACTTTCTGTCTGACTCAGGAGTGTGCATGTGTGTAACTTCCTTAACAATATTTATGGTTAATGAACACTTGAAGCATTGTACCTGGGTAAAGAACATGTAAGTCTAACACCCCCCCCCCCCCCCCCCCAAAAAAAAAACCCACAGTCAATGTGTGTGTGTGAGTTTGTGTATCTTTTTATATAATTTGCATTATACTATTTATATTTATACTATTTACAGCTTTGACCATAATTATAGGATCTGAGAGGAGGTAAACACTGAAATGATCATAAGACATAAGCTTATCCCTGATTGGAGGATTTTGTTGTGTTACTATGTTACAACTGTACTCACTTTTATGTATTCATTTTAACTTGGCGTCTTCGCGAGACACAGTGTGCATGTTTACATAAAACAAGCAAACAAACAATTAAAAGCAGCGCAAAACTCATTTGTTTGTTTGTCTTATTTTAAAGAGGACCTATTATGCAAAATTCACTTTTACATGGTGTTTGAACATAAATGTGTGCCGGCAGTGTGTGTATACAACTACCCTTTAATGGTAAAAATCCACCCATTCCTCTTTTTTTAATCCCATAAATCATAAGCAGTGTCTCAGAACAAGACGTTTGCAGATTCTAGCATTTCAAGTCAAGTCAAGTCAAGTCAAGTTTATTTATTTATATAGCGCTTTTAACAATGTAGATTGTTTCAAAGCAGCTTTACAGTGTTAAACAGGAAAATAATGCAGCATAATTTTATTAAGCTGTATAGCCATTTGATGTCATCAGTTCATTTCAATTTCCATACGGTGACAGTGTGGGCTTTAGATCAATAATTAGATCAGTAATTTAGTTTATATGGTGAATTTAGTTTATTAATTAGATTTATTTCAATGTTTAGTTGAAAAATATAGTGTCCCCAACTGAGCACGCCAAGCCAGAGACAACAGTGGCAAGGAAACCAAAACCCCATTAGGTGACCTAATGGAGAAAATAAACCTTGGGAGAAACCAGGCTCAGTCGGGGTGCCAGTTCTCCTCTGGCCAATTAACAAACAGCGTATGATTAGGGGCCAAGCACCGAAGGTGCGGAGGCACCTATTGTAATCGTTAGATTTCTTATTATTATTTTTCCGCCATGGAAGTCTATGGCAGCCCATAGAACCGTTTGCGGGAAAATTATGAAATTTGGTACACTGATAGAGGTAATTACCAATAGTACCCACACCAATTTTGGAGTCTCTAAATCAATCTCTCTAGCGCCACCACCTGTCCAAAGTTTGACTCATGTTTTTGCTAATAACTTTTGAACCATAAGGGCTATAAAAAAAATCTTTTTTTATTTCGATTCATTGGTTCCATCCGATTCGATCGCACCTTATGACGTCATTTACGTCATTACAATGTTCCCGCCATTTTAAATTAACCGAGACCCAACTTTTTCGAACTCCTCCTAGGCCGTTGGTCCGATTTACACGAAAATTGAACCAGATCATCTCCAGACAGTGTTGACAAAAAAACATGGAATTCAAGTTGATTCGTTAAATCGTTTTTGATTTACACGCAAACAAATTTTACGTAATGCTTGAAAAAACACACTTAAGCCAATATCTCCGCAGCGCTTTATTGTATTCAAACCAAACTTGGTACAAGTCATCAAAAGCATGACCTGAGGCAACATGCAGCGTTTCGGCGCAGCGCCACCTACTGGTCCAGAGATACGAAAAATGGCTATTTTTGCTTATAACTTCTGAACTGTTTGTCCAAAAATCATAAAAGTGGTCTCGTTAGATTCAGGACGTCATGTCGAGTCGTCTGATATCCAATTTTACCATATCGGCCATTTTGGCTGTCGGCCATTTTGAATTATGTGCTAAAATGCTGTATTTTATGATCGCATGAACGGATTGTTACAAAACTCAGTATGGGTCATCAGCACGATGTCCTGACGTAGCCTGAGAAGTTTCGAAACAGCGCCACCTAGTGGATCATTTTTTTTTTAAATGCTTATAACTCTGGGTGAAATTGACTTATTTTCATGGGAGTCACTTTTTTTGTCTCCTGAATCCTCACCGAGTCCAACAATACCAGACTTGCTAGGTTTCGGCATACGGTTTGTGCAGCGTTGTAATTTAGCGCTTTAAAAACATTAGCTGATATCTTCGAAACCGCTAGTCCGATCGAGACGAAACCAGCGTCAGAAGTTCGAAAACATAGGTCGATAGCTATACGCTAATGCCCAAATGTCAAAATATTGATAGTAAGGGGGTGTAAAATCCAATCAAAGTCAGGTGTCAGTAATTTTTCATGTGTTTTATCATATAAATGTCTATAACTCCAAAACGAAATGAGATATTTTCACCACAATTGACACAGACATGTATGGGCTCACTCCGAGGACACATAAAAGAAATGGTAGGATTGTGCCACTTGGTGGCGCTATAATAGAACAAAACATGAAATTCCCATTGACTACAATGCAGTATTATGATATAAAATGCTATACTTTACAAATGAATTGTTGTATCATTACGAAACTTGGTATGTGCCATCAGCACCATGCCTTTAAGGTCCTTAAAAGGTTTCAAAACAGCACCGCCATGTGGTCCATACTTATAATGAAAAGGCCTCTTGAGGCTAGATCTCTGCAATGACATATTGACACTATATTGACACCCTGCTTTGATTTATTGACACCAATCTTTGCATGTGTCATTGTTCCCTTATTCTGACCACACCATATCAATTTTGTAACTGTGCCACCTATTGGTTGAAGGTGATAAATCATTAAATCATTATTATTGACTGTATTTATCATTTTACAGCTATTTTGCCTAAAATCACCTTAATAGGTCTTTAATTGCTCATTGCTGCAGTTGATCTGACATTGCCAGCCATTTTGGCATGTCTTGTCTTCTTCTTTGCGCTTGGCCCCGATAATGGCTGCTTGCAGCTATATTTATTTTTATTATTATTCTGGCCGCTTTACAGGTCAGAGGTCATAATAGATCGGAATATTCGAAGGACCGGAGGCAACACGCTGGAGACGGGTTTATTGAGGATGATGTTGATTAAATAATTATTAAAGTGCAATATTCGAATGATCGGAGGCAACACGCTATTTGTGACATCACATATGCTTAGGCCACGCCCACAACTGCTTAGGCCCCACCAACAACTCTGCCCTATTAGCATAGGCCCCGCCCTGAGTGAGCTGTATCTACACATTCCGCCATGTTTATGTCATTGCCAGAGCATTTAACAGCAGCATTCAATAAGAAATGTATTAAGTTAATTCAATCAAGAGCAGTGAGTGATTTCCTGTTTTTCTTTTGTGTTTGATTTACTTTAACAGCACATTTAGTAGTAGGTACTGTATATTATATTACTAGCCTGACGTCGTCATACTCAATTCTAGTCAGAATATGAGTCTGATACTGCTCCATCGGACTGTGATTATGGGACGTGTTTCAACCGAACCAGGAAAGACCTCAATTGGATAGACCTACATCCAATCAGAGCAACGGAGCGACGCATAACATTAGTTGTCAACAGAACTCAACTAAAGTGCACAGAAGAAGATGAGTGTAAACGATCTTTGCCAGAGTTGTAAAAAAGAATCGGATCAAAACAGAGAAAAATACATTAAAGATAATTAGCAAATATGACTTTATGTCCAGGTGAAAACTGTCAAAACAGCAATCCCTCAGAAAAACACATGCATCATTTTCAATGTCAACAGTAAGAATAAGCCTATTTAAGAGCAAAAAGAGCCCAATATAAGAGATCGGAAGACATTTATCAGACGCTTTTATCCAAAGCGACTTACAGTGCCTTTCGTACAGGGACAATCCCCCTGGAGCAACATGGAGTAAAGTGCCTTGCTCAAGGACACACTGGTGGTGACCACTGGGATTGAACCAGCAACCTTCTGTGTATCAGTTCCATGGTTTAACCCACCGGACCACCCTCACGCAGATGGAGACGCAATGTAAATAACAGGCATTCACACACAGAGTACTTACCAACACGATCATTTTTGAGAGAAATAGTGAAGGTGAATGCATATGCGTACAAGTTAGAACGAATTCAACCCAAGCGCTCTTTGGTGACATGCATGGTTACGTTACTGTTTATCATCTGTCCATCATCGTATAAAGCCCGCCCTGACAATTTCATTGGTCTGAACAGCTCCTGTTCGGGCATAGTTGCTCCACAACGGATCAAGTCCAGACCGAATTTCCTGAAATCAAATGTTGTGGGCGGGGTTAAATTCGGCTGGCATCCAGGCTAGTATAATACGCTGTTTTCATAGATCTATTATATACATGCGATTTCTTTACTTGCTGTATACGTTCACAGTGTTTATGTGAACTTTGTGTGTTTTTGACATAACCATGTGTGTATTTGACAGTTTTATGCTGCGTTCACACCAAACGCGAATAGAGCGTCAAAATCGCGTCTACCGCGTCTAGTTGGACGCTTGAACATTTTGAATCCATTTGCGCGTACACAGTGAATTGGACGCGCGTATAAATTCAGCGTTTGAAGCGAAATAGACGCGCGTTCATTGCGCTCCAGGAGAAATATGTCATAAAAAACCACTCTGCCTCTTTTCATTTTCATTAAAAATATATATTAAACATTAATAACCACACAAATATGGTCCAGGCAACTCCTACATTATCTTCACTGCATGTATATTTACATATCCTTAAAAAATAAAGTTATGAAACTTGTCTTTGCCCTCAGTCAAAATGATTAGGCAGACAACAAATTATAGATTCATGACACCAAAGATCGCCCACTAGATCCACACAAGACAAACCACTACAGGACATCAGAGCCAGCGGCAAACGTCAGAAGGACTAGCCGAGGAAAGGCTGTTCTCGTCGGGGTTAATGAGCGCTGAGTGCCCGGTGACCGCCTGGATCTCACAACTCCAAAAACACAAGATTATAAAAAAAACAAAGGGGCTCTCTTTATAAATAAACCACAGATTTGAGCTTTAAACAACTACATTCTCACCTGAAAAAGTCTTAAAACCTCATTTTGTAACACAATAGTAGTATTTTTAAATTATGCAGGGTTTCTAATCACGTCACTTTACCATGTGAAGTAAAACATTTTCAACTCGGGCGTCAGACGCGAATTCGCTTCAAACGCGTGAATGCACATAAAGCACCACTCACGTGTAACGCGCGTATCACGCAAGACGCTCAATTCGCGTCCAATTCGCGTCATTCGCACAAATGAGGCGGAATCGCGTCCATCGCGCTGCGTGAAACGCGTTTATCGCGCCGCAGGACCTCTAGACGCGCGTCAACGCTCCTTTCCATTGACTTAACATTGAAATTACTCGCTCCTGTCCTGACGCTCTATTCGCGTTTGGTGTGAACGCAGCATAAGCACAATAACTCACAGGAGCGGTGTCTGATATCCAGCTTTCTGTGCACGTTTCTTTCGGATGTGTGCGCTCAGAAAACCACATATCAGACGTTTAGACTGATGGTGATGATAATGATGAAAAGCTGCAATGTCATGTGAGCGTGACTGTGATAGAGATAGCAAAAAAATTTAAGAGCAGTAAAGGCTCCACTCTCTTTTGGTAGGAGAGGGAGCAGCAGCTCATTTGCATTTAAAGATATTTGCACAAAAACAGCATGTTTTCCTTCCACTCAAAATGGGCATTTACAACATGGTATAATACATCATATGTGGGGTATTTTGAGCTGAAACTTCACAGGCACATTCTGGGGACACCTGAGATTGCATCTTGTAAAAAGGGGCATAATAGGTCCTCTTTAACTTTGCTGAAAAACAGCAAATAGCCTATATGTTTACGTGGAAAAAAAAAGTGTGAACTGTGTGATCTGTGTGAACTGTCCCTAAACTGTGCTAATCCTTCTCTTCTATTTCATTATGTGCTGCTTGACAGACCGTTTCATGCGAGGAAGGGAGCTGTTGTGTTAGGGAGAGTGTTACACAGGAGAAATCTGAATCCAGTCAGACCCCAAACATTACACAGGCCTTGGCAGCGGCTCCTGTATACACACAGAGTATGTCTAAACCTGTCACTGTTACCCAGCTGATAAATGCTTACACTGATAATAGCCTACGGACAAGGAACATTTATAAATGCTGAACAGTTTGTCCTTGTGCAAATAGTCTATTCAGCCCTGAAATGCAAATGATATTTACTCAGGTGGATGATGGGAAACAATGGTCAGTGCACAGGCCTAATTTACTTTTGGCTATTTTGGGCTGTTTGTTCTGTGATAAAAATAAAACCATAGAGTGAAATATGACTAAGTGCTCAAAGATCTTGTTGGCACAGGTGAAGTAGGCGATGTTAAGTAAACGAATGAGTGTGCACTTCCCTATAGGAGTCGCCGTTGAACTCTGTTGGTACTGCTTGAAATCTCAACCCAACGAAGACCTCAACATACCTCAGGTACAGTGACAAGCTCATGTTTTTAATATGTGTTGGCTAATATAAAATATAGGGCATGCTGTTAATATATTAATGATCTAGTTTGTCTGCCTTTTTAACACTATAGACTCTGGGGTTGGATTTCTTTTGACCTGGCATGCATTCAGTATCTTGTTGCAACCTTCTCAGCTGCTTGTAAATTATGTAGCTAGCGTTCTAGCGTGCAAAATATAACATGTCATTCCCGTATATGTTCACTAGATGGAGCAGTTGAGTAACAGTTTTGTCTTAGCTGCAGTTGGAGAGCGAGGATCTAACATTCCCCCCCAGTGGTGAGCGCTTGAACTACCAGCGAGACCCTAGGCCTCATTTTGGAGTAGCCCACTCCTCTCGCTCTGTGCCTTTTCCCCTGTGGGACAGTGATAGGGCGAGAGAGATGAAAAGGGGGGAGGAGGAGAAGGAGGAGGCCGTGGATTCTGTCAGCTGTTGTCCTCACTGCCATCTTGGGCTGCCACGTGATACACTGCGCTGGCATGAGGTAAGCAGACACACAGTTGTGTTCAAATGGAATACTAGTGTACTACTTACTGCATATACGTTGAATACTGCAGACTTTAAATTATACAAAATAAAAAACAAACTAATTTTATGTGTATATATATCTGCAACATGAGACATTTTTTTTTTGGTAAATCATAACTATTACAAAGTTATTGTCATAATAATTTTGACATATTAAGTCATAGGCCTATTTTTAGCTGAGTTTCCACCGCAATAACTTTCCCCAGGAACTATGGACTTTGGGGAGGTACTCGGTGTGTTTCAACATAGACCGTAAAAAAAATACGGAATAGAAAAAATATCTCTTCCGCTGAAGAAAAGTGAAGCCTTCGGAGGTCCAAATATGGTGCTGACATCTTGCGCAGATTTGGGACCGAGTCTATGCAGTAGTGACCTCGGGACCGGAGTGTGCACAGTAGTGACCTCGGGACCCGAGTGTGCGCAGTAGAGAGCAGGAAGCCGTGATATCAAAAGCCCGCCCACACTCTCGCAGATGCAGAACAATTATTATGTCGGTGTGAAATAAACAGTTATGGAAATGTAGAAATTAAAGCTAAAGCTCCAATCTCCTCCCGAAAAACCCGAAAAAAGTCAGTTGGTGCCTCAGTGATGACTTCACTCAGAGAAGCTGTCAATCTCAGCTATCAATCATGACCTCACAACTTATTGAACAAAAACGAACACTTGAAATGAAATCAGCGTGATAAAAACTGCCTAAAAGGACAGAAACCAACTTTGGGAAAAATTATATGAAGTGTAATTTGATTGTTTAGTTTGTCTCGCATTCATTAGAAAACACGGAGGGGCAGGGGTTATGAGCTATACTGGGACCAACCACCTGGGGGCGATCAAGGTGTGTTGGTTTCAGTTTTTAAAATGAGTGCTGCAGGCTTGGTCCCTGCTCACAAGGTAGGCCCTGTCCCAAATGGCACACTTCATATGCCTTTTCGGTCTTGTGGACTTACAATGGCTGCCGTGTCCCGGTTAAGTCCACAAGGCCGTATAGTGTCCCATTTGTCATTTTAGGTCTCAAAAGGGTGCCCGTGAGCGCCCCCTTTGTGGTCGATATGCGCCCTCGATGCGCCCACTTCTGCCGAGCCCGCACTGGTGTGGCTTCTGCAGTGGACTTCTTCCCGTCAGTCAAAGCGGTGTTACGTCATGAAAGTGCGGACTCTTAGGAAGACCGCAAGGGTTTAGGGTGCCATTTGGGACAGGGCTGTAGTACTTTTTAAAATTGGATATATATGTATTTTTTTTTTATGAGGTTAAGTGCTCACGGAAGAGATGAGTTTTTAGTTGTCTTTTGAATGTTGTCAATGATTCTGCGTTTCGGATGGCGGTGGGAAGATCATTCCACCAGCCGGGAGCATTGAATGAAAATGTTCTGGAAAGGGATTTCATGACTCTCTGTGATGGTACCACAAGCCGTCGCTCCTTAGCTGAGCGAAGGCTTCTGGTGGGGGTGTAGACTCGTAGAAGCGAGTCAAAGTATGCAGGAGCGGAGCTCGTGGTGGCTCTGTAAGCAAGCGTCAGCGCCTTGAACTTGATGTGAGCAGCGAGTGGTAGCCAGTGCAGAGAGATGATGTGGGTCCTTTTGGGCTCGTTGAAGACAAGACGTGCTGCTGCGTCCTGAATCATTCGAAGTGTTTGGATCGCACAAGATGGGAGTCCAGCCAGAAGCGCATTGCAGTAGTCAAGCCTAAAAATAACCAGGGCCTGGACGAGAAGCTTGTTGCGTGCTCTGTTAGGAATGGTCTGATCTTCCTGATGTTGTGCAGCGCAAACCTGTGTGTTCTTTGAAGGACAACTGGTCATCAAATGTTACTCCAAAATTTCTGACCGACTTTGATGGGGAAATCAAGGATGTGCCTAGCTGGATGGTGAAGTCGTGTTGTGTGGGACTGGCAGGGAAGACGAGAAACTCAGTCTTTGCCAGGTTGAGCTGCAGGTGATGTTCTTTCATCCACGCAGAGATGTCCGCTAGACAGCTTGAGATTCGTGCAGCTGCTGTGGGATCATCTGGTTGGAATGAGAGGTAGAGCTGTGTGTCATCAGCATAGTAGTGGTATGAGAAGCCATGTGCCTGTATGATGGGTCCCAATGAAGTAGTGTAGATGGAGAAGAGAAGAGGTCCAAGCACTGAGCCCTGAGGCACCCCAGTGGTCAGTTGATGTGCTTTGGATTCCTCTCCTCTCCAGGCAACCTTGAAAGACCTACCTGTGAGATAAGACTCAAACAAATGGAGCGGAGTCCCTGTGTTATATACGCTCACCAGCCACTTTATTAGGTACACCTAGCTAGTTCCGGCCTGGGCCCCCTCTTGCCTTCAGAACTGCCTTGATCCTTTAAACGATGCTCAATTTGGTACTAAGGGGCCCAAATGTGGAAAGAAATTATCCCTCACACCATTACACCACCACCACCCTGAACCATTTTTATGCCAAATTCTGACCCTACCATCTGAATGTCACAGCAGAAATTGACCAGATATGCCACCTTAATATTTTTTCTTTTTTGGACCATTCTCTGTAAACCCTAGAGATAGTTCTGGTGTATATTCCACTAGATCAGAGATACTCAGAGCAGCCCGTCTGGCACCAACAACCATGCCAATTTAAAGTCACTCAAAGGAAGACGCCAACTTTTTGGGACTTTAGCTTATTCACCGTATCCCCCAGAGTAAGATAAGTCCATACATACCATTCTCATCTCCGTGCATGTCATAACTCTGTCTGACGCACCCACCGCTAGCCTAGCTTAGCACAAAGACTGGAGGTAAACGGCTCCAGCCAGCCTATCATTGCAGCAGGCTCATTGATATTATGCAGCGCCTGAAAATAGTCCCCAGCATGCTCTCTGTGCAAGCAGGTTGTCACGTTGGTTATGTTGACGGAAGTTAGCCTATTTTCAGGCGCTGTGTAATATCATTGCGCCGCTGCACCCATGGTAGGGTACAAAGTTCTTTGATTACTACGCAGGAATAAGAGTATAGTTCCTAGCCAACTTTTCATTTTCCGTCGGTCTTAGTACACGATGTAACTATACACATCACAGCATGTAAATAGGAAAATGTTGGCATTATTTTGTCACTTACTGAGTAGTAGGCTAGATGGAGCCGTTTACCTCCAGTCTTTGTGCTAAGCTAGGCTAGCGGTGGGTGCGTCAGACAGAGTTATGGCACGCACGGAGATGAGTCCCAAAAAGTCGGCGTGTTCCTTTAAATCACTTTTCTTCCCCATTCTGATGCTCATTTTCAACTTCAGCAGATCGTCTTGACCATGTCTACATAAATGCATTGAGTTGCTGCCCTGTGTTTGGCTGATTAGATATTGCATTAATGAGCAGTTGAAGCTCTGTGTACCAAGGTGGCCGGTGAGTGTATATATTATAACCACAAACACTTTTTGTTATTTTTAATTTCGTTTTTTATGATGTGAATTGGCTTTATGCACAGCTGCACTACTTCCTGAACTTCAGCCAGCTCCTTTGTTTCCTGTCTGCCATTATTGGACAAACTTATTAATCCAGGTGTGCCTGACCTCTGTAGTCACAACAACAATAATCAGACACACCTGGATTAATCAGTTTGTCCAATAATGACAGACAGGAAACAAAGGAGCTGGCTGAAGTTCAGGAAGTAGTGCAGCTGGGCATAAAGCCAATTGGTTATTGGACACAACATAAAAACAGTATGATGTGAAAAATAAATGAAATCTGTTAAATAAATGTTCAGTATTGTGTGATTTAAATAAGAATTGTACATTTTACTGACTTAGCTTGCACTGTTTGATTTCTGTCTTTTTGTGCAGGTAAAGTGTTTGACGTTTGATGGACAGAGAAACAGTTCATCTCAATAAAAGTCCACTAACTGCCTCTATCTGTTGATGGCTATCTGAAATAAGCTATGAAATCGTTTGATATTTTTGTTCTATATTCTTTTACCTCAATCCTTTTTCCTATGTTTTAGTATTTTTTAAGTAACATATTGTTAGCAATTTAAGGACTGCTATGTGAAATAACAGAATCGCATTTCAATAATAAATAAAGTATTACTGTTCTTTGAGGTCAAAAACAGCGGTCAACTGCTTCACCGCTACCAAGTGAAATCCAATTATTTATTTCAGCATTACATTACATACTTTTTCATTTGTCAGCAGTGAGGAAATCTAATCTTATACAGAGTCAGGGGTTTCTTGTCTTTACTCTTCACTGCAGTTCTTATTTTATTATAAGCTTGAAACTATGCTAATGCATTATGTGCAATGTTGTCAAATAATATTTACTATGAAACAGGAATGTCAAAAACTGTATTGACTTGCCCATTTGCTAGTAATATGAAAAATATCATTACATATACATTCTTAAAACTGTTTGCACTGTGTACATTAAAATTGTCAACAATGAGAGTCTAAAACAATTTGTTTGTATTTTTATTTAAAACTATTTATTAATACCTAAAAACAAGTTTGGCTAGGCTCGGCTTTTTCAGTTAAAGGAACACGCCGACTTTTGGGACTTTAGCTTATTCACCGTATCCCCCAGAGTTAGATCAGTCCATACCATTCCCATCTCCATGGGAGACCGTCGGTCTTAGTACATGATGTAACTATACACATCGCAACTTTTAATTTTTCCATCGGTCTTAGTACATGATGTAACTATACACATCACAACATGTAAATAGGACAATGTTGCCGTTATTTTGTCACTTATTGAGCAGTAGGCTAGCTGGAGTCATTTACCTCCAGTCTTTGTGCTAAGCTAGGCTAGCATGTTTGTGAATAAGCGTCAGACAGAGTTATGGCACGCACGGAGATGAGAATGGTATGTTTGGACTTATCTAACTCTGGGGGATGCGGTGAATAAGCTAAAGTCCCAAGAAGTCGGCATGTTCCTTTAAGTCATCTTCGTTTCAAGAGCGGTACATTGAAAATGGATTCCATAATCAACAGACATGATCTGGTTTTTGCCAAAAGTATTGGGACACCCGTCCAAATCATTGAATTTAGGTGTTCCAATCACTTCCATGGCCACAGATGTATAAAATCAAGCACCTAGGCATGAAGACAGCTTCTACAAACATTTGTGAAAGAATGGGTCGCACTCAGGAGGTCAGTGAATTCAAGCGTGGTACCGAGATAGATGGACACCTGCCAATAAGTCCATTCGTGAAATGTCCTCACTACTAAATATTCCACGGTCAACTGTTAGAGGGATTATAACAAAGTGGAAGCAATTGGGAACAACAGCAACTCAGCCATGAAGTGGTAGGCCAAGTAAAATTACAGAGGGGGGTCAGCGCATGCTGAGGTGCACAGTGCTCAGAACTGTACAGTACTCACGTTACTGTAATAGCTGCAATGCGTGGGCCAACTCCATAATAAACCCTACGGATTAAGAATGGGATGTCATTAAAGTTCATGTGCATGTAAAGGCAGACGTCCCAAAACTTTTGGCTATATAGTGTATATCAGTGTCTGTTGTGTGTTACAGATGCATTTGAACCTTTGTGTTTGATAAGGTGACCATGGAGGAATGAGCAGAGGCTGGAGAGGTTCATATCCAATGATCTATAAATGTATATAAATATTTAGATCAGTGTTCAAATCTCAAGCCGAACCTCATGTTTCAGGTGTTATCCGAGGAAGCCAAAACCTGGCTGACTCAAAGTTGCCTCAAGCTAAGAATTCACACATGTCAACAGGGTTGAGCAACATTCTGAAGCCAGAAGTGTCCATACAACATTGGCTTATGAGGCAAGACATGCAGGAGAGCCAAAATAAATTTAGTTCAAGACAGGACACAACTCCATTTCCACATAAAAACAAGCCTGCAATGTATTGTTACTATCATTTTAAAACTAAGTATATATCAATAATTTTGGAAAGATTCATTCAGCAAGTGCTATATTAATAATCAAAGCATTGTGTTACCAATTAGCAAGGTAGCATTTATTGAATTAGCTAGTTAAAGCTAGCCAAGTTTCCACTGCTAAAAATATTCAAGTCCTCTTCAGCATTAAACACTAGAATGAGATGGTCTAGTAAGTTTGCATGGCTATGTCACACATGTTCCCGCCCCCACAGTCTTGTAACAAAAATACTATTAAAACTTAATTTTGGAAAAATACTTTGCATTACAAATATTTATATTATGGCTTTCTATTAATGCAATGCAGTGAATGACAGCTGTATGTGGTCTCCCAGTGGCCTACGTTATTAGCAGTTTAGTGTTAAGTGATTAATTTATAGCAAAACAAAAGATAACATCTATGCTTTCATGTCTGAAACCATTTTTTTTGTCTTACATTTCATAGTAAACTCAGTACCGACTCAGTTTCCATCAGTTTATGTTCATGAATTTAAATGTGTGCAAAGGTTTATGGGTTATTTAAGGCTGCGAAGGATACATCCGGTGCATCCTTCAAAACAAGCAGAATGAAGGATGTGAAACGAAGGCTGCCTTCCAAAGATCCTTCAAATTGAGATGGCCTTCAGCGACGTTTGATGACATGGCACCCTTCGTAGGAAGCAGCCATCCACCACCTTTTTCACATTTTAGCAGTGGTGTCTGAGTTGAATTTTGAGCAGTTTCAGCTCTTTCATTGATGTTGGCTTTGTGAAGATTTCTGTGGTCAGTTTTTCTGGAAACATGGTCAGGGTGAATATTGAGGTTTGCTGCAGTTGTTCTGTGTTTGGTCACGATTCTCTTTGTGTTTGGCAGTCTCTATCATTTACTTTTGTTTTTGTAGTCTTGCCATGCTTTGTGTACACAGTCATAATAATAAAGACTGTTGTTCTGTAAACTAGTAAGGTTACAAATGCTCTTGTTATACAGGCTCTGATGAATTGCCATACATATACACCCACTGGCCACTTTAGGTACACCTGTTCAACATGCAAATATGTAATCAGTCAATCACATGGTAGCAATTCAATGCATTAAAGGTGCTATATGTACAGTGGGGAGAACAAGTATTTGATACACTGCCAATTTTGCAGGTTTGCCCACTTACAAAGCATGTAGAAGTCAGTCATTTTTATCATAGGTACACTTCAACTGTGAGAGACGGAATCTAAAACAAAAATCCAGAAAATCACATTGTATGATTTTTAAATAATGAATTTGCATTTTATTGCATGACATAAGTATTTGATCACCTACCAACCAATAATAATTCCGGCTCTCACAGACCTGTTAGTTTTTCTTTAAGAAGCCCTCCTGTTCTCCACTCATTACCTGTATTAACTGTACCTGTTTGAACTCGTTACCTGTATAAAAGACACCTGTCCACACACTCAATCAAACAGACTCCAACCTCTCCACAATGGCCAAGACCAGAGAGCTGTGTAAGGACATCAGGGATAAAATTGTAGACCTGCTCAAGGCTGGGATGGGCTACAGGACAATAGGCAAGCAGCTTTTGGGAGAAGGCAACAACTGTTGGCGCAATTAGAAAATGGAAGAAGTTCAAGATGACGGTCAGTCTCCCTCAGTCTGGGGCATCAGGCAAGATCTCATCTCGTGGGGCATCAATGATCATGAGGAAGGTGAGGGATTATCCCAGAAGTACACGGCAGGACCTGGTCAATGACCTGAAGAGAGCTGGGACCACAGTCTCAAAGAAAACCATTAGTAACACACTACTCATGGATTAAAATCCTGCAGCGCACGCAAGGTCCCCTTGCTCCAGCCAGCGCATGTCCAGGCCCGTCTGAAGTTTGCCACTCACCATCTGGATGATCCAGAGGAGGAATGGGAGAAGGTCATGTGGTCTGATGAGACAAAAATAGAGCTTTTTGCTCAAAACACCACTGTTTGAAGGAAGAAGAAGGATGAGTATAACCCCAAGAACACCATTCCAACCATGAAGCATGGAGGTGGAAACATCATTCTTTGGGGATGCTTTTCTGCAAAGTGGACAGGACGACTGCACGGTATTGAGGGGAGGATGGATGGGGCCATTTATCACGAGATCTTGGCCAACAACCTCCTTCCCTCAGTAAGAGCATTGAAGATGGGTCGTGGCTGGGTCTTCCAGCATGACAACGACCCAAAACACAAAGCCAGGGCAACTGTGGCTCCGTAAGAAGCATCTCAAGGTCCTGGAGTGGCCTAGCCAGTCTCCAGATCTGAACCCAATAGAACATCTTTGGAGGGAGCTGAAAGTCCGTAGTGCCCAGCGACAGCCCCGAACCTGAAGGATCAGGAGAAGGTCTGAATGGAGGAGTGGGCCAAAATCCCTGCTCCAGTGTGCGCAAACCTGGTCAAGAACTACAGGAAACGTATGATCTCTGTAATTGCAAACAAAGGTTTCTGTTCCAAATATTAAGTTCTGCTTTTCTGATGTATCAAATACTTATGTCATGCAATAAAATGCAAATTAATTATAAAAAAATCCTACAATGTGATTTTCTGGATTTTTGTTATATTTTGTACCTATGATAAAAATTACAGACTTCTACATGCTTTGTAAGTGGACAAACCTGCAAAATCGGCAGTGTGTCAAATACTTGTTCTCCCCACTGTATATTTTTTGGACTGTAGTAAAACATAAAAATACAATAATATATTTGCAGATATTTAGGAACCATGTTTGTTTAGTTCACATTCTTGTTTCTTCTGAATTCTACAGCCAGTTATTCTACTTTGAAATGCACGTTCCGTGTCGGAATGTCTGTTTTTGTTTTGATCTGTGTGATCCCACCCGCTGCCAATTTACCCAATAGTATTTACAGGGTTGACAGAGAATGGTCCGAAAAAGAGAAAATGCGCAAAAAGGCCTTGTTGATGCCAGAGGTCAGAGGAGAATGGCCAGACTGGTTCAAGCTGATAGAAAGGCAACAGTAACTCAAATAACCACTTGTTGCAAATGAGGTCTGCAGAAGAACATTTGTGAACGCACAACACGTTGAACCTTGAAGCAGATGGGCAGCAGAAGAACACACCGCCACTCCTGTCAGCTATGAACTGGAAACTGAGGTTACAATTTGCATGGGCTCCGAAATTGGACAGTAGAAGATTGGAAAAATGCTGTGACGTTCAGATGGTATAGGGTCAGAATTTGCATAAACAATATGAATCCATGATCCATCCTGCCTTGTATCCTATCCCGATCTCCACCCCCAAACCTAACACTACCCATAAATTATCCCTAAAATCAGAGGGAAATTATAAGTGAATAACAGTGATGTAGAAGCCTTAACGCTTGTTGTAAGCCAAAACTTGACATAAACTGTAAACTTGCCCCTCAAATCTGATTTAATCTGATTGGTAGATAGATAGATAGATAGATAGATAGATAGATAGATAGATAGATAGATAGATAGATAGATAGATAGATAGATAGATAGATAGATAGATAGATAGATAGATAGATAGATAGATAGATAGATAGATAGATAGATAGATAGATAGATAGATAGATAGATAGATAGATAGATAGATAGATAGATAGATAGATAGATAGATAGATAGATAGATAGATGACTTAACAAATACAATTAATTTCTCTTCTCTCTTTTCCTGGCTATTTGAGCTCCCTTTCAGATGCTAAAAAAGCAGAAAGATTTTCTTTCATTTGGAGTGACGGAGCAAAACCCTCCATCATTGTCACCCTGGAGCTCTTATCGCGAGCCTTGGTCCAGTCCCTCGATAGGAATGTGTGGCCAAGGGCCAAGAGATGGGGTGCAAAATTGGGAAATTGTTTGCAGCATTTGAGGGACACATGCGCTTCATCACACACATTCATACAAGGCATACATGGTACAGTACTTTTTGAATCCTAAACTGTCTCTGTGTTAGATTTGGATGTGTGTGTAACAAACACTGAAATTAAAGTTTGCGCTTGAGCAAGCAATTCACACAGACTATACAGCTGCCAGCCAACACAAACACCCACATTCACACCCTAACACAAGACCAATTGTCAATAAATGAACCATGTATATCCTCCTGGGACACATAGACTTTTGTACTCTTGTAGTGGACATAAAATTTTAGTGAATTTCTCTGACAACATGTCCACAGAGATTTTTGG
Organism: Romanogobio albipinnatus; assembly: GCA_023566225.1. Lineage (NCBI taxonomy): Eukaryota > Metazoa > Chordata > Actinopteri > Cypriniformes > Gobionidae > Romanogobio > Romanogobio albipinnatus. The sequence continues at coordinate 11,845,164 of CM042259.1, read as the reverse complement.
GAAGTTTGGGAAGTTTCACAATTACAACGGCCTCTCCTTGGACTTTAAAAATGACTGACATTAATTTAGTGACCAAATTTAACACTCTTATGAAAATATTATAATATTTTGTTTTAATTATCATTTAAATCTGACACATTTTTTAATTGTTTGTCATAAATCAATATCTTAGGAAAATGTTTCAAATCAAAATATGACTTTCTGTTACGAAACGGGGCATCGATTTCATCATACATGTCCACTGGACACCAGGACGTAAAAAATGTTTATCAGGAATTCTGGGTGAATAGGGAAAGAAATTATTTCTGAAATTATATTTTATTATTCCTATGAAATATTAGATATTACTATGAAAATCTGGCCAATTACAACTCCCATTATTACACTTCTTTTGTCATTACATGTTGCCCCAAGAACACATTAATATGCAAATTAGATGCAATGTAGATACATTGTATAATAGGAAAACCCGCTTACACTCTAAAAAAAAAGGTTCTATATGGCACCAAAAAAGGTTCTTGGCTCGTAATCATAGGGGAACCTTTTTTAGTGCTATATAGCACCAATTTTGGTGCTTCAGTGGTTCTTCAGCGGTTCTTCACCGGTTCTTTGACTAAGGTGCTATATAGCACCTCTGAAGAACCGCTGAAGAACCACTGAAGCACCAAAATTGGTGCTATATAGCACTAAAAAAGGTTCCCCTATGATTACGAGCCAAGAACCTTTTTTGGTGCCATATAGAACCTTTTTTTTTTTTAGAGTGTATGGTAGCCTGCTTATGGCCATTTTACACACATATTGCATAAAGCAAAATGGTATATCAAATCATTCTGTTTTATATTTAATAACATAGTTGAGAATCATCTTTTTACAAAGTTTGGTATAAACAATCATGAAACATTATCATCTTGATAATGAATAATGATATCAAATATATCATCTTGCTCTATGTAATGACATGAAAAAATACTCAATTCACAAACAGTTCAAGATCTCTGAGATACATTGTGTGAGATACATTGTGTGTATATGATATATCTATATTAGATGTCCTGTTTGCTAGAGTAAAGTCAAATCTCTACTCAAACATTTATTATTATAGAAAAGTAAAACCGCTAGAATGTTGGTGTGGTTGGTTGTAAGGTAATACAATTGCACCAATCGTAGCGGCTAATACACCTTATTAATATTACATAAGATGAGTAGCTTAATAGATTAAAAAAATGTTCAAAACGGACCAATGACTGAGCTTGCTGTATGACCTCTATATTAATATTCATGAGCTCGTCGCCGCCACGCCTCGGAGTGGTCTTCCTGTGATTGTGTTGTCTTCGTCCTATTGGGCAGACGCATCCTGCGCGTCGTCACACAGTTGCCTACAGATATTCACTTTGCGAGTTAAACATCTTTAAATCATGTCGTCTTTGTATAAACCGTTTTCTGTTTCGGAGGGACCGTGCAAAGATGCTATACTGAGACGAGGATGCACGTCGCAACAGCATCCTACTGCGCTGACCCGGATTCCCTCCGCTGGCGGGGGCTCGACGCGCACTTTTACCCCAATTCCCAACATTTATCCAGGCCAGAGGAATCTTGCGGCCGCTGCAATCGGAGGGAGAAAAATCACCCATCCGTGGAAGGCTATTCTTGCAGGTACATGCGTATTTGTGTTTGTGTTAGAAGCACACAAGCGCTAATGTTTTGGTGAATCACGCTATACCCTATTATGCGCGAGCCCACAACAACAGCCATGCGTGACTACGCTGGCACGTCCCCTTTCACTACCCCACAGTCTGCCATTACTGTGAAACTCACTCAGTCCATGACCTGCATGTCATTGCTGGGTCAACCAAATGGTAGCTTCCAGAAATGTAATTTGTTGACTCCGCTAATAGCAGTTTATACAGCTTTGGACACTTAAAACAGTGTGCTTTATTCATATAAAAGTCAATTAAACTACTTGACCATATTCCAACAAAACTGGTTTGGTTGCAGTGTTGCATACAGTTGTGTTTTAAACAACCAACTAAAACAAAATAACCTTGTATGAAACTGACCTGTGCTTGATGGGAGTTAAACAGCTGTAAGCTTAAACGAATCACATAGATTGCCGCTGAAATCACTGAATGCAATTTACTGATGATATTGTTTTTCCCCAGGTGGCATTGCAGGAGGCATTGAGATCTGCATCACATTCCCAACGGAGTATGTGAAGACCCAACTACAGTTAGATGAAAGAGCAAACCCTCCTCGATACCGAGGCATAGGTGAGGGCAACGGCATGACATGAAAAATCACCAATATCTAATTTCTAAATGCATGCTATATACTACTGTATATGTTTCTTTTTGTCCTACTAATGTTTAATCAAAATGTCATAACTGGACTTTTCGGTCTCTTGTGATTAATCCAATAATTAAACGGCAAGCTCATATTCAACATCCAACCCACCCTACATTTTTCATCTCAAATGTACGCCACGATGCAGAAGAAAAGATCTGTTGCTACTTTCATTTAATTTGTTTGGCATGGTTCTGTTGCAAGCAACAATGCGGGTGACAAAAGGATATAGCGATATATTGGCTAGCATAGTTTGTGTTTGTTTGTTGGATTCCAGGCGACATTCTTTTAGCCGCTGGAGGTTGTTGGCATGGTCTTCTGTTGTGCACTGTCTGGGTCCAGGAGTTGGTATGCTGAAATCTATCAGATCTCTTTTCAGGACATCTTTATACCTCATTTTGTGTCTACCCTTCTTAAACTGCGTAGGGTAAGAGGGGGTATTCTGGTGACATGTCCATCCCATATGAGGTGAATGAATTTTAGGCAGGAGTAAAGTGGTTCACTTTTGGTCACTTTGAATAGATCTTCATTCAACGTTTTATCCATCTAGATTATAAACCTGAGGCATCTAGTATGGGAGGCACCCGATTCTCTTGATGCCTGTAGGTAGTCAAGCATTCAACAGGACATTCAGAGTCAGAACACCTGCTTCATACACTCGTACTTCAGTGCGGACAAAAAGATGCTTATTCCACCGTACACATTATGTCAGATGTCCAAAAGTAGAGGCCACTTTCCCTAACCTGATTTAAATCTCATCGTCTAGGGTGGTATTATGGGTCATGGTAGACCTCTGTATTCTCACGGTGAAGTTTGAAATACCTTTGCAGCGATATACTGTTGGCGAACCTTCCAACGGTGCCCACACAGCTGAGAGTGGTTTCTTCAAGCGTCTTGGAGAGGTTGTCGCAGTTCTTCTGGATTTAGTCTGTCTCTGTTTTTTCAAGTAATCACAAAAAGACTCGATGATGGTGAGATCTGATCTCCATTTGGAGCATACTGACTCCTTGTGCATACTAAAATCTCACTGGATCATGGGTGTCGGAACCATTGTATGTGGGACAAGACCCACCCACTTTTTAAGACCAATGATATTGGACCCAGACCCACTCGCTTTAAAGCTGCACTATGTAACTTTTCCGTCCACTAGAGGTCGCCTATTCAAAACAAACGCGTAGTTTGATGATGCCACGTTTGAGTGCAGAATCTTGGGACATGTGGTCTTCACCTCACAGCCGGTGGAAATGAATCGGGATAGGACTCGGGCAGAAATCATGTTCATGGTCATGGATGTGATTATTAACGTTACTGTAGTTTGAAGCAGAGCAGGACCGAGTGTTGTTGAGCTGAGCAAGGCCACTGGAGCGATTGTTAATAAGAAGAGCGCAACACACCTCGAGAGCAGCGGGACTTTTATTATGGCATAGTCACCGGCGGGACTTTTATTATGCCACAGTCGCCGGTGCCACTTCCGCTTTTCCGGTCATGAGTATGAGGTAACGCAGCTCTGTTTATCATATTAGATACATCTGAGAGTGTTGAAAATTATGTTATGACGTTACTCTGTGCGTTCACTCTGCAGCTGCTATGACACTTGCACACTGCAGTGAGAGTAAAGCGTTTCTGCAAAATAACCAGAAACCAAGGGTAACGCAGATATGACTCCATCGACAGGCGACTCCCTCACACGTCCTGGCTCCTTGGTTAAAATGGCAATTTTCTCACGATTTACAAATAGTTGGAAACATTTGGGATATTGTAATTACTTTACTTAACTGAACAAAATGTATAACGCTGGCCTAGTGGTTTTTGGATATTTTCAGAATTTTCTTTACATAGTGCACCTTTTACCGTCTCTAATTCAGTGCATGTCTGTTCACCTACCCCTAACCGGTAAACACTTTATTATTAAACACGTTAGATGCTTTATTTCCACTTTTTGAATATTTAATTTCTTATTGAAAATAAATGCCTTTCCGATCTGAGATGTGATGGGAAAGGGTTAGCGAGCTCAGCAAAAGGCGAATTCGAACCTCGGGTTGATTTGCATCAACTTTCTTCCATGTGCCTTACCCCAACACTATTGCCACTGTAAATCATTTGGTGTCTTCTGTAATTTTGTTTGGCCCAACCAGACGTTTAGTAAACAAGGCGGGCTATTTGCACTTAATGTAAATGACATCTACTCTACTCACCCAGATTTTTTTTGCTTCCGAAACCACTGGATTAATACAATTAATGGCAAAAAGAGTGTTTGGAAATGTAAAGTGAAATTTCCAACTGCCATACTACAGCAAAAGATCTGGTTTTATTTAACTGACTTAAAACCATTTTCTTTTTGTTGGTGAAAATACTAATGTGCCTTTTGTAAAGTACTGTATATCAGGGCCTTAACTGAATGTGCAAATAAAATTGTGTAACTTGCATTTTTGTGCAGGCGACTGTGTTAAGCTGACAGTGCAGGATCATGGGTTAAGAGGTCTGTATAGAGGGCTTAGTTCACTGCTTTACGGATCCATCCCGAAATCTGCAGTACGGTAAGAATCATTGGTCTTTATGTGTTTTAGCATGAATAGTGTGTATTTTGCTTACGCTTTTGTGTTTGACATGGCAGGTTTGGAACGTTCGAGGTTCTTAGTAACCCGATGAGGGACGCCACAGGTCGGCTTGACAATAAAGGAAGTTTACTGTGCGGGCTTGGAGCGGGAATTACAGAGGCGGTGTTGGTGGTCTGTCCAATGGAGACCGTCAAGGTGGGACGGTAACCAGTTATTTTGATTATACATTAGGGCTGGAACAACGTGTCGACATAATCGATTATGATGATTACGCACTGTCTATGTTCATCCTTAAATCCCCTATCATGTTTCAGACAAAACAGAACTCTAGAGCAGATGATACTGGCTAGTATGGCTGTGCCATAATACGGTTGTGATCATTACAGCATATTGTTTTTTACGAGCATGAAGGCTATTACATACTCCGCAAGAACAGAGAAAAAAGTTCTCGCTCCCAGGGCTGAGAGAACAAATTGACGTCATTTTGTTCTCGCAGCCCTGGTTTGGGAGTTCTCGCAGCTTGTTCTCGACACATCATCTGAGCAGATCCGAGAACTATTGTGTGATTGGTCAGAATTTCAGCACCTGCTTTTCTTGTGAAGTATGGAATGTCCTGGCCAGAACAAACTATGTTCTTGTTCTTGCCACCTTAAGAAAACAAAAATTTTTCCAATTGTACCAAGCTTGACAACCCCATACTATAACAGATCTTACACCTGCACAGTGCTGAATGAACGGAACCGCCCTGGACAACTAGTTGTCTGCCACGTCATAATGTATATTGTGGCAGCAATATATGGCATGATGTATATTGTGGCATGATGAACTGTATAATCATGACGGATATAGTTTACTCATGGAGACGGAGAAATGATTTGCATTCCTCTGTTCATACATTGTGTTGCGTTCATACATTCTGACATTCTCCTGTCTTTATTATTTTCAGGTGAAGTTCATTCATGACCAGTGCTCTCTGAGGCCACGCTACAGAGGGTTCTTCCACGGCGTACGGGAAATCATCAGAGATCAAGGTATAAGAGACCCGTATAAATGTATGTATTAATAGAGACAGTAGGAGGAAAAAATTATCGCTTTTTGGGGAAAAAAATATTAAAATATAGAATAATAGATTTCGAAAAAAATATATAGAGCAAATTTGCTTGGAATATCTTATCACTAAATTGATAACAAGATTTTACAGAGCACTGTTAGAATCTTCAAGGGAAAGCCCGCGTGGGTCCAAGGAGTTGTGGGAACCAGACATGGGCTCTCCTATTGATGAGTGTGACAGGGATGCCATGTGGTTATATTGGGAATCCCTGGATCTGGACCCACTAGTCTGTATTTTAGGGATTCTTCCATATAACACCTGAAGCTCTTCCAAGATCCAGCTGCTCAAAATCGTATTGTTTACTGCCAGACGCTGCATACTGTTGTAGTGGATTTCTGAGACAACGCCAACAAAGACACAATGTAGTAAGAGTGTATTGGACATTATGCCATTGGTAGCTCTGAGTATTTTCCTTAAAAACAGGCCATTTCAGTTAGCGGTATTATAACAAAGTGGAAGAAATTGGGAACAACAGCAACTCGGCCACAAAGTGGTAGGCCACGTAAAATCACAGAGCGGGGTCAGCGCATGCTGGGATGCACAGTGCGCAGAAGTCGCCGGAGCTCAACTTTATGGTAATGAGCTATGATGTGGTTCGGCGGCAACCAGGCGGCTACCAATCAGAATGTAGAAGTGCTCCGCTTGAGAGGATTCCAGAGAGTAAACTTTGGTTCCGAGCACATTAGTTCCCAAGCAAAATGGAGGAGCAGTTGATCATTGCTGTGGCGGGTTTTATAAGAAGGCTCGCAAAACAATATTTATAGGCAACATTTTCGCTCTATAACGCTTGTCTTTCAGCGGGAATGCAATTCTTTTTGCTCAAAACAACACAGATTTGACTAATTGCATTTAGTTTAAATAAAGTTTAAAGCATTCGATCTACGCCAAGAGCGTCAGCGCGTCCACAAATCTTTCTATTGAGAATGAGGAGTTACGTCACAATGTTTTCACTCCGCGTTGCATTTCGGGAAGTTATTTAGAGAAACTGCTTGACATCAACAACATTGACTCGTACGACCTACCAGCTACAGAATGACACTACCACCTCTCACACACCCTGACATCGTCAATTATCTGGTTTATAGTATCAGTGTTCAGAAGCTTTAAGTTATTTGAAGTCATACCATGACCTGTTACACAACATACATTTCATTCCATGCTACATTTCTAATTTCCCTTTGTCTGCAGCAATTGCCCATCTGCTTGCCATTCAGCCTAATCACACTTGATCTGCATGATTAAACCTCCCATAGTCTATGACAGTAGACAAAATAATTTCATTTTTACAATGAACATATTACAATTACATTATTATATTTAACAATTTTATTATTATTGTAACTGTACTGATTCAATCAGCCAGCTGGCAGGATGAACACAGATCGAAGTCAATGAGATGTAAGATCTTAGCTACCAACTAAGCTTAGTTTTCTTGTTACTATTTCAGTAATACAAATTGCGCAAACATAGGAAATATTATTTGTCCTGATCAAGCAGATGAATGTTTCTTAAAGTTTGTAAAATTGATAATTGATGAAGAAATCAATTTGGATAAGGGTTACTTTTACATGATTAAAGGTTCCGTTATAAGTTAAAATTGATCTGTACAACAAGCAAATCATATTCATAGACTCATGAATATTTACACCATTTGAATTAATTATTCCCCGAAACTCATTGTTGTTACATTTATTTTTATTTTTTTACAATAATAAACATTAGAACTGTAAAAAAAAAGTGGAGTGCAACCTTACTTTGGCAAGTATGACTGAGCTTTCACAGTTTACAGGTTTGTAAGTCTTGCACCCAGCCGCAGCAGAATTGTTCATAAGCTTCTAAAGACTTAAAGCTTACGAACGCTTGCATTGTGTAGGCACTGATACCATAAACCAGATAATTGACGATGTCAGGGTGTGTGAGAGGTGGTAGCGTCATTCTGTAGCTGGCAGATCGTACGAGTCGTTGTTGATGTCAAGCAGTTTCTCTAAATAACGCTGTTGGAGGTGTTATTTAGTCTCTCCCGATAGAGCCCCTTTCCTTTCACTTACTCCTTCTCGATTTCTCCCCAAGAAACTGCACCGCATTGCAAAAATTAAAACAAATCTTAAGCTGTTCTCTCGGTCCCACTGTCGAAATTGCCATGGCAACTGATAGCGTATCCTCCCAATATGGTGGCGCCTTCCCGAAATGCAACGCGGAGTAAACATCGTTACGTCACCTTCTCATTCTCAATAGCGGCAATGGCAGGGCGGCCAGAGCTAATTTTGACGCTCTCGCTGGCGGCGGTGTGAATGCACAGTTACATAACCCAGTGCCAGAACAGTTGAGACGTGTTCCCTGGAAATCACGCTTCTCTGTCTGGAAATCCAATGGACGAGTCTGAGTTTGGAGGTTGCCAGGAGAACGGTACTTGCCTGACTGGATTGTGCCAAGTGTAAAGTTTGGTGGAGGGGGGATTGTGGTGTGGGGTTGTTTTTCAGGGGTTGGGCTTGGTCAATGACTTAAACTGCAATTCATCGACTGGCCGCTAGTGACAGGCTCCAAAAAATGCCCAAATTTACAACAGAAAAAAAATGTTTACAGCCTGGTACAAATTGTGGTTTTGGTCCATATAGCTAATTTTGCCCTTCATGACAACTGTGAGAGGGGTGAATTATTATTATTATTATTATTATTATTTTTTTTTAACTCATTCGTTTGAATTATATTAAGCCTTAAAGTTCTGCATAATTAAGGGTGTGGTCACTTGAGTAATAGGTGAATTGCCATTTGTCTGCTGTCAGTCATCACGTCACCTCAGTTCCAGCTACGTCCTGCCTCTTTGCCCATTTTTAGTTATGCGGGAGTGACACTCTGCCAAGATGGCATAGGCTGACTTTATGCTTCAAAAATGCTCTTCAGACTCCTACGGGTGACGTCACGGACACTACGTGCATATTTTTTTAACAGTCTATGGGCTTGGCCCCTTAGTTCCAGTGGAAGAAACTCTTAATGCTTCAGCATACCAAGACATTTTGGACAATTTCATGCTCCCAACTTTGTGGGAACAGTTTTGGGGATGGCCCCTTCCTGGTCCAACATGACTGCGCACCAGTGCACAAAGCAAGGTCCATAAAGACATGGATGAGCGAGTTTGGTGTGGAGGAACTTGACTGGCCTGCATTAGAGTCCAGACCTCAACCCGATAGAACACCTTTGGGATAAATTAGAGCGGAGACTGAGAACCAGGCCTTCTGGTCCAATATCAGTGCCTGACCTCACAAATGTGCTCAAAAATTCCCATAAACACACTCCTAAACCTTGTGGAAAGCCTTCCCAGAAGAGTTGAAACCGTTATAGCTGCAAAGGGTGGGCCAACTCCATATTAAACCTACGGATTAAGAATGGGATGCTATTAAAGTTCATGTGCATGCAAAGGCATTTATATATTTGTAAATGTTCTTTTATAATATAAAATAATGCATAAAATGTCAAATTAAAATAATTGTTTTTGAAAAATGTGTCAAATAATATATTCTATGTTTGTAGGTGTTCGAGGAACATATCAAGGACTGACTGCTACTCTTCTGAAGCAGGGTAGCAACCAGGCGATACGCTTTTATGTAATGAACTTGTTGCGGAACTGGTACAAAGGTGAGGATGAGTTTCAATAATAGTACTCTGAAATTAATTTCAGTATGGGCGCTTAACAAAGCTGATCATCTTGGCTTTATCTTCAGGCGATGACCATAGTCGTGACATGCACCCACTGGTTACAGCGATGTTCGGAGCGGCAGCCGGGGCGGCGAGTGTTTTTGGGAATACGCCCCTTGACGTTGTGAAGACTCGAATGCAGGTTAGCAGAAGATGATGCTTATCAAATAATTATTTCTTTATAAAGAACTTTTTAAATACCACTTGTTGAAATTTTATAATCCATTTGTTTTAGGGTTTGGAGGCTCATCGCTACAAGAGCACCATGGATTGCGCGTTCCAGATTTTGAAGAACGAAGGCCCTCAAGCGTATGCGTTGCCTCCATAATTATTATTTACTTTTTAACTTTCTTTTCTTCTTCCTTACACTTAACTTGCTTTGAATTGCAGGTTCTACAAAGGCACAGTCCCACGATTAGGCCGAGTGTGTCTGGACGTGGCCATTGTCTTTGTTCTCTACGAGGAAGTTGTGAAGCTACTGAACAACGTCTGGAGAACGGACTGAAGATGGACCAGGGTGCAGAACCGATCGAGACAGACTGAACTATCCAAACACAGTGGGCCACGTCAGTCAAGTTTAAAGATCCAGACTTGAACCGTGACACCTGGCCCAGAGGATTTAAACCATCCATCTGTGTTTGAATAGTCGAAACCAGGAGCCATGAGAAGGAACCTGTAGCTTATATTTATTGATGGATGAAAAGCAAATCATCAATTTGCACTCTTCGGTAAAACCGTGCAAGTGTCCTCTCACCACCACCATGCTTTTATAGAGGTTGTCGTAAGACGATCCACTCATGTGGCATGAAAAGAAATAGTACAATCAAGTATGCAGAAATATCAATGTAATGCACATGTTTTTTTTTTGCCATAGTTTACGTGTGCAGGTACACTGGAACTGGTTTAAATGTGCTTTTGTAAGATCTTGTATCTTGATGTTATCATGCGTCTCAAAACTGGTAGAAGCCAAGACATTCCTGTTTGATATTAAATTTGCATGCGTGAATGGCATCAAGCCCAGGATGTTCAAGCTCGATTACAGAGTCAATACAACTCGTTTTTTTTTTTTTAAATCAAATGTAAATAGCAGCTTTTTTTATTTGCACAATTTGTTTACAAGCTTTTTTAGGTCATTAACAAGCATTTCCTCACAAAGGTTGCCTGTGCTGTACTAGTTACGCTTCTTAATGTTTGTGTCCAATATTTAAGCAGCGCTTCTTCAAAACAGATTCTGACTGTCACACAGATTCAATAAACCAAATAGGTTCCGTTTCCCATCACTGTGACCTTATTGAATAGCCAGTACTGAACAATCAATCCCATCTTGTGGCTTTTAACGTCATATATGTGTTGTGCGATAACAACAAACTGCTTTTGATGCCCTACAGTTGTTAATTCAAGATAAGAAAGCCACACACACACAACATGGACCCATAAAAATCCTTTTACTGCTTGTTTAATGAGAAAATGTCTGCTGACGTAGTGCAGTCCACTGTGACGACACTGGTTATCTCTCGCCGCTGGAACAGACCTAGTTAATGCTGCCTGTATCACAGCATTAGGGATTAACTTAATTACAAAGAATGTGTGAGAAAGATTACACAGATTATACTTGGTCAGATCGCTCGCACTTCCACAGGGCAGTTGCTCATTTGAGTGGGGTATCATACGTTTTATCTTCCCTCTATCTGGACAACATCAGAGAGCATTATATGTCAGCTATTGTGATGCTGTCGAAGCAGTTTTGTTGGACAAATAGGCTAAGGCTTAATGTTCCGACACTGCTGTTCACTGTCCTGTGGGGGAGATGCTTCGAGACGCCTGATTGGCTGTTGCATGTGGAGCCAGGGGCCGCTGGTTTCTCCAGCTTACTTCCTCCATCTAAAGGAGAGAAGAAGGTAAGACATGCCAGGTGGTGTCGCACACTGCATTCTACCGTTATGGAAATAAATAATCTGTGCAGGATATAGGGGTCACTTACATCCTTAAACACTTGTCTTTCCCACCGCTGGCCACTCTCTGTCCGTCTGGACTCCAGTCAACTGCAAAAACCTGAGCAATAAAAAAAAAAAAAAACAGATTAGTGGCATTTGTCCATTCATAACATGCTGCTCTAACACAAGGGTGGTTGCCAAGGCATTGCTATGCTGTTAAGGTATTCAGAGTTTTTGGCATGTCGTTATGTGGTTGCTAGGGTGTAATGGGTAGTTGCTATGTGATTGCTTAGATGGCCAAGATAAAGTAATCTCTAGTGGTGGGAAATTACTCTAAACTACTTTATTATGATATGGTTTTAAAAAAGGAAGCAATTTAAAAATGTAAAAAGTAGGCCTATTTACTATTAAAAAAATATACATTTTCCATGCATTTTATAAAATTTTAAAAAAAAATCCACCCAATTTTGTGCAAATCCCAATTTTAAAATTCCTTAGTGTTTTCAGGTTTTAAACTACTGAGAATACTTTAAAACTAGTTTCGAAGAAAAAAACAAACAAAAAAAAACAAACGGTCAGTTTTATGTTAACTAAAACTATTTTCAGTAATTTAAATAAACCTGATATACATTTTTTAAATGATTTTGCCTTGTGAACTAACTGAAATAATTAAGTTGAAGTACTAAAATTCCTACAACTACAATAAAAAATAAACTAAATCTATATAGAAATATATAAAACATGCAAATAAAAATGACGAAAGTATAACAAACTTACTAAAACTGAAATTAAAATAAAAAAATAAAAGCTAATAAATAAAAAAATAAAAGCTGAAAATAAAACCTAAACTAATATATATACTCTATAAATAATATAATAGTATAATAATATATAAGTATTAGTAAAATAACACTGGGTGCGTGTAAGACTAACCTCGGAACTAAATCCAGTCACTGTCTTACCTCATCAGCGTGGCCAGGCAGATCACCGTTCAGTTTGCCCGTCTTGATGTCCCACACCTTCAGAGTGCTGTCACTGCTGCCACTGACCAACAGACGGCTGTCTGCAGACCACGCCACCTGGTACACTGGCCCGACATGACCGCGAAGGGAGGTCAGGTACCTGGAACACATATAAAAAAATTAATTACAAAAAGTAAAGTAAAAACTACTTCAAGATACTGGTTGTGCTGTTGCCATTTGCAAACAAGCAAAATATGCTGTGATTTGCTGACGTGATTTGAGTGCCTCCAAGTGTACACTACTGGAAGTACACTTGGGTCTGCATCACCATGATTCCATTTACAAAGGCTGCTTCCGAAATCACATACTTCTTTACTATATAGCAGGAGAAAAATAGTATGTGAAGAGTAGCATGTCATTCAAAAGTACCTACTCAGAAAAACAGATTTCAGATGCAGCAACAGGCTGTTTTGAATGGAACACAAGCTTACTGCATACTACTGTAAAATAATATGTGAAATATGCAACAATAAGCGTTTCAAACAGTAGCACACATTTTTGTTACATGTCTAATTTATCAAGTGGCATCCAGTTTTCTTTTACATCAAGTGGATGGCCATGCATGGAGGCCCCAACTCGCAACTTACAGGACTTAAAGGATCTGCTGCAAACATCTTGGTGCCAAATACCACAGCACACCTTCACCTGATCGGTGTATATACTAATATTAGTATTAATACAAAATAAAGCAGGTAGGTATAATATAAAAAATACGGTAGTATGCAAATCTAAACATAGCCAAAGTCGCAAATCAATCAGGGATCCGTGACCACCCAACTTACTTTCCTGTTTTTCCATCCCAGATTTTTATAGACTTGTCAAAGGAAGCGCTGGCGATCAGTCGTGTGTCCGGGGAGAAGAGCACCTCATTGACCAGCGCTTGGTGACCCGTCAAACGGGCCACTGGCTTCTTGTCCTCTGCTGGGTTCCATAAGAACATTGTAAAGTCGTCTGATCCTGACACCAGCCTCTCATGACCTTCACCCTTTAGAAGACCAAATGTTCAGTTTTTTTTTAATCTCTCACAAGTCGATACTGTATAAAGACTGGTCTCACTCACTCTGACGTTGTTGTAGCGCTTCAGAGCCCTTTCCTTGATTTCGTCCACTGAGGAAAATTTATTCATATTAACAAAATGTTTCTTATTACATATACTACTATTCAAAAGTTTAGGGTTAGTACGTAAAAAATAAAATAATAAAAATATTTTCTTTTTTATTCAGCAAGGACACATTAAATTGATCAAAAGTGACAGTAAAGACATTTATGAATGTTACAAATAAATGTGTGTTCTATTAAACAATTAAAAAAAAAAATTAAGCAGCACAACTGTTATCAACATTGACAATAAGAAATGTTTCTTGAACACCAAATCAGCATATTATAATGATTTCCGAAGGATCATGTGACACTGAATAAATTATATTTTAAAATATAGTAAAATAGAAAAGAGTTATTTTAAATTTGAATAATATTTCACAATATTGCTGTTTTACTGTATTTTTGATCAAATAAATGCAGCCTTGGTGTACATCTTTCATAAACATAAAAAGAAATCATACCAACCCCAAACTTTTGAACAGTAGTGTACATTAATAAATCCATTGCAGGATTGTGCTGAAACCTACATGATCCAGAAAGATCCTGAGGGTTTATGGTTGCGGTAGCTGGCTCGAACGCTCCTGTGCGCAGAACGTAGTCGGTGCTGAGGGCCAACGTGTTGACCCAGTGAGCATGACCTTGCAACGTACGACACTGAACCCCCTACAGCATGGAAGAGAGCAGATATTCACAGCATAACTCAGTCAAACACCTTAGTAAACATGGTTTCAAGTTATATTTGATGCATTATGAGTGGACATATCTTACATCTTTGGCTCTCCAGACTTTAATGGTTCTGTCCTGAGATGAGGTGTACAGGAGACCATCGCCTCCCCATTTTACACACGTCACAGACTGCGTGTGGCCGGTCATGATCTTATCACAGCGGCCCAAAACCGTATCCCATATCCGAATCGAACAGTCTTTACTGGTGCTAGCCAAATACCGACACTCTGGGTTTCTGTGATGGAGTGAAATTTACTGTTATATTATTATTTTATTTTATTATATCATTTTCTGAATTATAATTGAATTAAACAATACTACTTTTTTTTAAATTATAATACAATTAAATACAAAAAATTTAAATAAGTTAATACATTATTTTAATTTATAATAAATTTGAATAAATTCACTCTAGAAAAGCTAACATAAAGTGAACACATGTAAATGAACAAATATAAAACATACATTAAAAGTATATGTAGTGCTTTATATTAAATTTATAAGTATTTTAAAGGCCCAATATGTAATGTTTAATTTGTTTACATTATATAAATGTTAATTTGCTGAATACTGACGGTAGATGAGAATGTATTAGTGTTTTCCTTTCTATTACTCATACCGTTTACACATACTTTCTTTGTTTTTACTCTGTCTAATAATTTAACAGTAAATTAATGAAGACCGAGAATGAGAGCTCCATCGTTTTCAAAATAAATGTCCCGCATGCTTTCAAAATAAAAGTTCTGCTTCAGCAACATCGACCGATGGCAATAATTAAAAAATGCCAATATATTGGCCTTAGCGATATATCTATCTATCGGTTGACCACTTTCAAAACTCACAGGTGGAGAGGTTCCCAGCACAGCCAGGTGATCCACTTCGTATGTCCCGTTAAGGTCTTTCCAATCTGACTTCCTGTGATCGGATCCCACAAGAAGATCTGCAAAGTACACAGCAGATACAAAACCATATTTTAAACCCAAAATAACTTCTTGTACACTGGAATTTCAGGACATGTTTACACATAGCCGGGTATTTAGAGAACCGAAAATTTCCCCGCCTCCGTTTTCAAAAATAACATCGTGCACACAACATCGTTTTCAAAAAAGTTGTCGTTTACATCAACCCGCATAAATACGCCGCCGAGCGCCATCATAACTATGCCAAACCTATGGGTGGCAGTGTAGGGAGAAGGATAAAGCCATGCAAGCCAATCAGAATCCTCAAAATCGACAACAACGAATAGCACGATCGACTTCCTGTTCCTTGGAAGGGAAAGCTGCTGTAAAAATCCTGACCTTCGTGTACTCCTTCGCCTCTGCTCCTCGATATAGTACAGCAGTTGTGTTTGCAAATGCAAACAGGCCAAAAGCGTTTGCACAAAAGTAAAAATGAGTACCACCTTAACAGCATCCATGATCAAACAAACTGTAAACATAGGGCGCTCACATGACGTAAGCATTTTCTGGCGCATAATGTGACGTTTGAGAACCTAAAACCCCGTTTCTCCCCGTTGACACGGCAACAAATACCCGGCGTTTTCAGAAATCTCCACTTTGGCCGGAGTTTTTAGAAATAATCGTTTTCTGGGATAAAAACGGCATTTTCGTGTAAATGACAGGCCAAAACGCAGGGAAATATCTGCGTTTTCCCATCGTGTAAACGGGGCATCAGTGACTTATAATGAACATGACATGCTCACCTGACTGTTTTTGCACCCCGATGCTAATTTCTTGCCATCTGGAGACCAGGCAATGGATAAAACCCAGTGTGTGTGGCCTTACAAAACATGATGGACAGAATGTCAGATGATTGGTTTAACTTACATGAACTGTATTTAATAACATATAAAAGGTTATGCGATAAACTGACCCCTTGCAGTGTGGTGTGGCGTTTCTGTGCTCAGATCCCAGAACCTCACTGTCGTGTCTCCAGATCCACTGGCCAGATATCTGAGAAATAACCCCAAAATAAAACATATCTGATATGTTATATATTTATCTGTCTTTATATTAATTAGCATGTTTCGATTTAATCCACTTACTTTCCTGTAGGGCTAAATGCTACAGAGATGACAGCCTCCGTGTGGCCCTCCAAAGAGCTGGTGCATCGAGCCACGGCCCGCACGCGGAATACGGCCTGCGGCTGGTACACAACTGGCAGCACCTGCTCAGTCTCCAGGCCCAACGTCTCCACACAAGTGCCCAGGGACGACACCACCTCTGCATCTTTAACAAAAAACAGGAATGGCACAGGATCCTCCTGTAGACAGACAAAAAGATAGAACGATGCTGAAAATTCAGCTTTACCATCACAGAAATAAATTACATTTTAAAATAGAAAAGTTATTTTAAATGGTAAGGAAATAGTACTGGTGTTACTGTATTTTTGATCAAATACAGCCTTGGTGAGCTCAAGAGACTTCAAAAACATAAAATTGTCGTATTTCTAAATAAAATGTTTCAGATTTTGCCATACAAGTGTGTGAAAATGTTTTTTTTAGAAACAGAGATAGACACTAGGCACTAGTCAAGCAAGTTACATCAGGTGTTCTGTTCTGACAGCTGGATGAAGCACATTCTCCAGTCCATCATTCCTACCTTCTGTAACAGTGCATTGCAGACCAGCTGCAGTTTATCCGGGCTGATGTCCAGCGGCACATCGAAGGGGGATCCGAGCACCTCACCGCTCTCATCCTGGAGCTGGATCAACACGCGCTCCACGTCCACACTCATCTTTCCCTTTAAACGCCAAACACACTGAATTAAACACTCTCAGGTTTAAAGCACGTGAGGCACGAACGAGTGGAACAAGCTGTTTTTGTCAAATGTGTGTCAGTAAAATGATTATAAATTAAAGACGTAAACAGGAATTCCATATGTATACAGAACACGAGACTTCCATATACTAAAACACAGAAATACCTGTAGTTATTGAACGCAGCTCACTTCACGCGTGCAACGGACAGTATTTTGGACGCGCGCAAATCGCGTGCGGGTGACATCATCACCGCGCGTCTAGTGTGACTGTACTGAAGTCGGAAAAGCGGACGCTCAGCCGACACGAAAATGGGTGGCAAAAATAAACAGAGAACGAAAGGAAATGTTCGAGTAAGACAAATGAAAGTTATTCGATGTATAATGTTTTCTAACTCCAAGTCAAATCTTTGAAATGAGCTCAAGTCAGTGAATAACAGGCCAGTGTTGTAAACTATGACAGCATGGCGAACTGTAGCTCGCTACAAGAAGTCGTACTGGCTTTAACTTACTGTATAAAAGCAATGCTTATGAAACATTAGATTTGGCAAGATTGTATGTCGTGTCTGTTATGTAAAGCTTGTGGTGGTGTTGTAGTCCTGACGTTGTGTGTTGTCGTGTAATTAGACAACTAGTCCCCTTCGTTGTGGTCTTATTTTGTAACGGTTTGGTACAATATCTAAAAGCCATGACTAAAAATAAAAAGCTGGGATTCTGCTGTACTCTATTAGTTCATTCTTTATAAAGCACATTTAAAACAGTGCTGTACTGGAGCATGACAAACACTTTCAAATACCAAAATTAAAACCCATACAGAGAGTAACATTAATGTGTTAAAAGCTAAGTAGAACAGTTGAGTTTTCAAAAGAGCGATGAAAAAAGTTTTGATTACCTGACTATACCATAGGGCCGTAATATTCAAGATATGAAAAGGTCATGAATGTGTAATGACAGCCCTGTGTTTTCTCTCTTTCAGCCATCCAGCAGTGGCAGAGCTGCTGATCTGTTGGCCAGGGAGAGTGGCGTCGTACCTGGGTTTGTGGGATTCGGTGTCTCGACTTCCAATGATCTAGGATATGTACCTGCGGTACAGGGGGCTGAGGAGATAGACAATCTAGTTGATGCAGACTTTCGCATGGTTCTACGGAAATTGTCCAAGAGAGATACAGTCACAAAATTGAAGGTATCGTTTGTTGTGATTGATTTGAGCACTGTTTCACTGTCCACTTTTACAAATAAATATTGCCTAGAGGGCTGATATTTGGTCCATGTTTGATCAGTGATGAATTAAGCACTGTCAGGGTCAGGATCTTCACACGGTATTGGGACATTAGCACACTTTTTTTTTATCATTCAAAAGCTTAAAAGGATAGTTCACCCAAAAATGAAAATTCTGTCATCATTTACTTACCCTCAAGTTGTTTCAAACTTGTTTGAATTTCTTTGTTGTGCTGAACACAAAATAAGATATTTTGAAGAATATGTGGAACTAAACCGTTCATCCATAGTAGGGGAAAAATATTATGGAAGTCAATGGAGTCCATTAACTGTTTGGTTACCGACATTCTTCAAAAAAAATTATTTAATGCAAAAGACCTGTCCGCCCCCTTTAGTTACCGTTGCTGTGTCCGACAAGCCGCGCTCTCACAACACACACACACACACACACACACACGCACACACACACACACACACGCACACGCACACGCACACACACACACACACACACACACACACACACACACACACACACGTGTTCTCACGCAGTGAAAAACACATCGCAGAGCAAAGAGGACACTGACAACGCACTGACAGACAGGACAGAGCAGGTTACTTTTAATATGAAACAAAGACTCAACTCTAAAATATTGTCATTTTTAAATAAATGTAAACAATAAATACCGTTTTGTGGCTCTTTAATTTATAGTATCAAATAAACATGAATTAACTTCAGAAGGAATGTTGTTTCAACCGCGGAAAGATGTCAGTACACACCGTTTTTCAAGTTCAATCCACCAACGTTAATCAACGAACTCTCTTGACTGCTTTGTCGGACAAAAATGGCGGATTCTGCGGATGTCGGATTATGATTGGTCAGATCGCCTGTTAATTAAACTCCTGGCGAAGGGTGAATTGTAAAAAGTACTTTAAAACCTTTTAGCGGGCTCAGTTTTTGGGATATTAACTTCAAATTTGGAACACAACTTGATTAGATGTATGGCTTAGATTTTCTATCAATTTTATTTTATAAAATATATAGGCTATTTTTTATAAAACAAAAATTATTAAGAGCAGTACTAACATAACTTTTCTTTAACATTTTTGCTGAAACTTATAATTTAGTTTTTGCTTGTACTTCTAAATATAATCTTAAAAAAAAGAGACCAACCGTAGGTCTGTATTCCAAACCAGTCATGAATTACGATCATTTAAGTTTAGATCTGTGCTCAAAAAGGGGGGTGACAGTTAAAGGTGCAGTGAGCGATTTCTGAGAAACACTTGGTATTTCAAATCAACCAAAAACAAATACACTCCTCCCTTCATCGCTC
This sequence comes from Romanogobio albipinnatus, assembly GCA_023566225.1. Classification (NCBI taxonomy): domain Eukaryota; kingdom Metazoa; phylum Chordata; class Actinopteri; order Cypriniformes; family Gobionidae; genus Romanogobio; species Romanogobio albipinnatus. The sequence continues at coordinate 11,825,374 of CM042259.1, read as the reverse complement.
CGCCCCCAAATTGTAAGAACACACAATGAAAGAGTGGATGTCTCTTTATCATAGCTGAAGCGAAACAAAATGGTTCACGAAAAAAATAAAGTGAAGATGACGAACAAATGACAAGGAAGAACAAAAAATGTATTTATAAGAATTGGTTGTTAGTCGCCAGCAGCACATCAGCTCCTGACACACAGTCCTAAAAACGGTCCTGTTACTATAACTAACATTACAACAACAGCACATCTTGGTTCTGTGAAACATAGCAAAACCCATTTTACTCAGGAGTCACATATGGAGCAGAAACAATGCATCCTCTGCGTCCATTTTCAGGCCATCCTGCTTGGGTCTCTCCAGTGCTGGAAAGCTTTTCTAATATTAACGCGGGTCCTAAAGCTCTTGCCTGATCATTACCCTTCTTTTTCCAGTGGTATTCCCCTGTGCTTTTTTCTTTTTGTAATGTCTTTCAGCCATCTCTCTTTCTACAGTCTTTCTTCAAATCTCTCTCTTACCCTCTCTCTCTCTTTACCCGTCATGAGAGGACTGAGTTGATCTTACTGCTGATTTGCTACAAATGTGTTATGAAGCTCAGTCCCACCCACTTTCAACAACGTTTCTCAGAAATTGCTTTCACTGCACCTTTAACAGGTGAAAGGTTGAAGACTGTGACAAGGTTGAGACATGCAACATTGAGTCCCTGAATACTTGTCTTTTCTTTTTGCTTCTGTTATATGAGCAAATCTCATTTCAGTTCTGATGCATTTCTTTCTCAGGTTCTCTCTTATAATTTCATGTTTCTGTTAAGTGTCAGCATTTCTCTGTGCTAAACGTTGTGCTGATGTGGAAAACTGCCACTTATAAATATTTATTCTTAACATCTAACACACTACAGCATGTAATTGCATGAGTGAATATAATGTGTGTGTGTGTACAATATCCATATATATATATATAATGGATATTGTAAATGTAATCAAATATAATCATAATAAATTAATACATTTCCAACTGGATAATCCAACCCTGTCTTCATGTAGTAAAGGGAACAATGCCACAACACACTGTTTTCCAATATCAATTTCTATAAAACATTTAATTTCACTGAAACTGAATGGCTCATAAATGCTGGTAAATGTGTATTTCAGGCAGTACAGGAGTTTGGAGCAATGTGTCAAGAGCGAGAGCCTGATGTTGTAAAAGGTGTCCTCCCATACTGGCCTCGGATATACTGCAGAATATCAGTGGTAAGAGAAGAATGATACGCCTGTCATTTTTATATATATATATGTGTGTGTGTATATATCATTCGATTTATAATTTTATTTATGAAGTTATTTGTGTAAATAGTAATGTTAATTATATAATTGAATACATTATTTTATATAAAAAAAATGTAAAATTTTTTTTTGCATAAAATTAGAAACATGCTTGTCTTGACTTTTGGATCCTACTGTATTTAGAGGCAGCTGTTTTTTTTCTTCTCTTTGTTGTATGTATTTATTATTATATAATTTTATCAGGACCACGATCGCCGTGTGCGAGAGGCCACACAGCAGGCCTTTGAGCAGCTGGTTTTAAAAGTGAAGAGGAATCTGGCCCCCTACCTGAAGAGCATCATGGGTCACTGGCTCATCTCTCAGTGTGACACATACTCTCCTGCTGCCTCAGCCGCCAGCGCTGCTTTCCAGGCTGCATTTCCCCTGAATAAACAACCAGAGGCCATCAGCTTCTGTAAAGATGAAGTCCTGAATGTAAGTTAAAGCTCATCTTAGGCGGATCATCTTAGGGGCAGTCGTGGCCTAATGGTTAGAGAGTCGGACTTGCAACCCAAGGTTGCAGGTTTGAGTCCGGCAGGAATTGTCGGTGGGGGGAGTGAATACCAGCGCTCTCCTCCACCCTCAATACCACGACTGAGGTGACCCTTGAGCAAGGCACCAAACCCCCAATTGCTCCCCGGGCGCCGCAGCAATATGGCTGCCCACTGCTCCGGGTGTGTGTTCACGGTGTGTGTGTGTTCATTACGGTGTGTGTGCACTTGGATGGGTTAAATGCAGAGCACAAATTCCAAGTATGGGTCACCATACTTGGCCACACGTCACTTCACTATCACACTATTCACTTCATTTCACTTCACTTCACTATCACACCTGGCATTGAGATGTGCTTTGGTCAATTGGATCACAAGTGGACGACGCTAAATACCGGTCTAAATGGGGTCTAAAATGTTTTGAGCTTGTTCACCTTCGACCATTTCCACAGGTAGTTGAAAACACATTAGACCGGATTGCTTTCGTAGTGTAAACGTTCATGTGGTCAAATGTGTTCGTACAGCCGCAAAAGGCCGCCTACTCTCCACTTACTGACTTAATGTGTAAACATTATGGGACAGGGCTCCCACGCTTCTTGAAAGTACTTGAAAGTTCTTGAATTTCAGACACACGGATTCAAGGCCTGGAAAGTACTTGAAAACAAACATAGGTCCTTGAAAGTGCTTGAATTAAGCATGAACTGCATTTTGTTAGAGTAGCATGGTGCTATTACAAAAATTGGCCTTCGTGCGCTGCCAAAGCCAGAACAAAACAGCATTATGGGAGGAAGCTATTTCAATATATTTCTGCTGTTCCATAAGCACCATCTACTGTCAAAAGCCCTATTCGGATGGTAATTGTTTCTCGTGGGGTCGTGAGGTATTTTCATCATTGTCAGGGGCTAGTCTGGGATTTTATTGCCGTCCGAATCCAGAATGTCAGTGTTTTTCTCCCATCACCCGCGTAAAAATCCCCGGCCGAATTACCCACTGTTTTAGACAAACACCAAGGTCGGGTGGTCATTTCATTGCCGTCCGAATCCACATATCTGAGTTTTCAAGATGAGATCACTTCAAAATTCACTGTTTATATCCTTTTTGACCCCTGCAGAGCACCGTACGGTTGCGCTTTGCTGTAATTTTGATGCATTTTAAAGATCTAGACTTTCATTACTGAAATGCTGGCAAGTATTTACAAGAGCAATATTTTATCACCGCTCAAAAAATAAAAAGAAGAAAAGCACGTTAACATTTGAAATGGGCTGTTATTATATATGTTTAATATAAAATATGTGCAGGTCTTAAAAGCCTTCAAATTGATTTTTAAAAAGGTACATGTACAGGTGATTTAATAAATAATTTTGCACGTTTTTTATGCCTAACAATTAACTTGTCCATATCTTTTCATTTACTTGGAAAATTACTTGGAACTCTATATTTTGATGTTTTAATTAAGTAATGATTTATAAAAAAAGAAAACAAAAACTAGAGTGAAAAAAATGTTAAAAGCAGGAATGAGAGCTGCATCTCTCATTAAAACTCGCTCGCTCTTGTACACCAGCCTCTTTCCTCACTGGATTTTGTAAAATTGGACAGTTTTCCTCATTAGAAATTGTATTTTAGTTGTCAGTATATGCCTTAGCGTTACTGCATTAATGATAGACACAGGTACAGTATGTATTTGATAAATTGGCAGTAACACACCCACCTTTATCGTATTTATTGTGCTTGATTTAAAATAAAAGGTGCTTTAAAAAGTCCTTGAAAGTCCTTGAATCTGGTGTTCATGAAAGAGTGGGAACCCTGATGGGAAGTGCGCTAGCCTGACGGGATTTAAACTTTGGTTAGAGACCCAAGTTTGGCTTGAAGATGAAAAACATACCAAGTACTATGTTCTCTCACCATTCCTGATATCTAACACGCACTCACCGTGTTCGGCGTGGTCTTGTGGCTGTCAGAGCAGAAACGAAAGCGACTGCTCTCCATATGTTTTTCTGTTTTCTCTGGTCATATATAAATTGCGTGAGCTTATTTAGTCCATTAAATGAAAAGATCTGAAAAAGTCAATATGTTTACCTGCCCATTGAAGAAATTAAGAAATGGTTGAAAAAGTGAACAAAAGGGACGGATTAAAATAACAGGTGTAAACGGGTTTGTGTCTCCCTCGTCTACTTGTGATCCTATCGACCAAAATGCATCTTAATACCAGGTGTAAACAGGGCTTTACATACATCCTCTGTGATTTCAGGTTCTCCAAGACAATTTGCTGAAAGAAACAGCTAACACTCTCAGTGACCCTCAGTAAGTTTATGATATGTACTGAACTAACCTGATATGACATTGGTTTTGCTTTTCTTGGTCATTTTATTATATTTTTAAATATATGCTGTGTGCCTCATGATTAATAATAGTTTTAGTTTATATGTTGCGTATATATATTTTAGTTATGTTTAAATATGTAATTTCAGTGATCTTCTGTGATATTTTATTATTATTATAATTTTTTTTTGTGCAGGAGTGTGCCAGAGGAAGAGCGAGAGGCTAAGTACATCCGTCTGTTGACCAGCTCTCTGCTGGCCCTGAAGAGACTTCTGAGTGTTTTACCCGAGCAGGACAGGGAGCTGCTGAATGAGCAGCTGACCCAACTCATCGCACAGGGCAAATTCTGGAAGTACAGCAAACACAAGAGCCCACAAGTGAGCTGCATACATTTCACTTATCATACAGTGACAATGTGGGCAGATCAGTAATTTAGTTGATGTATTTAATTTGGTAATTCAATTTATTTGGATATTTAGTTAAATTTAGTGTCCCCAACTGAGCAAGCCAAGCCAAAGGCGACAGAATATAACAAAGCATTTCTGTGTACTATTGCCAATACGCTTTGTACTATTTATTAGCTGTTTTCTTTATGATTCACATCAGGTGTTTTAATAGTATTCATAGTTTTTTGTATATTCCAGATTCGAGGGGCGTACTTTGAGCTGATTGCCTCCATGTGTGAGAACACACCCCAGCTGATCCAGGCAGAAGCAGCCCGAGCATGTTCTGCTGTGCTGTTGTCAATTGACGACACAGACCCGGTGGTGCTGCCCCCTCTGTGGGAGGCGGTCCTCCATATTCTGTCCTGCGTTGATGTGAGACTCATATAATTATATTACTCATATAAATTATAAACACTACCATTTAATAGTTTGGGTTAGTACGATTAAAAAAAAAATTAAAGAAATAAAGAAATCAACATGTTAATTAATTTTATTCATTAGTCAAGTCAACTTTATTTATATAGCGCTTTTTACAATGTAGATTGTTTCAAAGCAGCTTCACAGTGTTAAACAGGAAAATAATGCAACAGAATTTTATTCGGCCGTACAGCCGCTCCCGAGAAAACGGTGACGTCATCTAGCTCATTTCAATTATCATACAGTGACAATGTGGGCATTAGATCAGTAATTTAGTTTATATGTTAATTTAGTTTACTAGTTAGGTATATTTGGATATTAAGTTGAACATTTTGTGTCCCCAACTGAGCAAGCCAAGCCAAAGGCGGCAGTGGCAAGGAAAACAAAACCCCATCAGGTGGCCTAATGGAGAAAAATAAACCTTGGGTGAAACCAGGCTCATTCGGGTGCCAGTTCTCCTCTGGCCAATTAACAAACAACTTTAAAGGTCAGGGGTCATATTAGATCGGAATGATCGGACGCAACATGCCGGAGACGGGTTTATCGAGGATGACGTATCGATTAACCAATTATTAAATTGCAATATTCGAAAGATCTGAGTCATCACACCAGAGATGGGTTTATTGAGGATGACGTATTGATTAAACAATTATTAAATTGCAATATTCGAAAGATCGGAGCCGTCAGGCCGGAGATGGGTTTATTGAGGGTGACATATCGATTTAACAATTATTAAATAGGAATATTCGAACGATCGGAGTCCTCATGCCAGAGACGGGTTTATTGAGGTCCATTAGTCCATTCATTTGATAAAAAAAATTACAGAAAGACAATTAAATTTTTTTAAAATATTTCCATTTCAAATAAATGCTGTTCTTTTGAATTTCTATTTATTTATCAAAGAACCCTGAAAAAAAAAACACACCAAAAAAAAACAAACAAACCCAAAAACATTAAACAGTACAACCTTTAAGCAGACACTGAGGACTGGAGTAATGATGCTGAAAATGTTTTTTTTTTTTTCGCCACAAAATAAATGCAGCCTTGGTTGAGCGCAAGAGACTTTCAAAAACACCCCAAACTTTTGAACGGTAGTGTAAATAAATCATATTTATATAAACATTTATTTAAAATGATAAACAACAAAAATAATGTATAATATGAAGACATCGCTCATTTTACAGCTCTATCAAAAACCCACATTCATTCTAAAATGTATGTTAATCTTTTGCATTGTAATAGAAATTGTATTGCACTATCTGTTGTCTATTGTCATTGGTGATTCAAATTCACTGTCATCATGTGAACTCTTGTGCAGAACTGTTGGACGCATGTCAGTGCCAGGAAAGGTGTGATGCCGAAGCTCTGGGTGCTTCTTAACGAAGGAGGTCGAGGTCTTGCAACATCTCTGCATCCAAACCTGCTGCCGTTTATAAGCAAACTGCCAGCAGAGGTCACACAGCCCGACCTAGAGTTCTCAAGGACATTCCTGACATCTGTCATTCAGGGGTAAAGAATGTCATATTCTTTTTTGCATAGTCATTCATTCATGTAGTCATGTAATTGCAGCAGAATGGCCTACTTAGGTTATATATCCTGCCATGACCCTTAGAATTAAAGGCACAATATGTAAGATTTTTGGATTAAAATATCCAAAAACCACTAGAACAATGTTATATATATTTTTTGTTGAGTTGACTTTAAATCCAGATAAATAAGCCATTTTAACCAGGATACGGACCGTGTCCGTGCGACGCCTGTCAATGACATCATACCCACATTTCCCTCGATTTCTAACATTTTTTATTTTGTAGAAACCATGGAAACACCAAAGACACTTTGAATATATTGTGTTTTATTTGACAGGTGAGCAACTGTTTGGATACATTAATTGACAGAAAACGAATCATTGTTACATAGCTCAACACAGTCATTTTGTTTAAATCTTTTTTCTTGGTTTACCACGAAAACCATGTTTTACCATGCCTAATATTAATCTAGTGTGCAAAAAGTGTCTAATAGTAGCTGCAGAGCAAACGCACAGAGAGGCATTATAACATAAATTTCAACACTCTCAAATGTATTTAATACGATAAAACAGCGTTGTTACCACACATACGCATGACCGGAAAAAGTGGAAGCGCTCGTCTGCGGCATAATGAAAGCTCCACGAAATCCAGGCATCATCAAGCTATGCCTTTATTTGAATAAGCGACCTCTAGCAGCGAAAAATTACATATTGTGGCTTTAAACAGGATGGTGTAGTTTTATGAATGCAAAATGTTTTTAATTCAGAATACATAGCATGAATTACTGTGCTTTATATTATCTTTACACTCAGTTTTTATTTATGCTGGTATGTTTGGTCCAGATTGTCAAGTGAGCGTGCCACGTCCAGTCCCTCAGAGAGTGCAGCCATCATTTTTGCCACGATGGAATGTCTGCGGTTCATCATACTGCAGAACGCTGGAGACGAGCAGGAGCAGAAAAGCATCCAGAACATGCTGATCTCAGAACAGGTCTGTGGGTCACAAGGAAAAGATCTCTCAAAATGTGCTGACGTCTCATGCATTGATCTCTCTCTCTCTCTCTTTCTTTCTCTCTCTCTCTCTCGACAGCTTCTGCCATTGATTGACAGAGCTCTGGGAAACCCATCGCTGCAGACAGGCCCTCTGTTCCCTCAGGTTTCGGATATGCTGCTTTCATGGGAAAAGCGGACAGCTGGAAAAGAGGCTTCCACCTTTCAAAGACTGCTCTCAGACTTCTGGGAGGGTCTGGGTCGTTTGTGCACAACTTGCGTGGACCGCGAGGAGGCCCAGCAAACCGCCCTTGATGGCATTGCATCGCTCCTGCAGATTATGCATAACCCGAACAGTGCCAGTAAACAGACCAAGAAGAAGAAAACTGTGAAAATTCGCTTCACAGACCAGGAAGAAAGAGGCCAAGGGGAGGAACCTTCGAGGGAAACTCCAGTGGTGGAGGAACAAGACTGTCCCTTGAGAAATGGACACCTGCTGGATTTGGTGTGCCAGCTGGCGGAGCTCAATATGGTGTACGTGAGTGAACAAGAGTCGGAAAGGCACCTGCGGTTTTTGTCTCAGCTGCTCGGGGCGTTCCCGAGCCCTCAGGTGTTCCAGGTGCTGCTGAGGCCGGAGGAAATGAAGCCTGAAATAGAGTCGGAGCTCAGACCGCTTGCTGAGAACGCAGCTGTCCGCTTCCTCCTGCAGAAAGTGGCTTTATGGTTAAAACAGGATGGCAGGAAGGACACTGACTTCCTGGTGGACATGGTTTTCAGTTCTCTGCAGTGCTGCAGCTCCAGTGCTGACAAGACACTGATCCTCAACCACATCAGTGTAAGAGACCCACATAGTTGGGAGGGAATGGGATGCTACAGGGATTATACAAAGGGCTTAAAGGGTTAGTTCACCCAAAAATGAAAATTCTGTCATTTAATTACTTATGTAATTATGGCTCAGAAAGGCCTCCATTGGCAGCAATGACATTTCCTCTCTCAATACCCATAAAAGGTACTAGACGTCGTTAAAAAGTCCATCTCTCTACAGTGGTTCTACAATAATTTTATGAAGCGACGAGAATAGTTTTTGTGTGAAAAAACAACAACAAAAAAACCTACTTTATTCAACAGGTGCTTGTCTTCTGTCTAGGCCTCTGATGTGAACTCACAAAGCACCACAACACCACGATGCATGAGAATGACGTAGAGCCGGCGTTCGGGCATCCAGGAAATACAAACTTTAGCCCCATTTTGAGCACTACGCCAAGACCTAAAGCACGATCAATGTAGAATTCAACAGCTTAGATACGGCTTCTTGTAAGCAAAGCTCCTCGCTTCCCTCGTCATGTGTTAGAACGCCGGCTCTATTCTTACGCATGCGTCGTGGTGCTTCGTGAGTTCACGTCTGAGGCCTAGACGGAAGACAAGCACCTGTTGAATAAAGTTATTTTTTTTATTTTTTTTGTACACAAAAACTATTCTCGTCGCTTCATACAATTATTGTAGTAGTGAGATGGACTTTGTAACGACGTCTTTAGTACCTTTTATGGGTGAGTGCAAATTACATTGCTGCCAATGGAGGCCTTTCTGAGCCATCGGATTTCAACAAAAATATCTTAATTTGTGTTCCGAAGAGGAACAAAGGTCTTGCGGGTGTCGAACGACATGAGGGTAAGTAATTAATGACAGAATTTTCATTTTTGAGTGAATTAACCCTTTAACAAATATGGCTTTTTTTCTGCTTAACCGGACTTAACATACATTTTTTTTTAGTAATGCATGATTATATTTGCTAGAAATAATATTTATGTTGCCGTTAAAAAGTTTGGGGTCAGTAAGATTAAAAAATAAATTAATACTTTTTTTTTAGCAGGAATTCGTTAAATTGACCAAAAGTGACAGTAAAGTTACAAAAGATTTTTATATTCAAAATATACTTTCTATTTATCAAATAAATCTGACTGTTTTCTATATATTCAAATAGAAAAGTTATTTTGATAAAATTTTGTAATATTCAAATAAATGCATCCTTGATAAGCATAAGAGACTTCTTTCAAAAACATAATTTTTTTTACTGACCCCAAATATTTTAATTCAATGTTAAGCTTTTTCTTCACATATGTCTACCAAGAGACCTTTTCTCTCATTTAAATGAATGTAACATCAATAATCAATTATTTGTCTCTTCATAACAGAGGGATTTGAATTGGAACGTGACTCTTCAACTTATTGAAAAGGTAACTGTTTTTATTAAAGGGCTTTTCAAGAACGTTACATTTAGCTTTACATTTTAACAGTGTTTTTAAAAAAAGAAAAACGTACTAAATATTCTCTTGACTTTCATGACACCAGGCATGTGCAGATCCTGTCCGTTTGGAGGTGTTTATTGGCTGGCTGAGGGGTCCCGTGTTAGGGGAGAGGTTGGTGGGTCTGGCTGGTGAGCTGTGTGTGATGGGTCTGCATGGATCCCCTTCTTCATCATCCCATCATGCACACGACTGGCCTCTCATCAGCCTCGCTCTGTCACAGCAGCACAATAATGGTAAAATAAAAGTCTTTATATCTTTATTACTCAACAACCACCACCTGATCTCTCATATTTTGGAGTTAAAGACAAAATTGACCTTATTTACTAGAAATATACTACCAAAAGTTATAATATAAAAAATATTTTTGAAAGAAGTCACTTGAAGCCTCATGCTGACCAAGGCTGCATACATTTAAACAGTAGCAATTCAGTAAAACAGTAATATTGTGAAATATTATTACAATTTATAATAACTGTTTTCTATTTTAAAGCTACACTGTGTAACTTTTTTAGTTTATTCTTAGCTAAAAACACTTAGTTATTTCAAAAATATATGTGCTCATTAATGTATATTTACTTCTTTCAAGTAATGAAGTATTCTCGTAAGTTTATAATATGCCATTGAAAATGGCACGGGTAAGGGGTTCGAATGGGGGTCGCCATGTTGCCCCTCCATCTTGAAAGTACATTAGCCAAAGAGGGACATACCCGTAAATTCAAGCTTCGCCTTTCGCGTTTTAACACTCTGTAACGAGTAGGAAAATAGTGTGGCCCCTTTAAGAGCGTTCGCCCCGGTTGGAGTGCCTGCATTCTGTGTGTGCACTGCGCCTCGAGCTCCCATGTGTGCGGATTATTTTCTGTCTTCTGTTGCTAACATTCATTTATTTTTGTTTTGTTGGGTAATGCTGTGGACGGAAGTGGAGTTTGTGCCGGACTCTTGTGGGGGGTTCCGCGGGGAATAAAGTGCGGGCTGTTTGATGTCAATCGCCTCCGTGTTTGCATCGACTCCAGTTGCGTTGAGTGAGCTATCCGTATTTTTCACCCGGACACACGCGTTACAACTCGATGGCGAATGTGAAGAGGGGGATTGCTGGATTCGAACTGGAAGCCATGTTAATCTTGGACTAAATCGGCCACCGTAGGAGTTAAAACGAAATCGGAATTGGGAGGAAAAGAAATTAATATTTACTGGCTGGTCATATACCCTTTCACCGCTAGATGGGGGAAAATATCACACAGTGTAGCTTTAATATGTAATTTAATCCTGTAATGGCAAAGCTGAATTTTCAGCATCATTACTCCATTCTTTAGTGTCACATGATCCTAATGATTTTTCTAATATGCTGATTTGCTGCTTAAGAAACATTTCTTAATATTATCAATATTGCAAACAGTTGTGCTGTAACAGTTGTTTTTTGGTGTGGTGGAAACCATGATACTTGTTTTCAGAATTGTTTAAATAGGTTTTATTCCTAATTAGTTAGATTCTTTCTTGATAGAAAATTCAAAAAGGCAGAGTTTTATGAAATAAAAATATTATATAACATTATAAAAGTCTTAACTGTCATTTTTGATCAATTTAATGCATCCTTGCTGAATGAGAGCATTAATAAAAAAAACTTTTGAACAGTTGTGGATGTCTCATTATGGGAGTTAAATGTGTTAAATGACTTAACGGGTGGTTTTCTTCAAAGAAAATAATTAAATTTCACCCTTTCTTCTCTCTGCAGAGCCTCTTATTGGTAAGGTGTATGTCGAGCAGATCATTGACAAGCTTCACGCCACCCTGTCAGAAGCAAAGGGCATGTCTGACGCCGGAAACATGGAGCCGCTGGTCACTTTCATCTCTGATGTGGCTGCCACCTTCTTTTCTTCAGTTAAGGGCTGCCTGCTGCTGGCGTCTGCAGAGGAGCTTCTTATGACTGTTTTCCAGCTTTGTGCACAAGACCAAACCATCACTCGCCTCTCAGGTAGAGACTTCACAATACAGAAAAAAACAAAAAATCCCAGGTTTTCTAAATATTCTGAATACCTTTAAATATTACACAACATGGTCTCCTCATTTGTGCATATTTCTTTTAAATGCATGTGGGGTGTTTTTCGGCAGATGCTCTTCTCCTGAAGCTTCAGCACGCCTACTCTGCTGGCATTCAATCACTGATCAGTCACCTGGGTGCAGGGGTCACAAAGGGCACCCTCCTCCACAACATTGCTCTCTGGGTTAAAAGTCAGTTGCTCACCACACCACTGACTGTCAAAAGGTTTGGCCTTTTCTAACCATCTTTAGATAAATGTGCTTTCTCCAAATTCTGTTGCTTTTTTGCTTTTAAAAAAGTTTGGATGACTGAATGAATTGTGCGACAGCTTGTCAAAATCTCTCCTGTTATTGATGTCAGTCTGCAGGTTTTGGTGCAGGCTGTAGAGAGTCTAGCTCAGACCATCGCCTCGGCCCAGAAGACCAGCTGTCTCCTCTCTCAGTTTATCTGCTGTCTTGCTCCTACCGAAGAGGAGTGGAGCCGCATTAGACGGGCCCTGCCCCCTCAGGTCCTCATCCAATCACAAATGACATTCACAAATTTTGAGAGGAAATAATTGGAAGTATATAAAGTACTTCCTCGGCATACTATTTCTTTGTCATTGTTTTTATGCAATTGTCTTTGTGCATCTCTGCAGTGGGTGAGATGCCCTCTGCTGTGTGGTCGCCTCAGAGTCACTGGTGAAACACTCTGCATGGACACGTGGAAGTTCAGGGCATCTAACCGGCTTCCCACACACCTGTGTGTAAGTGCATTACTGGGCAGAGTCATCCTCACGGCAACTTCACCAGATGACCAGCAGGTGGAGGCAGACTTCTCCGAAATTCCTGATCTCAATCACATAGGTGAGACTCATTTATTTGTCTAGCACAGGGATCATGTGCAACGTCGGTCAGCGGTGGAATGCCGCTGTCCTGAAGAGTTTAGCTCCAACCCTAATCAGATACACCTGAACAAGCTAATCAATTTCTTCAGGATTACTAAATACGGACAATATGTAAGATTTTTGGATTGATGTTGTTGTCGTGTGTAGTTACATTATCCCAAATGTATCCAAGAATGTATAAATCCATAGAAATAAGCCTATCAATGACATCATACCCACGTTACCCTCAATTTTATTTTGTAGAAACCATGGAAACACCAAATACGCTTTAATATATTGTGTTTTATTAGACAATTGAGCAACTGTATGGATACATTCATCGACAGAAAACAAATCATTGTTATATAGCTCAACACAGTTAGTCTTATTGTTTAAATCTCGTTTTCTTGATTTACCACAAATACCATGTTTTTCCATGCCTAATATCGATCTAGCTGCAGTGTGCAACAAGTGTCTCATAGTAGCCGCCGGGCAAACGCAGAGTAGCATTATAACATAACTTTCAACACACTCAAATAATGTATCTAATATGAAAAAACAGCGCTGTGTTACCACACATAAACGCATGACCAGAAAAAGCAGAAGTAGTTGTCAGCATCATAATAAAGACTCCACGAAATTAAGGCGTCATCAAGCTACACCTTTGTTTTGAATAAGCGACCTCTATTGCCGAAAAAGGCAGGTGAGTTTTTTTTTAAAATCAGGGTTGGAGGTGATCTCTTTCTTTCTTTTTTTCTTTCTTTCTTAATCTGATAAAAGAATAATTTAGACCATTTTACAACAAAAATAGTTTTGGACAGAAGAATTCCTGTAAGCAGGTAACTTTTTTTCTTCTTCTTGTTTTTACAAATATTTGTTTTATGTAGTTTCAGAGATTTTCTATGGACTTCAGTGGTGTGAAGAAATGGAGCTCTCACCCCTCATGGTGTCTGAATATTATAAACTGCTGCAGTCCTGGAGTTTACAGCAGAGAATCCACAACAACAGCCTGACCAAAACCACTCTTATAGACACACTTTTCACAAGGTGAACTCATTCATGTGTATTTGTTTTTCTTTCAGAAATGTGAATTTTCGTTAGTAATGACCTAGATTTTTTTAAATAAATATTTAATTTGTTTTTATAAGCCAAATTTATAGACCCTTTTTTTAATCACAGGTCACAAGAAGAGGGCTCTCTATGGTCACTATCCCTGGAAAAATATATGCAGAACAACAAAATGGACCCAAGTGACATCATGGGCTTATACGGTAATGTAGAAAGGTAGGCAATTTTCTTTGTTTTTGAAAGAAGTCTTTATACTCACTTTGATAGTATTGTCAAAAGAACAGCATTTAGTTAAAATGGAAATCTTTGTAACTCTAAAAATGTCTTTACAGTTACATTTTGGTCAATTTAATGCATCCTTGGTGAATAAAAGTAATAATTAATTTAAATAACCGTATTAACTTTTGAACGGTAGTGTCTGCAACTGTAATAGCTGGTTCAATACTCATAGCACTGGCCTTTGAGACAATTCTAGTAGTTTCTCTAGGCTGCAGCAGTATTGTGTTAAACAGCATATGCTGACGTGAGAAGGACCTGGAGTAACCTCAGCCAGTCAGCTTATTCATATACACATGATTACAGCTGGCCGTCAGCACAGTGTTTTGATGAGAAACGTCAGCCTAACCAGCAAGGTGGTTGTGACGTTCCTGCTAATTCTGTGGCTTGTTTGTGTGTGTCAGTTTCTTTCCCCTCTCAGAACACAGTGTGAGTACGGTGCAGGCGCTGTGTCCATTTCTAGCCACTGAAGAGAGAGAATCCATCATCGCCTTGTGTGTTGCAGAGCTCCTTAACTGGCAGGACAGTGAGCAGGACTGCATCGATAGTGAGATTCAAATCATATGCACACAGCACATGATGAGTCACATAGGCTGAGCAACACCAATCTCACTCACTTAACTGATGTGAAAGAGTAATGTTGTGTGCGTAGGTGTGCGAGGCTGTCTGGCCGTGCTGCTCTGCTGTCTACAGGCCAACACAGATGTGGAGGATGAGATCTTGCTGGCTGTCATAGCTACGATTGCCGAATGGAGGAACAGTAGAGAGGAGTGGTTCCTCTTCAACAGGTGAGTCCATGCCTCAGCTATGTGCATCTCTGTAATGAGGAAGACGGCAATGGCAGTCGTATTGATAATGTCACAGCTGTGGCCGTGATGCTCGTGGGTGATGCAGGATTCAAGACTCCCTTTCTGCTCTTCTTTCCATATCTTTTTCTTTGCCCATTTTATTGAATCTTTCCAGTAGAAGAAAAAATGCACAGTAGAGTAATGATAAAAATATATCTTTTAAAGGGGTCATGTCATGGATTGTTTATTTGTTTAATATGTTCCTTGAGGTTCACTTATAATGTTAATGAAGTTTTTTAAACAAAATATATACGCAGCTTATGGTGTGATGATGTAAAACTTTTTGTCAATGTCTTGCTCTGGAGAAAGTCATATGCAAGTTTATAATGTGACGTCACATGTCACCCAATATCACAACATGCTGTTTTTGGAGCTTGATTACATAATGCTTTGTTTATAATGAGCTTTTTAATGGTTCAAAGAGCAAATTTGATTTCTTATGTCATGATATAGCGAATTAGCTCAAAGGGGTAATATTAATAATTAATAATTATGCATAACTCATGATTATTCATTATGATTAGTGGTGAATATTTGAATCAGTTAATGAGATTAACGATGTAGCTACATTAACATTACAATCAATCAGTCAGTTCATCCTGTGAATACTCAGTATTGATTATTAATTAATTCTAAGAGAAGGGTATTTTTCATAGCCACAGAAAAATTATTCTTCCTTAGCATTTAATGCGCTTAGGGCGTATACCAAAATCGATAATTTAAGTGACAATTTGTTTGCAGGCAGGGAGTCAGAACCAGATATGTATTGTGCACAAGTTTTATTAACTAAATCACAAACACAAATAAACTAAACAGAAACGCATACACACAAAACAAAAACATACATGGGTAATTTGTAAAGTTAAAGTGGTCGAAGAACCGGGTCAGAACAGAGGGATGAAGCTATGAAAACATGAAGAAGTAGAAGAATGCACACACACAGGTGACGTTATTTATTTTAGTAGCCTACACTTCACCAAAAACCACACTACAAAAGAATCATGTAAAACAGATCAAAATAAACCTTGATATTACTTGTGACATGAGAACAAAATGAACTTTTCTTCATTAAACAGGCTTATTTATGCTTTTGTAGGCTCATTTTGTAAATATAAGCAACTCATTTGTATGTGCAAACTGGGTGCCGCTGTGCTGAGACGTCATGCTCCGCTATATTCGCCTCGAACTCATGCATCTTCGAAATGGGGTCTCGCTCACTCAACGCGCACTGCCGCCCACTACTCATTGACGTCATTTTTGCTGCGTGCACCCTCGCGTTTGTGCGGACGTGTGAGATGATGGTCCAGTGGGTTAAACCATGGAACTGATACGCAGAAGGTTGCTGGTTCGATCCCAGCGGTCACCACCAGTGTGTCCTTGAGCAAGGCACTTCACTCCATGTTGCTCCAGGGGGATTGTCCCTGTATTAAGGGCACTGTAAGTCGCTAAATTAAGTTGCCAAATGCATAAATGTAAATGTATAAACAAGGCTTAAGATCCTTTGTTTGAACAAAGGGGTTCACAGCTTTGTCTAACTAAACAGCGATTTAGTGAGTTTATTTGTTAAATATAACAAATAATTGTGTCTGATTTGTCTTGGTCATTACCTCTTTAAATTTAAATAAAAAACCGAAAAATCAACAAAAACACTTTTACTATCCCCTCTTTACTTTCTTAAATAGAAATATGCAATTAAACAATAATAAAAATAACAGCTATAATAGCAATTTTAGACGCATCAAATATGATGCAACTTGAAATGATGCATGACAATATATAAACACTTTGCTCACAATGCTATCAGAAAAACTGAAAATCAATAAACTCTTTTCTATCTTCTTGACTAAATCTTTCAAAGAAAGAATACAAAACATAACATAAATAATGAGTAAATATGTTAATAACATGAATATGTAATAAAAATGTATCATCATTTTAGATGGTCAAACATGTGAAGCAACTTGAAATAATAATAATAATATATAAGCATTTTACTTAGAATGCTTAGAATGACAAAAATGCATGACAAAATATAAACATTTGGCTTAGAATGCTTTTAGAAAAAAAAGACAAACCAACAAAACATATTTATTCCCTTTTTACTATACATTTCAATTTACAATTAATAAGTAATAAAGTACAAGTATAAAATAAATGCTAAAAAAAACAACAAAAAATATTAAAGTTCATTGTTTTTACAGTATTATTTTATAACCATTCATTCAGATAATGCAGGGCCTAATAATCTATTCTCCTTTCTTTGTGTCCTTTTGCAGTGACCTTGGAAAGGTTTCCGCTGCAGGGATCTCATTGGCAGTAGAAATCATGCGCTTCCTGTGCTGGATGGTGGATCATTCTCCCACAGTCTTGGGAAACACTCATTGGGATCTTCTGCTCTGCTCAATGCTGGCATGGCTTGAGGTGATATTTGTCTTTCCATCTTCATTCACACTGTTTATATGCAGTATACAGACTCAGAGTGACACGCTCCCTGTCCCTTCCAAGTCTTTCTACCCCAGTGCACAATCAAATCTGCATTTTAAACAGATCTTATTTTAACACCAGGTGTAAATGAGATCTGAGATGTTTGACACATATGGCTGATCTTCTAAATAATCCCGCCTACTCTGAGAACCATGCTGCATACAGACGACAACCTAAGCAAATGTCATTTGTGTCTTTTTCGCAGACCGCCAGTGAGAACAGCGCTGTATTCTGGAGTCCTTGGGTACAGCTGTTTGTGTGTGCAAACTGTGAGCTGGTTGTGAGGCTGAGTGAGTTTTTCACATCGCCCCCTGCTGCTCTGGAGCAACTTCTTCCAGAGCTGACCTCAGAGTGGAAGGAGTTCTTTTTGGAGGGAATTCACAACCTTCTGCTCCCACTGCTTATTAAGATCCCCAGTGAGTCGACTTAACAATAACCTTTATGTTTGGTTTGTGGTTTAATTACTTTTTGGTTACACTTTATTCTAAGGTGTCTTTGTTACATTGTAATTATACATTTAAGTACTTAGTAATATTAAATAACTACATGTACTTACTATAGGGTTATGATTAGGCTTTAGGGTTAGTTGCATGTAATTATGCATTATTTACTGTTATTAGTATGGTAAGTACATGTAACGTGTAACAAGGACACTGTAAAATAGTTTTACCGACTTTTTTTTATTTACACAAGTTTGTAAAAACAGTAATATGAAATATTATTATAATTTAATTTGACTTATATAATTTAACTGTTTTATATTTTAAGTATCTTTTAGTGTCACATGATCCTTAAAAAAGAATTCTCATATACTTATTTGATGCAAAAAAAACGTTTATTATTATTATCAATGTTGAAAACAGATGTGCTGCTTAATATTTTGGAATATTATAAAAACTGTGATAAAAAAAATCTTACCAAACACAAACTTTTGAATTGTAGTATAAATGTAAATATTTCAGGAAAATGTTATTAAATTTACAGTAAACAAACGTTATGTTACAATATGAAAGATATGGTGACAATCTCTCCAGTATTACAGGATGGCATATTGGGGCCTATATATTTTACAACCTATGATTGTATATTTCATTAAATGATAACATATTCATATTCCACTCTATTTTTACTACCATAATCTGGTTTTTACCTTAAAATATACTGATAGCAATACAGGTGGAACCACCTGTGTGAAAGCCACACAATGAATCATAAGTGGCCTTTCCATAAAACATGCCGGCGACACTTTATTAATCTTAATGTTAATCTCAACTAGGGATGTGATTCTTAAGGCACTTAAAGGGCACCTATTATGCAAAATCCACTTTTACATGATGTTTGAACATAAATGTGTGTTGACAGTGTGTGTAAACAACCACCCTATAACAATAAACATCCACCCAGTATTTTTTTTAATCCCCAAAAATCATAAGCAGTGTTTCAGAAAAAGCTGTTCTCATATTCTCTGCAGTGACATCACACTGCAAAGGCCTGTCCGCAAGGTTTGACTGACACTGCCATTTTAACATAGACCCGCCCTGTGAGACCTGTATGCAATCTGCCATGCACAGGAGAGATGTATATGCTACGCCCTCTTCTAAGACAGCGCTTTTTATAGACAGGCCTCAAAATGACATTTTCAACACGTTATAATAAATTATCTGTGGGGTATTTTGTGCTGAAACTTCACAGACACATTTTCTGGACACCCAAGACCAATATGACATCTTGTAAAAAGAGGCATAATAGGTTTCCTTTAATGATCCGATTCCGCTTCTAGGAGTAACGGTCGGATTCCCAAAACGATGCATTCAACATACTTTTTTGGTAACTAATTATCCTGCTGTGCAAATACGTGAACTTTACATTTTAACCAAAATTGGAGTTACTATGCTTTTTGTTTATAGTTAGAATATCAGTTTGACAGTATTGCCATATTAAAAATGATTGAAGATTTCTTTCAATACTTTTGTTTTATTAACAAAGTTATATTCAGGATTAACAAGCTCTGGATGAAACATGGTAAGCCATACAATTGCGAAGAACAATTATTAAGAATAAACTCTATAAAGAATAAAAGTTATAAAGAAAAAAAGTTCTCAATTTACAACTAAGTGTGACTATTTTTCATTTTCTTTAGAACATTTTAACAAAAAATGTCTTCAAAGCAAAAAAAGTTAACTTTTAAGTCAAGTAAAATTTTATTTATATAGCACATTTAAAAGCAACAAAGTTACGCCAAAGTGCTGTACTTTAGTTAGAGCAACAAAAAAACTTAAAATCTTTAAAACATATGCTAATGCAGAAGACAAATGGCAGGGGACAAATTAAATACAAACTTAAATATTCAACATCTAGGCCCACCATAGTTGATCTTTTTTGTTTATTCAGCTCTGAGTGTAACCGCGTAAAATGTTTCTTCATATTAGTCGTGTTGCCGAAGTTTTTGAATTTGGTGCCACAGACTTTGCACACAGTATGGCTTTTATCAACGACACCTTTTTATGTTTGTCTATCAACGGGTTTTTCTGTTTGGCCAGTGACTGCGCGTGCACAGTGGTGAAGTGGCAGTTTGAATTGAACACAGAATCGATTCTGAATTTTTGAGAATCGATTCTGAATTGTTAGATAACGAATCGCGATGCATTGATGCATCTACCTTTTCTCCCACCCCTAATCTCAACATATATTTTTAAGATCAAAAGTTGTATGTGTTGTCATAAGTTGATGCACTGTGAACGAAACATTTTATTAATTAACATCAACAAAGGTTAATAAACACTGTAAATATATATTTCTCATTGTTGGTTCATATTAGTTAATGCATTAACTAATGTTAACATTGTAAATTGTTACCAACATGGCCAATACTTGTGTATATATAGATGGATTGTACACACAAAGACAAAACATCATCAGGGTAACACACATGACGCTAAACTAATGCAATTAATATTACCTAAATAACACAAAACACTCTTAAGTGTATGGTTTATTCATAGTTTTTGACTTGCAAAACCATACATTTAGCAGTATTTTATAGTGAAATTACATATAATGTTATAATGATAATGCAGTATATGGTAAGGTAACAATTGACATATCTTTTCGGTAGATTAATTAGTTATTAATTATTAGTTTGTTTTTATATAAACAGTGTAATTAAAACACATTTACACTTTTGATATATAATGGAAACCTGATGTCTTTTGGTTAACAGACTGCTTGAAATGTCCAACTTTTGTCTCAGTGGATTTTACAGAGCCGGATGACCCTTTGTTCCCCCTGCCGGTGTTGGGGGCGATAGGGGAGGCCCTTACCTATATCCCCGTGGAGCTGCTCACACAGAATAAACTCCCTCCTCGGTTTGTAGCAGACCAAAGGAGCAGTCTGCCAGAGCCTCTCCAGACCCTGCTGAATACCCTCTCGCCCCTGCTGCTCTTCAAAGCCCGCCCATTACAGCTCGCTGTCTACCACATCCTGCACAAGTACCGACTCTATTACTCTCTTTAACTCTTACGTTACTCCAACTTTACAATATAGACATTTAAATGGGTCATATAATGGAAGACTTGCTGTTTTAAGTTCAACATAATACGTAGATGTACTCTAAAGTTTCTTTTACATAATCAGCAAACATGAGTACATTAACATATGACCGAAGTCTTAAAGGTACAGTAGCAAAAACAACCTGTTTAATACTAAAGGGTCAGCGAGAGGGTAGAAAATGGGCATGTTAAACTAAATTACAACTTTCTATGGTGCAAGAAAACTTGTTTAACATTATAATTGGATTTAGGGGAAAAAAGAATATGCTAAGTGTAGAACACCGCATTAAGGAGTCAGTATGTGTCTTACCACCTAGACATTATCTTTGTTTTCTACCTGTTCTGCAGCGTCTGCAGAAACGATATAATGGGCTTTCCTGTAAGTTGCTTTGGTTTTAAAGTGTCTGTCGAGAACATAATTGTAAATGTAATTGAAATGAATACTCCAAGGGACGGCCAGTTTTTGCATAGCCTTAAGGTCATATTGTACGGAAGAAGTTTAATCCACAATGCGTTCCGCTTTGGCTTTAATTAAATATGATTCATTGAGAGTACAAGCCTCTGGGAGAGAAACAGTTTTATATTCCATGGGGTTAGCTGAGATCTCCTCTGTACTGTTGCTGTAATGCTATGTCCATTACAAGCCCTTGAATGAGCCTCAGCGATGACGTCAAGTTGCCTCAGGAGAAATGTGAGTGATGCGTTTGTGTCTTACAGGGTAATGCCTTTGTTGCCAGAGAGTGACAGTGAGAGTGCCAGCGCTAAATCTGAGGACGAAGATGGAGAAGAACCATGCTTGTAAGACACATGAAGATGCACTTATACACACACACACACACACACACACACACACACACACACACACACACACACACACACACACACACACACACACACACACACACACCCGTTGGGTTTTCATGTTTTATGGGGACTTTCCATAGGCATACAGATTTTTATACTGAACAAACTGTATATTCTCTCCCCTAAACCTACCCATCACAGAAAACCTTCTGCATTTTTACATTTTCAAAAAAAATAATTTTTTATGATTTATAAGCTGTTTTCCTCATGGGGACCAAAAAATATTTTGGATATTGCCATCTTTGTTGCTCCCTCCCACCTTCCCCTTTCCCTTCCTTGCTTCCCTCCTTCCTCCCTCGTTTTATGGTTGACTTACTGTGTGCACTTCCCGCAGGTCTCCTCCTGCAGCGTTGATGAGCATCCTTTCTGCCACAGAAGAGCTACTGGAGAATATTCTAGGTGGTGTGCAAGTGGGCGAGTTTGCAGTGGTGCAAGCCCTCAGTATGGAACACTGCTGCATTTTAGGATATCTTCTGTCCTGGAAACTCCTCTTTACATTCTTCAAGGCTTCTTCATCTCATGTGAGTAAATGATCAGTTATAATGCTCTGGAAAGCTGTCAATCATTGCCTCATCCTTTTTGATACACTTCTAACAGAGACATTCTAGAGGTTAAATGGCCTCTCAGACATGTCCATTCGTTGTGACAGCAATATTGAGTCATAATGTCACAACTTTCATCTCCCCTGCCCTTTCTGATACTGAGTAAATGTGAAGAATGGCCACAGTACTTGTTTTTAACACAAGCAAGATGACCTGTCTTTTGCGAAAATGTCTTTGTATTTCAGCTTCGAGCTCAGTACTCTCTGCACTTGAAAAAGACTCGTTCTCTTCATAAACTTCTGCTCCACCTGTTCCGTCTGATGCCAGAGAACCCATTAGTGCCCGGACAGTCAGCAGAACCCTCAAGCAAAGAACCAAAAACTTTCTTCACTGAAAGTTTGTCTCTCTCCCCCCAGAGTATGTTGCAGATAATTTAATAACTGTAGTTCTACCTAAATTATTGTGAACAAAAATGTTGCTCAAATCACACATTAAAATGTAATAGATATATTAATTACAATTATTTTAATTAAATTAAATGTATTTATTTAGTATTATAACTAGGTTATTTTATTGTTTGTATTTAGCATGAATTTTTAGTATTATTTATATGCTATTATAATATTTATTAATAATTTGAATTATCTTTTATTTTTGTTTTAATTTTTATTTTAAAGTTTAAGTACATTTGTTTTGTTCTTGTGCATTTTTAGTGTCTTTATTTAGCTTTTATTTAGTTATTTTAGTATTTAAACATTTATTTCAGTTAGTTGTCAAGGCAATCATTTTCATGTTTACCTTTTTTTTTTTTTAAGTTTGTTTTTCATCAAATTTTTATTTTCTACAATTTTTGAAAGTTTTAGTTAACAATACCAACACTGCCTGCTTCCTTGCGACCCCAATCTGAACAGACCTGCGGCCCATCAGTTGACATCCAATGATTTATAACATTCAGGCATTTCTCTTACATTTGAGATCATCTCACTAAGTGTGTGTGTGTGTGTGTTGTAGAAACTGAAGGTCTGCAGTTTGAGGTTCCCCATCTGGCGTGCTCCGTGTACTATGGTGCCCTGAAGGACTTGCCCGCAATGGTGCGTCTGTGGTGGAACAGCCAAGAGAAACGCGTCTTCAGCACGGTGGATAAATTCACCAGCAAGTATGTCAGCGGCGTTTTGTCTGCGCAGGAGATCGCCTCTGTTCAGTCCAGCACCCTGACTTTTGAGAATATGATGGTGAGCCAGGGTGGGAAGTTTAGTTAAGGAGAAGGACATGTTCTGTGCTTAAGTGTTTTTTTGCATTGTGATTTAATGTGTTTCGTATTCACAGGTGAAAGCGCGCTCTGCCACCCGGGAGGTGATCGCTACTTACTCTGTCGATGATATCTTCATAGAGCTGGTAATTCAGCTGCCTCAGAATTATCCCCTTGGGTCTATCTTAGTGGAGAGTGGGCGGAGAGTGGGTGTGGCCGTTCAGCAGTGGCGCAATTGGATGCTTCAGCTCAGCACGTACCTCACACATCAGGTACAGGAAGTATAAATGTTCTCCATCTAAGCCGTTTAAGAAAATTTAAATGACATTTAGTTTAATAAAAAAATAAACCTTTACAGACTACAATTGAAAAGTTTGGGGTCAGTAAAATGTGTTGTTTTTTTTCTCCAAGGTTGCATTTATTTGATTAAAAATATAGTAAAAACTAGCCTGAAAAGCCAGACCCACATCAAGATGTTTGGTCTGGAAACTCACCATTGACAGGGCTCAATCCGAGGGGCGGGATAAACGGTTGTCTGTCAAATTCCCTCTGCACACAATTGGATAGCGCCACAACCAACCGAAGCGGAGCTAACGTTAGTTGATAGATTAAACTCCGAATACATCTTCCTTTCTTACGAATGACTTCAGTGCCGTTCTTTGTTCTTTCCTCAAAGAAAAGCTTAACTCCAAGTCTTCCAGAGTAGTGGCCAAAACCGATTTGAAAGACACTGATCGTCAGCTTCTTTGTTTACCTGTAGCACCAAGAACCTCCGCAACTCCACTCCGTCATTATGTTAAGCCCGCCCACCGACTCTACACACCCTGTGATTGGCCTGACCAGAGTTTGGTTTTTCCAGCTCTGAGGTCTACCAAGAGTTGCTAGTCTACACTCGCGGCAAAATAAATTTTCTGCCGCTAGGGTGCGTCTAGATTTCTAGGCTAAGTAAAAACTGTAATATTGTGAAATATTATTAAATGTAAAAAAAATTGTTTTCTATTTTAATATATTTTAAAATGTAATTTATTCCTGTGATGGAAAAGCTGAATGTTCAGCATCAGTGTCTTCATCTTCAGTGTCACATGATCCTGGAGAATTCATTTGAATGTGCTGATTTACTTCTCAAAATATAATTTAAATTTAAATACACTTTTTGATAAATATAATGCATCCCTAATGAATAAATATAATTTAATTTAGAAAAAACAACAAAATTTGAACATGGATTATAAAAGAATTGAGAAACATTTTGTGAAATTTACATTTTAAGAATATAAATATCTCAGAATATATATATTTTTTCCACTCTAAATATTCCTACATGCAAAATTACACTTTTAGTTTCCTAATTTTACAATTTGGTTCTGAAAAATCTTATTCTTTTGTAAGATTTGAAGTGTCCAGATACTTTTTGAAGCCACTGTAAATGTTGCCTTATCATTTTAGGTTGGAATTGGCCCAGTTGGACTGGTGTTTTAGAGTAACAGTGATTGCTTAATATATGAATAATAACTGAAACTGCCCAAACTGATTTAGATGATGTGTTGTGTTTGGTAGAATGGCAGTATTCTGGAGGGTCTGTCGCTGTGGAAGAACAATGTTGACAAGCGTTTTGAGGGGGTGGAGGACTGTATGATCTGCTTCTCTGTCATTCATGGATCCAATTACTCGCTGCCAAAGAAAGCTTGCCGTACCTGCAAAAAGAAGTTCCACTCTGCCTGCCTGGTGAGTGTCGCATACACCATCTCTTGCTCTTCCATTGTAGTTATTTTTAGATTTTTTTTTTTTTTTTTAAACACTGAAAGTAGTAAGTTTTGAGAATTTACTGTGATTTTTACAAATATACAGGGTTCCTACGCAGTTTGGAAAAGTATGGAATTTGATCTGAATTATTTCCAAGTCTGGATAAGTATAAAAAAAAAATGCTTCCAGACTATTGGCCTGACTAAATGTTAAAATTGACAAAATTAATGACATTTCACTGTTTAGCATTGCAAGTTTTAATGCACTTTTTTCAGGTTTTAGTGTTAATGGATTTGTTTGAACTAGTAGCTACACTAGACAGTAGTTTCCGGCAATTATCTGGCAACAAAATGTCATGCTTCGAAATTCTGACTCAGAAAGTAACATCCATTTTAACAGTTGGGTTTTAAAACCATTTATCAGATGTTAAATATGATCAGAATTGTTTTTACAGAGAAGTCTGTAAATTTGAGTATGGAATTTTTTTTATGGGAAATATGTAGGAACCCTGTATACAAATTCTAACCCTGTATTCACTATCTATAATATATGCATTATATATTAAAATCAACTTTAAACAAATTTTTACTTCTGTAATCTGATATATTTCAGCGTCAAACAGGATATTCAACTGTATTCAGAAAGTAAAAGGGCTCAATTTTTGTTACAAAATGTTCTTATTGGTAGTGTGACTGCATCCCTTTCATACCAGAGGTTTAAACTCTATAGAAGGTCACCAGTGCACTTGAAATTTAATCATTTCCCCTCCGCATCGAAGTTCTCAATCTGTCTCCATTTATTACTCCATTTCTGCGGATATTTCAGAATCAGCAAAATGTGCAGCCTTGAATGTTTTCGAGCGCTTCTCGTTCCTCACTGACCAATTGTTTCCATTTTCTTTCATTCCACAGTATAAATGGTTCACGTCTAGCAACAAATCCACATGTCCTCTGTGCAGAGAGACGTTCTTCTAAGCTCTGTCTCCATGGACACAAATAATAGGTGAATGACGTTGTTGGCGAACAGCTGACTCAGAAAGAAGTGTTCTGTTCGTTTGTTTGTACATATTATTTTTGCGTTGCTGCAAATTGCTGTGGCCTTTTAGTTTCTGACTCTGAAGACGTACCCAACAACATCCATCACAAACAACGAACTGAATGAAAAATAAATAAAAAGTCGGAATTCTAGAAAACAACGTGCCGGACTGAATTAAAGACAGCTGGACAGGGTATTGATGGCTGAACAATTCATGGCATTAATGGAATAGTTCACTCAAAATGGACATTTTGTCATTATCCTCCTGTCATACCAAACCTGTATTCTGTGGAACACAGAATTTTGACGAATCTTGACACTGTTCTCCACAACAATCTGCCAAGCTCCAAAAAAGAACATAAAAATAGTCAGTGTGAATTATGTGATCTATTTAAAAGTCATATGATAGCTTTGTGAAAGCAATGGCCCAAAAATTAGGTTGTTATTCTCTGAAATATATTTTTACACATATATATTTGGAAGGACCTAGGTAAATAATCACAAAATATCAATATCTTTGTATGTGAACTATCTCTTTAAATTCAATTTAAGTGTCCAAGGTGGGAAGATGGTTTGTCACATATCTGGTTACATACATTTGCATATTTAGATATCTGGTGAAATCAAACAGCTCATAGCTTCTGCTAATGTAGGAAATTATGGATTTTGCTCCGGTAAATGTGGGACCATATGGATGACCTGTGTTGAAATAATAGGCCGAGTTTTGGCTTTTAATCTTAGCTTGATTATATTTTGTATAATGACACATAATGCTGTATCCAGCAGAAATGTCTGTTTGCTTTGATCTTTAGTTGTCATGGATTGTGTAACATGACATCCAATCTGTGGTCCTGAAATACAGATGTTTATCATACTTTCAGCCTCACTGTTGATCATAAGTCATTTTACGTAATCTGCTTCTGTCAGTCACTCTGTCACATTATCTGTGCCTGTGTCTGTTCCTCAGAGTCACGCTAAATTATCTATCGAAGCTCTTGGGTTAGCTGCAGTTTGCATTTACGCAGGAAACATACATTGAAGAATAATTTCTGAGGCAAAAAAGGTTGGTGATCAAAGCACATCTAAATACATCTGTTGCTCGGCTATTAATATTTAATAGAAGTTCCCATTGAAGAGCCACATGATGCAGAACATTGCCTGAAACGAATATGAACAAACCCATGTGTCTCCTCTAGCCATGTTTAAATTTGAACTTGTTCATGTTATTGAAGCTTTTGTAAGTGTATGACAAGCGAGACAGGGAATGCCTTTGATATTCAATCCCATATGGTTGTTGATTTCCTCTACACAACCAGTGTGACCAAGCAGTTTATACATTATGTTGTCAAACCACCACATGGCACCACTTTTTACAGGCATATTTTTCATATTTTTATTTTACAGTTTTGTTATAACGGTCTTATAACAGTGTAATTACTCTGTAATCGCATTGCAATAATCAATATTTGGAATAGATTATTGCAATGTTATTACAGTGTTATATGTGTGTATGCATATATGTACATATCCACGTACTTGATAACACAAGTTTTCCCATATATGTCTTAAATGCAAAGCCTGCACTAGCTGCTATCAGTCATCCTCTGTAGACTTAAAAATTAAGCTTTTCCCCAGTGGTTTAATTCACAGGACCGGACACCAGTTATTTTGCCAAGAGATTTCTTTTTTATTGTTGTAAGTCAGACATAGGAGAGGAAGACAATTTTCTGACGGATGGTCTTCATTCCAGCTTCTTCCTCTGTCTTCCTGGACACCCAGTTGGATTTTATAGGTTGCTTAAACAGTGAAATAATTGTTTACCAGAAAAACAGGTTGTTTACGCTATACCTCGTGCTTTCACGTGGCACAATATACCCTTGAACATATGCATAGAGAAACTTGTTCATTGTTCAAAATATGTCTTAAAGAGAACGTGTGACATGTCATATGCATTGGTAGGACAACAACAACAACAATACTTCCTTACAGAAAACTTCAGTCACGTGCATAATTGGAAAAATTATCCTACATATTCTTGTGTACAAAATTATCCCCAGTCCATGTCTCTCACACTTCATGTGTTCAGACTTACTCTGACTAAATAATAATGCAATACAAATAATAATAATAATTTATGAATGATACAATACAAATGATAATGAATAATACAGAAACTTATATTAAATAATAAAATCTTAGTCGTCATCCTCATTCTGTATTGTTCCCTGTATCTGTTGCTCTATACGCCGTGACTGAGGCTTTTCTCCTGAGAGAGGATGGAGCAGAGGTCCCCCAAAACCAGAGAGAAAAGATCATTTTCTGTTGCATGAGGAGGAAGCTAATGCTTCTGGGTGCAGAGAGGAAGGATTTAGAGCTCTCGGGGAGATTTAGCTGCCTTATCTATGATAAAAATCAATAGCGGTAAAGACTACAATGAACACTGGGGAGACAGGATTGTCGGTAGGCTCAGGATATATTACGTGAAGAAACGCATACGTTTTTGTCCCTTTTCTGCGCTAATAGGACTGCCTTAATGGTTAACGATGTGTCAGAGAGAAGTCAGCTGAAAATTGGTGAAATGAGAGGAAGAAGAGAAAAGGTCAACGTTCTAGAATTTGCGGGGAAAGTTTTGCAGAGTTCACACATATAACGAGCACTGTCACAACAGCCTCTCCTGATTTCCTCTCACAAAAGCCTTTTTATTGGATTTATTAGGCCCAGGATGCCAATAGCAATTTCAGTGTTACTGTAAAATGTTAACACCGTAGCTGCTAGTTCTTGGAAACGGGAGCAATTAGACGGCAGCTGCTGGCGCCAAAATGGCAGTGGTTCTCAGGTCTCAGGTCTGTCTCGTTGGCATTTGAGTCATTTATTGTTGTAATGGAGGCTTTGATTCCATTACACGCTTGTTTGGAAGTCATTAGGTAATTAAACATGACAGATGAGATGGTGTGGTGTTTTAGGACTGGGATACTTAAAAAACTGTCCTGTCATTGTTCACAAGCTTCAAGTGTTATGTTTCCACAAGGCAGCTACGGATTAATGTGAACCACTAGGTGGCAGCATTGGATGGTGCCAATGTAAGTTTGCCTGGGATTTGATGCTTTTTAAAAATGTTTTATTCAATTCGCTCAGTGTCAAGAGAGGGTTATTGCTCTAAAAATTGTCAAACCAAAGCCATAAGCAAAATTTACTTTATTGCATCCTCAATGCCAAATGAATGACTTATTTTGAGATTAGATAGATAGATAGATAGATAGATAGATAGATAGATAGATAGATAGATAGATAGATAGATAGATAGATACAAAAATTCAATGCTGACATATCTGAATGTGGACTGAGGGTTGAATGCAGTCGGGTTCATGATGTGTATATATATATATATTTGTTCCTTAGTGTTGCACTATGGATAAAAAACTCCCTCTTTCTTACAGGATATTCTTATAATCTTAATGCAATCAGTGCTCTTCCTGCCTTTTCATAAAGTGTGTGTGTGTGTTACACAAAGCGTAGGCAGGGCCAGAGCTGCATGTTCAATTTTCAGCATAATGCTGCTGCAAGAGCTAGTGTGCAGGGCCTAGTTAATATTCAGTCCATCCTGACCCATTTGAGGACTGCTGGTACTTCCAGAGTTGTCACGCCTCAGTTCAGTGCTGTAGGCTTCTTTTCAGCTCTCTAAATAGCAGCATGTCACTGCTGCTCTGCCAGCACAATGAAACCAGGCCAGCTCTCCTCCGCCTTCTTTCCACTTTCATTATTGCCATTAAAGTAGCCAATTTGCATGGCCAGTGGTTTGGCTGACCCCTAGTGGAGACCGGCTTTGCTGTTCTGGTTGGTTTTTGTTTTGTCTAGTTCCACACTTGGCTATACTAGAAAATGCCCTTGTTTGACGATGTCACTTGTTTTAACTCCAAAAATGTATTTCTACCCACTGGCAGGGTAGGATTTATCCAATCTCATCTAGGAGTTTGGCTATTGACTGGTCAAGAATTAGCCGGTTGGAAAACTTTCAGTTTGCACTAAATTCAGTTACTGATTTCTACTGCAAAAAAAAGAAAAGAAAAAGATTCTGCTGCAGTGAAGACAGGATTATTTAATGATGAAGAAAAAGCTTTCAACATTTCATGCAGTCCAGTCACATGGCTCTAGCTCTTAAAATTGATTGGACCGTCCTGCCATGTTATAAGTTGCACGGCTGTGCCGTAATTACCATAGATACTAAATGGGGACATTTCCACTAAGAGCTGTTCACGTCTTCTGACTCAGAGTTATACATTAGTTATGACAACACTGTTAAACACCAAAATAAATGTAATGTGAGTAATGAATATACAAAACTACAATACTTAGTACACCGATCAGGCATAACATTATGAAGTAAATAACACTGATTATCTCTTCATCACGGCATCTGTTAGTGGGTGGGATATATTAGGCAGCAAATTAACATTTTGTCCCCAAAGTTGATGTCTTAGAAGCAGGAAAAATGGGCAATCCTAAGGATTTGAGTGAGTTTGACAAGGGCCAAATTGTGATGGGTAGACGACTGGGTCAAAGCATCTCCAAAAATGTGCAGCTCTTGTGCGGTGTTCTGCAGTGGTCAGTATCTATCAAAAGTGATCCAAGGAAGGAACAGTGGTGAACCGGCGACAGGGTCATGGATGCACATGGGGAGCGAAGGCTGGCCCATGTGATCCAATCAAACAGATGAGCTACTGTAGCTCATATTGCTTAGAAGTTAATGCTGGTTCTGTTAGAAAGGTGTCAGAATACACAGTGCATTGCAGATTGTTGCGTATGAGGCTGCATAGCCACAGACCAGTGAGGGTGCCCGGTGGAGGCAGTGTGATGCTTTGGGCAATGTTCTGCTGAGAAACCTTGGGTCCTGCCAGCCATGTGGATGTTACTTTGACACGTACCACCTAAGCATTGTTGCAGACCATGTGCACCCTTTGGCTTGCTCAGTTGGGGACAGTACATTTTCAACTAAATATCCAAATAAATCTGATTAGTAAACTAAATTAACCATATAAACTTAATTACTGATCTGCCCACATTGTCACTGTATGATAATTGAAATGAGCTGGATGATATCACCATTTTCTCCGGAGTGGCTGTACGGCCGAATCAAATTCTGTTGCATTATTTTCCTGTTTAACACTGCAGCTGCTTTGAAACAATCTGCATTGTAAAAAGCGCTATATAAATAAAGTTGACTTGACTTGACTTTCATGGAAACGGTATTCCCTGGTGGCTGTGGCCTCTTTCAGCAGGATAATGCTCCCGGCCACAAAGCAAAAATGGTTCAGGAATGGTTTGAGGAGCACGAGTTTGAGGTGTTGACTTGGCCTCCAAATTCCCCAGATCTCAATCCAAACGAGCATCTGTAGGATGTGCTGAACAAACAAGTCCGATCCATGGAGGCTCCACCTCGCAACTTACAGGACTTAAAGGATCTGCTGCTAACATCTTGGAGCCAGATACCACAGCACACCTTCAGGGGTCTAGTGGAGTCCATGCCTCGATGGGTCAGGGCTGTTTTGGCAGCAAAAAGGGGACCAACACAATATTCAAAAGGTCATAATGTTATGCCTGATCAGTGTGCCTTATTATTGATTGCTTATAGTTATAGTTATTCAACTATGCTACATTAAATTCTATTGCATGTCTTTATATTCATGTATATGTATTTATATTCAGATTCTTGCATAATTAAGACAATTATTAAACAAAAATATGACCAAATAACTAACATTTTACTGCCGAAGCCACTACCAATCTGAGCGTTTCCACATGGTGTTACAGCAATCATGTGGTACAATTTAGAAAATAAAGAGTTGTAATAACAGGTTTGAGGATGCCAGTGCTTTTAATAAGAATCTTATAATTATGGTAATTTTGCCAACCCTTTTTCCGATATACGTATTAAGCTTTGCCATGTGACTCATCCTGCAGTGTTTGCAATTGACACTTCAAACCATTCAGCTTGTTGAGGTGTGCTATTACGTGTCTAAATGATCAGACGAATTTGGCTTCTTGTACGTTTTGCAACACTTGCAATTACTGAAATGCCCAGTGAGTGGCGCTTAAAGTATGTTCAGTTTTATCTGAAACCGATGGACGTTAATCTTGCAATGTTTTATCGCGCTGGTTGTTGTACATACATGTTGTCCGATGAGTGGCACTAAAAGTTTAAAAAGCTATATCGGGTTTGAACATTGAAAACGTACCTATACCTGACCCTAAACCTATAACCAATCGTGTTAACAAAAACAAACACGAGTCAAATTTGCTGAAGCAACAATGTAATTTCGGCTTGCTTCTACAAGTCTTTGAGCTCTTTTATTGTGTCTCACGGGACTCATACCCGGTGTAAAGTAACGAATTACAAATACTCTCGTTACTGTAATTGAGTAGTTTTTCTCAGGAATTGTACTTTATTAAAGGTGCACTATGTAACTTTTTTGTCTACTAGAGGTCGCCTATTCAAAACAAAGGCATAGCTTGATGACGCCACGTTTGAGCGCTGAATCTTGGGATGTGTGGTCTTCACCTCACAGCCGGTGGAAAAGAATCGGGATAGGACTCAGGCAGAAATCATATTCATGGATGTGATTATTAAAGGGATAGTTCACCCAAAAATTTAAATTCTGTCATCATTTACTCACCCTCAAGTTGTTCCAAACTTGTCAGAGTTTCTTTGTTCTGCTGAACACAAAAGAAGATATTTCGAAGAATGTTTGTAAACAAGCAGAGAGAGCAACCATTGACTACCATAGTAGGGAAAAAAATACTATGGTAGTCAATGGTTGCTCTATCTACTTGGTTACTAACATTCTTCAAAATATCTTCTTTTGTGTTCAGCAGAACAAAGAAACTCATACAGGTTTGGAACAACTTGAGGGTGAGTAAATGATGACAGAATTTTCATTTTTGGGTGAACTATCCCTTTAACGTTACTGTAGTTTGAAGCAGAGCAGGACCGAGTGTTGTGGAGCTGAGCAAAGCTGCTGGAGCGATTGTTAAAAGATGAAGGCAACAAAAGCCTCGCGAGCAGCGGGACTTTTATTATGACGTCACCAGCGGGACTTTTATTATGACGGTCACCAGCGGGACTGCTATTTTGCCACAGTCGCTGGTGCCATCTATGAGGTAACGCAGCTCTGTTTATCATATTAGACACATCTGAGTGTGTTAAATGATGTTATGACGTTACTCTGTGCGTTTTCTAGGCGGTTGCTATGACAAACTTCAGTGAGAGTAAAGCATTTCTGCAGATAAAAACGAGGAAACAAGGGTAACGCAGATCTGACGCAATCGACAGGCGACTCTTTCACACGTTCCGGTTCCTTGGTTAATTTAAAATGGCAATTTTCTCACGATTTACAAATAGTTGGAAACATTTGTGATATTGTAAGTACTCAACTGAACAAAATATATAACACTGGCCTAGTGGTTTTTGGAAATTTTACGGCAAAAATGGAAATGAATGGGAAATTGGCAAAAATATGAAAATACAGAGTTTTTTTGTGCATACAATCTACAAATCAGCCAGGATGCAGAAAAAAGGACTCAACAGTGAAGGGGTGAATCTCTAAAACATCAAGAGTGCAAAACGGACAAAAAAAACACACACACACACACACACACACACACACACACACACACACACACACACACACACACACACACACACACACACACACACACACACACACACACACACACACTTATACACACAAAAACAGTTCACCACTGTTCCTTCCTTGGAACCCTTTGTGTGTGTGAGTTATTTTGTCTGTTTAGCACTCTTGATGTTTTAGAGATTCACCCTTTCAATGTTAAGTCCTTTTTTTCCTGCATCCTGGCTGATTTGTAGATTGTGTGCACACAAAAAACTCTGTATTTTCATATTTTTGCCAATTTCCCATTCATTTCCTATGGGGGTCATTTTTGACCCGAAGGTCCTGAGTGTGACTATTTTTTTTACGACCACTTAGACTTTTCAAATCCTGTCCCCAATTTTTTTTGGGTGTTCATATACCAAGTACCAATAAAGTCACCAAGTTTCGGACCATTCCGATTAAGCTAAAATGTTTTAGTCTATGTATATAGCAAATAACTATAATAAAACATCAGATTTATATTTAAGTCTGGTTTATTTTTTTAATTGCAAGCAAAAATAATAAGTGGTGAAAATTGTGAGTTACTCGATTCTGATTTCTGAAGTGTATTCTTTTTACAGAGAAAACATCCATTGAAATTAAAACAGTACATGCGTCTTGAAAAGAAAGGACTTTTTTTTTTTTTACCTAAAATTGTTAATGCACAACGCTTTGCAACCTTTTTTAATTAACCGCAAGAAGACCTTTACAGAATGGTTGTCATAAATGTTACCAGATTATTGGTTGCTTTCTCAAATATTACATGGCTGTATTTTTAGTGCTAGCAGTCAAAAATAAAACTTGGAGAAATATTGAAAAACTGTTCATGTTTTTTTGTTCTTACTGAGAATCATCCATAAAAGAGTCAGCTACATTTTTAATTTGCAGGGTTTAAGGTGGAATAACATTTAATAGCATAATACTCACTACCAGTGTTGGGGAAAGTTACGTTACGAAATATTGCATTACTCCCTTAAAAAGTAATTAGTTTTTAAGAAAAGTAATGCGTTACGTTACTTTTGCGTTACTTTTTCTCACCTGGGCTGGGCTGGGCTTACTTGTTTTTGTTTTGTTTTTTATAACAAAAAAGTTATATTTTTGTGCAACGGTAAAGACCTCTTCACACCAAAATTGAAATAAATAAAAATGCAAATTCACGCATGAACAGTAGAGGGCGCAGTTCTGCTGTGCTGCAATTCTGGATAATGGTAGAATAGGATGCAGGAGAAAGTTTTACCAAAAAAAACAACAAATCTAGTAATTTTCATCATCAAAGGTCAGCAGCAAGACATTGGTAAATTAAATATAAAGGTAGGTTAAAAGGTAGATTTAAATGCATAAAAATAGTTGTTTTATTTAACATTTCATTATTGGAGGTTTGCATAGTATTCTGATTTTGCATTTGACTGATTTTATTAATTTTGAGGAGTACAGAATCTTTATTGTGCAAGTGAGATAAATAAATGCTCACATTTAGTCTAGAACTACAATAACCATCATGTTTACACACAACGCCTCTGCACTTATTTTTCTCAACATGGGGGCAGCTGTCAGTCAAATTAATGTGAAAAATTAACTTGCGTTACTTTTTTGAAAAAGTAACTCAGATATTTTGTTGTAAATTTGAAAGGTAATGCGTTACCTTACTAGTTACTTGGAAAAAGTAATATTATTATGTAACTCAAGTTACTTGTAAAGGCCTGTACACACCAGGACGAATATCGCCCACGCTTATCGCCAGCATTTTTCGTTACGTTTTTTGGCGCATCTTGAGTGTTCACACCCAAGCGATTTTCACTGGCGATGCGCCGAGTGAACGTGCACATTCAGTAGATAGCGCTCCCGGAACACAAGGTGGTGTTGCGGCACTTTACGCTTCTGACACTCGCTTGTCACACAGAAGAAGAAGAGAGACCGTTTTTTACGTGCTTGCCAAAACCATAGATATATTATGTCTATGGCCAAAACCATTGGGAAAAAACATTTTATTGTCACTTCAGCAGCTCCAGGCACATGAACAAAAGCGCGGATCTCATCGGTCGGCCATTTTTTAATGCGCCGCGTCAAAATAAAAAAACGAACCCGAGGCGTTTTTTTTTTAAAATGACGCTTTTACGCCTGCCGTTTTGCGCGTCGGTGTGCATACTCACATTGGCGCCCTTTGTTTAGTCATGAGGTGTTAAACGTCGGTGATAAATGCACGCAAAAATCATCCCGCTGTGAACAGGCCTTAATGCGTTACCCCCAACACTGCTCACTACTCTTGAGTACTTTTAAAAGGGCTACTTTGAGTAGTATTTAGGACAGGTACTTTTACTCTTGAAAAATGTACTACTTTTAAATGTACTTTTACATTTTTGACAAGTAACAGTACTTTCACTTGAGTATGCTTTTGTACTCTTTCCACCACTGCTCATACCTGAGCGCTCCGCATCGCAAGTGCAACACTTCCAGAAAGACCGAACATGTTTGTGTTAGTAGTGGTAAAAAGTCATAACATAGTTTTGTACAAGGAAAAGTAATCTTTATTATGCGATAATCTGCCTTTTGAAATCATAAGTTGTTAGCCTGGATGCCAGTCGAACTTAGCCCCGCCCACAACATTAGAGGTCGGGAAGTTCGGTCTGGACTTGATCTGTTGTCGAGCAACTATGCTTGAACCAGAGCTGTTCGGACCAATCAAATTGTCAGGGCGGGCTTTATACGATGATAGACAGAGGATCAACTGTAGCCGCGTTTCCATTAGCCTTCAAATTACGCAAATTGAAATTGCGAATTGAAAATACGCCCAATGGAAACGCGTCAATTTCGCAAAAACTCCCATATATCGTAAAAAGGTTTTTCAGGCAATTTGAAAAAGGAAATTTTCGCAAAACTGCAATGGAAACAGTTTTTCCGCATTTACAGGTCACCTGGTATGGTCATGCATTGCTCCCACATAGGGCCTACATATTATTTATTTTCTACTCAAGTATGTCTAATAACGAGATCTTATGTCGTTAAAACAACATATATTTTCTCCTAATAAGGAAAGTGGCATAACTTTATAATGATGGACCCCGGTGCAACCACAAATATCATAATTACAGTAGGCCTATAGATAGTTAAGACATATATTCAAGAAATGTATTAAAACAGAAAGACACTAGTTTCAGCCTTGCTCAAAGACTGAGGAAACAGGCCAGCACGTCAATCCATTCCCAACGATCTTGGTTTGCTTCTTATTTATTAAATATACAGCCAAATAGTTGATTAAACATTGATCAAAATTAAAATACAATTTATACAAAACAAAATTAATTTTAAAGAAAGACTTTATAGACAAAATAACGAAGTGGTAAAAAAAAAACCTTTGAGTTACCACCATGCAAATTCAAACTTTTCGCTCATCTCTGTATGTGGCAATGCATCACAATAACCTGGCGTATGTAAAAGTCGATCATTCTTTATAGATGATGGTATGTTTGGACAGAAGACGAGTTCTTTATTAAACTCATAAAAAACAATAGAATAAAAAATGTCACAATTTATCATAACACCTCATGTGTGCCGCTCAAGTATAAGGTGCTTTCCTTGCCATCAATGCTTGGATAACACACGTCTCATTAAAAATAATGCCGTGCGGTGGCTGGGATATACATAAACCTAACAACATGTGTAGCATGATTTTTGGAATGATTTATCACGAGAGGAAAAAAATGGTTTTAGTCGCATAACATCAGTTAATGGAAACGCCATCATTTCGCAATATTTTTTTATCGACTTTTAGAAAATATCGCAAAAGTTTTGCGCAAATCTGTAATGGAAACGCGGCTAGTAACGTAATCACGCACATCACCAAAGAGTGCTTGGGTTGAATTAATTTACTATGAATAACTGGTTCGTATATGCATTCACCTTTACCATTTCTCTAAAAAATGATGATCGTGTTGGTAAGTACTGTGTATCCTTAAATTGTTTTTACAACACCGGCAAAGATCGTTTACACTCATCTTCTTCTTCTACTTCTTCCAGCGTGCGTGGAGTTGAGTTCTGTTGACAACTAAGCTTCGCTCAACATGCGTCACTTACTCCATCACTATGACATTTACATTTACATTTATGCATTTGGCAGACGCTTTTATCCAAAGCGACTTACAGTGCCCTTATTACAGGGACAATCCCCCTGGAGCAACATGGAGTAAAGTGCCTTGCTCAAGGACACCACTCTGGTGGTGATCGCTGGAATCGAACCAGCAACCTTCTGCGTATCAGTTCCATGGTTTAACCCACCGGACCACCATCTCGTAAGTATATCAAGTGCAGAGACATTTTCTTTCCTGGTTCGGTTGAAACGCCTCATAATCACAGCCCAATGGAACAGTATCAGACTCATATTCTGACTAGAATCTGCATGACGACGTCAGGCTAATAAGCTGTGTGAAAAGGAACGAAAGTTGTTGGTGTTTCACTTCCTCCAAGTGTTAATTTCACCTGGAAACTACAGCAAATTGTATGTGTGCAGTAAGTACAAAAAAATTAGGTATAGGCACGTTTTCCTGCTTGTATATCCATAGTGTCTTCCAACCCTCCTTAACTGTGAAAAAGCACTCCTTGTCTTATTGCTTCATTACAGGTTGTCTTTAAATTCTGCATGCATTCTTCCAAACACCCCTTTTTCGGTGCATGCAGCCTGTCCTCTTTTCTTTCTGATTGGAGGGCGGGAGGAAACCGGGTGGAGAGGCTGCGATGTGTACTCAGATGGCTGTGGCTGTAGGCCGTCTCCCATGTGCCACACTCTTTAATCTCCCTCAGCTGTGAAGCCGGGATATCTAAATTAGAGAGGAGAGGAGAGAGGAGCTGCCATTCTCCATGCTTCAGGTTGTTTATTTGCCATGACTGGGAACAAATGGAGAGCCCTGGGAGAAGCTTAGGACTGCGACTCAGCTACGAGCCTTTTAAGAGAGGGGCCATTAACGCCAATCCTCGGCTACACCAGCTCGAACAGCCCGCCACGTGAAGGAACGGCCATGGGCGGGAGAGGATAAGCTGTAACAATGCATCTGAGGCAAATGCATCATTACTTACCCTAGCTGATTTGTAAACAGAAAACCGGTCCCATACCGACCACGGTCCCCTTATTCGAATCTCTATTCATTACGAGCGAAACATCGGTGCTGCTCGCCGTTCAGTGGGTGAGGACGACCTCTGCCCGTATCATCCGTTGTTTGCCGGGCTGTTGTTTACGGAAAGCGTAGTCTGTTTACGGGAGTATGCTAATGAGGTCATAGCCTCTAGGTCTTGAGATCAGAGAGGCTCAGCGTGGAGCAGGAGCCCGAGGCGTCCGCCTCACGGGGAGCTGAAGGGAGAGAGTGTCTTACATGACAGTAATGCTGAAAACAATTTTTATAAGGCCCTGTTTATGACATGCTCGGTGGCAGAAAGGCTGTTTGCTGTCGAGGCGGTTGGAGTACGTATCTTATGAGATGCTACAATCAAAGTCAGCGAGACGGCTGGGGTAGAGGGATGCTGTTTTTTATTCTGAAATGAGAAAAATATTAGGGTAATCTAAGTAACTTTGTTTTTGTTCTATACCATTAAGCAAATCCTAATTGCCAATTACCTTGATTTATAATCTAAACTGCTCCTCAAGAGTTCATTTAATGGCGCATTGGTAATTGAACATGGTAATTGCTTTCTTAAAAAAGGAATGAGGTATCTTTTTGGTTTGGCAATTTTTTGTTGTTGGTGTTAAACACCCAGAAATAGGAAATCATAGTAGACTCTGGTGAATTAATTTATTTAATTTATTTATTTAAGGTTGTTTCACGCTGATGAATAATTATGCCTAATGTCTTTTTTAGAGCAAACCAAATACCTCGAAACGCCAAACTTGTAAAGAACATCTTTGAATTTCAGATGAATGATTCTATTGCCATCATTAAATACACAAAAGAAAACAAACCTAATATTTTCCTGTATGATGATAGTTTGAAGTTGGTTTTATCTTTCTATATACATGTCTCTCTTCAAGGGTAGAACTAGTGGGGAAAAATGTATTAAGGCTTTGCAGTTTTTACGACTTGAAAGTGGATGTCTCTCTTATAGATTCTAACAAGGTCACAGTTGTCAACAAGTGGCAAGGCCGTAGAGTGATATACTGTGGCCTAAAGCAAACAACATTTCTCATCCTATTGGAATGTGTAGTGTATGAGCGGCCCAGGAAATCTGGAAGCCCATCGCTGGGTCGAGATCCAAGGTGCTCCGAGCTCTGTCACAGGCCAACTCATTCTGGTGATATATGACTGGCTCAAAAATAACCTTCAAGCTGTAAGGTATCCAACTATTTCTCTATCAATGGCTCTTTTTATCCCTTTTTTGTGAATAGTCTAGGTTTAAAATACATTTGGGTAAACTTGCCATCCTTTTCCCTGTCTAAACGAAAAGAATAAAAATGGAAGTCTTTACTAATCCTGAACGTAGTGTCCGTGAGGTCACCCATAGGATTCTGAAGAGCAGTTTTGAAGTGTAAAGTAGGGTTGAGCTGGCCATTGCCATCTTGGCAGCTGTCACTCCCGGATAACAGAAAATGGGCAAAGAGGCGGGACATGGGCGGAGCTGAGGTGACACGATGACTAACAGACAGCAGACAAACGACAATCCACCTGTCACTCAAAGTGGCTTTAAGGTTTTTATATAATGTAAACAAATGAGTTATAAAAAAAATCACCCCACTCACAGTTGTCATGAAGGACAAAATTAACCGTATAGACAAAAAACTTTGTACAAAAATTTGTACCAGGCTGTAAACATGTTTTTTTTTTCTGCTGTAAAGTTGGGCATTTTAACATGGGGCTCAATGAGATTCTGCTCCCTTCTGGAGCATGTCTCTAGTGGCCAGTTGTTGATTTGCAGTTTAAGTTTAAAGGGTTAGTTCACCCAAAAATGAAAATTCTGTCATTAATTACTGATGGTTTATTGTATTGTTATAATTTTCATTTGTGTAATTTTGTATATTTTCTCCAACAGCCAAACATGCATACATGCCTATAGAATGGTGCGTAAAACGAATTCATAGGGAAAACCGGGTAAATAATAAATCAGCTCCGTAGCGGAACCAAGTGATCAAGGGCTTAGTGCGTTCTATTTAAACCCATTGCAAGGGTTCCGCCAGTGGGCACTCGTGTAAGCAATGATGTACATCCGAGTAACGGAGTTATCTACAAGTTAGCAAGGGAAAAGCATTAAAAAAATTGGACATTAGAGTTAAAGGAGCAGAATTCGATTGGCTGAGATTGGTCTGGCCACCAATCATCGTATCACTTCACAGTGTGTTGTTCATTGTTTCAGTTCAGCCTCTGGCTCTAGCAATTAGATGTCAGTTGTGGAATAAGCATGTCATGTTTTGTTCAATAGCTCCAAACCGTTCTGAAAGGCGACAATACCTGTTCAGCCCTGTGCTCACACTTTAATAACAACAGATTGCTCCGATGATACTTTTTCACTCCACTGAGCAAATTATTTACTTCGTTCACACCATATGGGCTGTGAATTTAGGGCCCAGTCCCTGAGGTTTTGAGACTTTAGATGCTTGACAGCACAGCCATGTGAGAACCGTGTCTGCCATTGACATCACACAGCTGAAGACAGCACAATGTGATCAGATGGTCCAGAACTCATCACTTCAGCCACGAGAGACGTGAAACATTAGCTGCAAAGCCATGAATAGCACATAGCAGCTGATACCCAGCTAGGCAGAAAGTGACTAGAGCTGATGTGCTGGTGTCAACTGTAAATCAATGCAGAAGAGCAACTCCCTTTTCAATAATGACTACCAATAAACCGGCTGACTGACACTTTCTCATTCGGTAGAGTCCAGTGCCTGTCTGCCTTCTATCAATCTCGAAGTTACCGCTTCGTCCTCCATCTGATCCCTTTCTCTGAAAACAGCCGGCCTTCCTGAGCTGGGGGCAATTACACAAAGTAATATCAGACCGGCTATAAAAGTGAGGCTCTCATGCACAGGTTTCTTTTTCATGAAGCGGCTTGTGACACTCTTCCTGCCAACTTCACAACTTTGTGTCACTCTGGCTTTCCCGGTGAACACAGAGGCCAGCTACCTGGGGTTTTAATTACTGTTTTTCAATTAGTGTGCGATTCCAACCACCTGCAGGTGTGTCCACGGATCCACGCTGCCATGGCATAATGGCTTTCCGTTAAAATTAATTAGGACCTGGGGAGAGGGACATACCTGGGCAAGGAAACAACTGTTGAGATTCCATATTCAGGTGTGAGCCAAAGTATGCAGGTCCTCCATGGACTTTTTACTAATTGCACAACCTTAATAAATACATGTCAGATAAAAATTACCTATCACATTTATAAGACTGAAAACAATCAAAGATATTTGAAATTGAACAAAGACATTTACTTTACTGTTTTCAACACCCATCTTTCTTACCAGAAGGGCCATTTGGAACTCCTAAGACAGATACCCCTTTTCCACCAAGGCAGTGCTGGTGCTAGTTCGGAGCCAGAGCCTAGTTTCAAATCGGTTCTTTGTGTATCCACACCCAAAGCACCAGCTCCGAGCGAGGAAAAGTGGTTGTAAGTAGGACCAAAACATTGCTGGGCTAGAAGTAAGAACCGATTACGTCAGGCGCTGGGGGCGGGGTCAACAAGACGAACACAAACTCGAGATCTGCCATTTTTGAAATAGCAGCTAATGGAGCTAATAGTTGCTGCTCGTTTGTAATCTCCATCTATACAAATTACGGCGAGCTGCATGAATGTGTTGGATTCGCTGTGTTTTCGTTGTGTTTTGATGACGATGTAGGATCGTAAAGCCATGTGAATCAATAGTAACGCAATGTTTGCATTGTTGATGGAAGGCTTGTTCGCAGCGGTGCTGTGCAGACCGATCGCCGTATGACAACGAGTCCAGCGAGAGCATATGACTCCTTATGCTTTTGATTCACTCATGCCTTTTTTTTTTTTTTTCATACGTGGATCGGTCTGCGCAGCGCCGATGCATCTCGAACAAGCCTGGTGTGTTTGTGTTTCCCGCTGCCTCGCTAGCATTGCTGAGAAAGATGAGACGTATACTTTGACATAAGAATGTTGTGGCTTTCAGCATGTGGAAAAGCAAACGGCAAACTCAGTCGAACCAACTATGAACTGGGACTAGCACTGACTTTGAACTAGCACCCAGTTTATTCTGGTGGAAAAGGGGTAAAAGAGATGTTGAAGGCATGTAGGCCAAATGTGTGTCACATCTTTAGTACAACGGGGGAAGTTGAAATGATCTGATTGGTCAGTTTGAATGTATCACATTTGGGTTTAGTCACATGGTCAAGAAAAGGATACAAGAAGATTGTAAAGGTTGCTCGGTCTCCTTGATTCTCTGGCTCTCTCTTCTTGGGGCCTGCTCTGGCTCTTTCTCTCTTCTCTTTTGTAAAGCCTGTCTCTCCCTCTCTCTCACTTTCTATCCCTCAGGTAACATTCTATTCATGCTGGGTTATAATCTCATACATCGATTTTGTAACTATTTTAAGTGTAACCATAACCAGATTTTGTCATTACAAATGATGTGCTAACTAGTTTTGATTCGGTATTGACTTTGAAGTGCTACCTATTGCAATACAATATAGTTTATATATTTTAGCAACACTCTCCTACATATTTTGCTATTGTAACTGCGCTTATTTCCGTCGTTGGTATACGTTGCAGTGGGTGGTAATAGATAAGAAATGTACAGTTTTCTACAATCTTGCTGATAATGTTTCTTTAGTCATCGGCAACCCTGCAGCCTGAACCACTGTAGGCAAACCACCCTTACACATTTAAATGACAAGATGTATATAAACAGGAGTATACCAAACACCAAAAATGCATAAACTGCCCGGCCAAAAAAAAAAAGTTGCTTTTTGGATATAAACAGACAAATGCTTTACAGAGTGCTCGACTCTTGCATTGTCAATACAAGACCTCGACCAAAAAATAATGCACCACCTCTTGATGGAAATAAATATAGTGATGTTTTTGTAGTGATGATCAAGATGCGCATTCATTTTTGGTAAAGATCTTGTATTGACAATGAGTCAAGCTAGGGCTGGGCGATATGGCTGAAAACTGTATCACGATATACAGTGAGGAAAATAAGTATTTGAACACCCTGCTATTTTGCAAGTTCTCCCACTTGGAAATCATGGAGGGGTCTGAAATTGTCATCGTAGGTGCATGTCCACTGTGAGAGACATAATCTAAAAAAAAAAAATTCCAGAAATCACAATATATGATTTTTTAACTATTTATTTGTATGATACAACTGCAAATAAGTATTTGAACACCTGTCTATCAGCTAGAATTCTGACCCTCAAAGACCTGTTTGTCTGCCTTTAAAATGTCCACCTCCACGCCATTTATTATCCTAAATTAGATGCACCTGTTTGAGGTTGTTACTGCATAAAGACACCTGTCCACCCCATACAGTCAGTAAGAATACAACTACTAACATGGCCAAGACCAAAGAGCTGTCCAAAGACACTAGGGACAAAATTGTACACCTCCACAAGGCTGGAAAGGGCTACGGGAAAATTGCCAAGCAGCTTGGTGAAAAAAGGTCCACTGTTGGAGCAATCATTAGAAAATGGAAGAAGCCAAACATGACTGTCAATCTCCCTCGGACTGGTGCTCCATGCAAGATCTCACCTCGTGGGGTCTCAATGATCCTAAGAAAGGTGAGAAATCAGCCCAGGACTACACGGGAGGAGCTGGTCAATGACCTGAAAAGAGCTGGGACCACTGTTTCCAAGGTTACTGTTGGTAATAC
Source organism: Romanogobio albipinnatus (assembly GCA_023566225.1). Lineage (NCBI taxonomy): Eukaryota > Metazoa > Chordata > Actinopteri > Cypriniformes > Gobionidae > Romanogobio > Romanogobio albipinnatus. The sequence continues at coordinate 11,780,539 of CM042259.1, read as the reverse complement.
ACTAAGAGGTCATGGTTTGAAATCATGCATGGCACGGAAGGTTCCCCTGCTTAAACCAGCACATGTCAAGGCCCGTCTTAAGTTTGCCAATGACCATTTGGATGATCCAGAGGAGTCATGGGAGAAAGTCATGTGGTCAGATGAGACCAAAATAGAACTTTTTGGTCATAATTCCACTAAACTTGTTTGGAGGAAGAAGAATGATGAGTACCATCCCAAGAACACCATCCCTACTGTGAAGCATGGGGGTGGTAGCATCATGCTTTGGGGGTGTTTTTCTGCACATGGGACAGGGCGACTGCACTGTATTAAGGAGAGGATGACCGGGGCCATGTATTGTGAGATTTTGGGGAACAACTTCCTTCCCTCAGTTAGAGCATTGAAGATGGGTCGAGGCTGGGTCTTCCAACATGACAATGACCCAAAGCACACAGCCAGGATAACCAAGGAGTGGCTCTGTAAGAAGCATATCAAGGTTCTGGCGTGGCCTAGCCAGTCTCCAGACCTAAACCCAATAGAGAATCTTTGGAGGGAGCTCAAACTCTGTGTTTCTCAGCGACAGGCCAGAAACCTGACTGATCTAGAGAAGATCTGTGTGGAGGAGTGGGCCAAAATCCCTCCTGCAGTGTGTGCAAACCTGGTGAAAAACTACAGGAAATGTTTGACCTCTGTAATTGCAAACAAAGGCTACTGTACCAAATATTAACATTGATTTTCTCAGGTGTTCAAATACTTATTTGCAGCTGTATCATACAATTAAATAGTAAAAAAAATCATACATTGCGATTTCTGGATTTTTTTTTAGATTATGTCTCTCACAGTGGACATGCACCTACGATGACAATTTCAGACCCCTCCATGATTTCTAAGTGGGAGAACTTGCAAAATAGCAGGGTGTTCAAATACTTATTTTCCTCACTGTAAGTGTTTCATATCAGTCGATATCGATAATTATTGATATTTTTTTATGACCCATTTGAAATAAGGACCAAGAGAAAAATATTATACATTTACACATTTTTATTTTAAACGTAACCCTCTGATTATAATCCCCTCAGTTATAAAGGCAGAAATGTCAACACAACCATGGAAAACACTCAAATAATTAAAATATAAACACAAGTCTAAAATCACAATGAACACTTAACAATTATCTCTTAACATTAAGGTGCAGTGTCTCGTTTACCGTTTAGATGCTTTGTCATAAGGCACTGATGCAGAGTAACATTACCTCTCCATGTAGTTTCAAAGGCTGAATCCGAAATCGCCCCCTATACCCTTAAATTTGAACCGCAATAACGAGTGTACAGCCGATGTACACACAGCGGCTGTCCGAATTCACTCACTTGTTTTCATTGACTCCTTCAAGTGAACTGTATTAGTAGATTAAAGTAGGGAATAGTGATTGAGGGTTTAGGGGGCGATTTCGGATTCAGCTGAAGTCAAGAATAGCACAACAGCGAGCGCGTCGAGTATAAACACGTCCCCAAACGAATGAGGCGGAGGCTCGCGCTGCGGAGCCAGATGAAAGTATAAACAAGGCTGGTAAAACAAGTTTGTGGTCAACCAAACGTGATACAGTTGTTCAGTACAGTTGTGATACAGATTGGCTGTTAACATGTCACTCCCTACATTGCTTGGTTACCAGAGAGCGAGTGCCTTTGTTCATGCAACCAAACTTGCTTCGCAACCTCTGGTTTCTTCCGACGAAGAAAAAAAATTATTGAACGTTTTATCGAACGCATTTTTTATTGATATCGATTACGTGTCTATTGCGATACATATCGTTATCGTTATCGTTATCGCCAAGCCCCAAGTCAAGCACTCTGTAAAGTCTACACCAGCACATCCCAAAGACTTTCAATGAATTTAAGGTCTGGACTTAGACTCGGTCTGGACTGCCAATTCATGTGTGAAAATTATTCGTCATGCTCCCTCCCAACCATTTTTTCACAGCCTTATGAATCTTAACATTGTCATGGAATATGTCCATGGAATCTTCCTACATGACTGTTTAAGAAATGAAAAGTTACACACTGCATCAATTAGGGTTTGAATAGGGTTGGGCGATGTCTCCTAAATTGGCAGCATTAGATTAGATTAGATTCAACTTTATTGTCATTACACAAGTACAAGTACAAGGCAACGAAATGCAGTTTAGGTCTAACCAGAAGTGCAATAGCAGCAAGTGCAGGATATATACAATGGTTGCGTAAGTGCAGGGCATAAACATGTACTGAATATATAAAAAATATGTATAAGTAGAGAGATGGTTATTACTATAAACAGAACTGAATTTACAGATGAATATATACAGTGAATAAATATAAATATACAGATGGCTATTACTATAAACAGAATGTAAACAGAATGTACAGGTGATATATACTATGAATATAATATACAGATGGCTATTACTTTGAACAGAATTTTACAGATAGAGGTATACAATAATATGTTAGGCTAATATGAGGAATATAGCAGTGGATTAAGTTAGTGCAATAAATTATGGACAGAGCTATCCGAAAGAAAGTGTAAAAGTGCAGTGGAAAGTGGTTGCATATTACAGTTAGAAGTACGGTGCAAAATGCAAATGTAAACATTGTTACTGTAAATACAGTCAGCAGTGCAAATTAGCATATTCCAGTTAAGATATGGTGGTGCAAAAAGCATAAGTAAACAGTTGTTACTGTAATAAACAGTCGGTAGTGCAAATAACAAAGTGAATGTAGGTGTGAGGTAGGAGAGTTTGCAGTTTATGAGGGAAATGGATCAACGGTGGTTTGAGTTCAGTAAAGAGACAGCTCTGGGGAAAAAAACTCTTCTTAAGTCTGCTGGTCCTGGTCCGGAGGATCCTGAAACGCCTGCCGGAGGGCAGGAGAGAAAACAGTCTGTGGGCCGGGTGAGAGGAGTCCTTGAGGATGCTGCGAGCTCGATGCAGACAGCGTTTCCTCTGGATGTGCTCGATGGCAGGTAGTGGAGTCCCTGTGATGCGCTGGGCAGTTTTCACCACCCGATGCAGTGCCTTGCGCTCCGCAACAGAGCAGCTCCCATACCATACTGCGACACAGTTGGTCAGGATGCTTTCTATTGCGCAGCAATAGAAGTTCACCAGGATAGCCGAGGAGAGCTGATTCTTCCTCAGTGTCCTCAGGAAGAAGAGGCGCTGGTGAGCCTTCTTGACCAGGCTGGAGGTGTTGGTCGTCCACGACATGTCCGCCGAGATGTGGATCCCCAGGAACTTGAAACTGGAGACACGCTCAACGGCCATTCCATTGATGTGGATGGTGTCGTGTGTGCCTCTTGACTCCTTCCTGAAGTCCACGATGAGCTCCTTCGTTTTGGTGGTGTTGAGGAGCAGGTTATTATCAGTGCACCATGTGGCCAGGTGCTGGATCTCCTCCCTGTAGGCAGTCTCATCGTTGTTGCTGATGAGACCAATCACCGTAGTGTCGTCCGCAAACTTGACGATGGAATTAGTTCCATACACAGGCTTGCAGTCGGAGGTGAAGAGGGAGTAGAGAAACGGACATAGCACACAGCCCTGTGGTACACCAGTGTTGAGTGTGATGGACGTGGAGCAGGTGGATCCTGATCGAACATTCTGGGGTCTGTCAGTTAGGAAGTCCAAAATCCAGTTACACATTGAAGTGTTGATGCCCAGGTCTCCAAGTTTGACAATTAGCTTGGATGGGATGACAGTGTTGAATGCTGAGCTGAAGTCAACAAACAGCATGCGTGCATAAGTGTTTTTACTGTCCAGATGGGTGAGCACAGAGTGCAGTGCCATGGAAACTGCATCCTCTGTGCTCCTATTGCTGCGATAGGCAAACTGGTGTGAGTCCAATGTGGATGGTATAGAGTCTTTTAGGTGTTCCAGGACCAGCCGCTCAAAGCACTTCATAATGATGGGTGTGAGTGCTACAGGGCGGTAGTCATTAGGGCACCTCGGGCTGGAGTGTTTCGGCACTGGCACAAGGGAAGTGCGTTTAAAGCATGATGGTACAGCTGCTTGGGCGAGAGACAGGTTGAAAATGTCTGTAGAAACCCCAGCGAGCTGCTCCGCACATGCCCTGAGAACACGACCAGGGATGTTGTCTGGTCCAGCAGCCTTGTGCGCGCTGATCCGGCTCAGTGCCTTGCAGACATCTGTGGAGGAGAGTGTGATTGGTGGGTGGTCAGCTGAGGGTTTGAGCTTGGTGGCAGTTTCTCTGTTGTCTCTTTCAAAACGAGCATAAAAGTAGTTTAGCTCGTTCAGGAAGTTGACATCAGTGGTTGCGGGGGTGGAGTGGGTGGGTTTATAATCACTGATGGCCTGAATGCCCTGCCACATGCGTCGAGGGTCAAAGTTGGAAAAGTGTCCCTCTATCTTTTGCTTGTAGCAGTGCTTGGCCTTTTTGATGCCCCTCTTCAGGTTTGCTCTGGATGCGCTGTAGGCTTGTGCATCTCCTGATCTGAAGGCAGTATTGCGTGACTTCAGCAGGAGTCGTACTTCCCTGTCCATCCAAGGCTTCTGATTTGGGTATGTGGTGATCTGTTTCTGGGTTGTAACACTGTCAATGGTGGTATTGATATGATCCAATACAGAGGAGGTGAATGAGTCAATGTCCGTGTGAGCGCCACTGGTGGCTTGAGAAGCAAACATACTCCAGTCTGTGTTTAGAAAACTTTCCTGGAGTGTGGAGTCTGCCCCCACAGGCCACACCTTGATGGTCTTCACTGATGGCTTCACACGGTTGATGAGGGGTGCATATTTGGGGCTGAGGAACAAAGAGATGTGGTCTGACTGTCCCAGGTGGGGGAGGGGTGTTGCAACGTAAGCTCCAGCCATGTTTGTGTAAACATGGTCTAAGGTTTTGTTTCCTCTGGTGTGGCAGGAAACATGCTGGTGAAACTTGGGTAGCACTGACTTTAAGTTTGAGTGATTTAAAGTCACCTGCAACAATAAACGCAGCTTCCGGGTGATCAGTCTGTTGTTTACTGATGGCTGCGTGAAGTTCTTTCATAGCAAGCTTAGCATCAGCATCCGGTGGAATATAAGCAGCAGTGATAATGGTTGAAGTGAACTCCCACGGGAGATAAAACGGTCTACATTTAACCATGAGAAACTCCAGGTTAGCTGAACAATGACCGGTATTCCGCTGTTTAACCAGGTTTCCGTGAATATTAGGACGTTACAGTTCAAAAGTTTCTTACTGTGTGTGATGCTGAGTCGAATCTCCTCCATTTTGTTCACTAGCGACCGTACATTGGCAAGGAAAATGCTGGGTAAAGAGAGTCGGTGCGGTGATAGCATTAGCTTAGCACGCGTTCCTCCACGCTTCCCCCGCCTTTGTTTACGATCTCTCCTCCGCTTTCTTGCACTTCCGCCCGGCCGGGTAGAGTGCAGAGTCACGGGTGTCCTAGCGATCTCAGGAAGGAGTTGTAGATTGTCCATAAAACTGTCGGAAATTCGCAAACCAATATCCAAAAGCTCAGCGCGGGTGTACGTTGTAAAGGCACAACTGTTCTGTACGAACAGACCCGAGAAGAACAGGAAAAATACTGCAAAATTGCAGAATCTGGAGAGACGCTGAGCCTCGCGATCTACTCGCGCCGCCATCTTGGTCATGAACCAGCTGACAATGTTTACAGTAAAACATCATGATGGACGATGATATCGTCTTTTTTTTTATTAATACAAATATATAATTTACTATATCTGTATTTTACTATCTCTTTACATAAATACTATTTTCTACTTCAAAACTATACACTCACCTGAAGGATTATTAGGAACACCATACTAATACTGTGTTTGACCCCCTTTCGCCTTCAGAACTGCCTTAATTCTACGTGGCATTGATTCAACAAGGTGCTGAAAGCATTCTTTAGAAATGTTGGCCCATATTGATAGGATAGCATCTTGCAGTTGATGGAGATTTGTGGGATGCACATCCAGGGCACGAAGCTCCCGTTCCACCACATCCCAAAGATGCTCTATTGGGTTGAGATCTGGTGACTGTGGGGGCCATTTTAGTACAGTGAACTCATTGACATGTTCAAGAAACCAATTTGAAATGATTCAAGCTTTGTGACATGGTGCATTATCCTGCTGGAAGTAGCCATCAGAGGATGGGTACATGGTGGTCATAAAGGGATGGACATGGTCAGAAACAATGCTCAGATAGGCCGTGGCATTTAAACAATGCCCAATTGGCACTAAGGGGCCTAAAGTGTGCCAAGAAAACATCCCCCACACCATTACACCACCACCACCAGCCTGCACAGTGGTAACAAGGCATGATGGATCCATGTTCTCATTCTGTTTACGCCAAATTCTGACTCTACCATCTGAATGTCTCAACAGAAATCCAGACTCATCAGACCAGGCAACATTTTTCCAGTCTTCAACTGTCCAATTTTGGTGAGCTCGAGCAAATTCTAGCCTCTTTTTCCTATTTGTATTTTAGATGAGTGGTACCCGGTGGGGTCTTCTGCTGTTGTAGCCCATCCGCCTCAAGGTTGTGCGTGTTGTGGCTTCACAAATGCTTTGCTGCATACCTCGGTTGTAACGAGTGGTTATTTCAGTCAAAGTTGCTCTTCTATCAGCTTGAATCAGTCAGCCCATTCTCCTCTGACCTCTAGCATCAACAAGGCTGAGCCCAATTTAAGATTTGTCAGCTTTTTTATTCTGTTTTGCGACTTCCGTGAATTTTAACAATAGGCCTAACGTTAGTCCATTTTATCCCACATGGACATCTCGTTTCTTTTCTCAAATCTTCACTCGCGTCGCACCCATTTTCAAAGGGAATTATAAACGTTTCTTCCTTTCGTTTGTCTATAAGTCTATTATACCCATTCACGTCCTTTATTGTGGGAAAGTAGAAAAACACTGTAGGATGAGTAGGCTACCTTTTTACTTACTTTTATTTAACACAGTTTGTGCTTGTTATTAGACGTCAAGTTTATTTGAATGGCGCATTTCACACACACAGGCCATTTTACTTTCGTTTTCTCTGGCAGTGAATAATCAAACATAGCTTAAATGTCTTGACCCTGTGGAAGATAAAATTCGCTCTTCAGAACAAGTGTTGCTTTGCAACATCAGGAGAACACATGAACCACGAGCTGTAGACACCTTCTCAAATATCTTCGTCTTCATCTCGCGCAGAGCGGTAGCCTATATGACGCATCTTTGAGGGGAAATTATTATTTTTTTTTTTTTACTAATATTTAATTTTCTTATATTCTTTAGGTTACCATTATTTACTGATAATCGTTTAAATGTTTTACAGGCTGTGGTGTGTTGTTTCACTGACGGAAGTGCTGAAATAAACATGCATGCTTATGAAATGGATGTTTGAGCCTCGTTTATTATTTCAAAATGTAGGCTATATCTGGCAAAGACTACAGTATTTAAAATAGAATATATGCATTAGTTATATTCTCAATATAATTTACAGAGCAATCCCTGCAAAGTTTTTAGTTTAACTATAGAAGAGGATTAGTGTGTGTCGCACTCACAAGACTCGCAATGGGGGGCGTGGCATCACGATGGTGGCGCTCCATCGCGATGTCAGTCAGCCATCACGATGGACGATGATATCGTCCGATATCGTCCGATGGACGATGATATCGTCCATCGGCACAACCCTAGGTTTGAAGAACTTTTGCCAAATATAATCATCATCAATAAATGATCCAATAATAGACTATTAAGCATTTACCTATTTAAATCCAAACAGAGACGATTTTTGTCAAAAACATATATATGCATATATCAAGCAGAAACCTCCCCCAGTTTCTCTTGAAGCCTATACGGAAGTGACTTAAAGGGTTAGTTCACCCAAAAATGAAAATTCTGTCATTAATTACTTACCCTCATGTCGTTCAACACCCATAAGACCTCCGTTCATCTTCGGAACACAAATGAAGATATTTTAGTTGAAATCTGTCTCAGAAAGGCCTCCATTGGCACAATGCACTGTACACTCTCAAGACTCATAAAAGGTACTAAAGACGTCGTTACAAAGTCCATTTCACTACAGGGGTTCTACAATAACTTTTATAAAGCGACGATATTAGTTTTTGTGCGCAAAAAAACCCTAAATAACGACTTGTATAGTGATAACCGATTTCAAAACAAGGCATCATGAAGCTTCCAAGCGTTGTGAATCAGCGAGCCCATGATTCGGATCGCGTGTCAAACTGCCAAACTGCTGAAATATGTGACGTTGGCGATCCAAACCGCTGAATCGACTCGCTGATTCATAACGTTTCGAAGCTTCATGATGTCTTGTTTTGAAATTGGTCATGAAATCAGTCAAAATTCCAATACCATCAAATTAAGGCAGCTACAAGTATTATGCGGTTAAAAGTCAAAATAACTCCAATATCATATACTAGAGTTGTGGGGTGCGAGTTAATTAGGCGTGATCTGCTGTGATGTCACGTGTGTTGCATTTTGGTCTTTGGATCTGCCTGAAGTGTTCATATTGACTTGAAATTTAGGGGTCAAAATGGAAAGGGTCTGTCCAAATATACTTCCCTTGCCCGTTTGACGAAGTTGATGCACTTCAAAATGGCGGTGGGGATTCCCCCGAGGAGAAGTGCTTAGGGAAGTACAAAAGTGCACCGTAAAAACAAATTTGTTCAGTTTACTTAATTCAATTGTGCAAACTTGTTGTTTGTAAGCATAACTTAATTGCATCAAGTTGTTCAAGTGTGTGTGTATGTATATATATATATATATATATATATATATATATATATATATATATATATATATATATATATATATATATATATATATATATATATATATATATATATATACATATTTATTACTTCCCTTCATTTGAAATCAGAAAACTGTGATTTTCTTGTTACATCACTTGATCAATAGGAAGATAATTACAATAATATGAAGTGCCCAACCAAAGGGAACACAAATCACAATAATGGTGAGAGGAAGTGGAGGAAATAAGTGAAAAGTTGTAGTCTACTATAGTCTAATGGTCTACTATAGTCTACTGCCCTGCCGCAAAAACCATTTGCCCGCCTGTTTTTATTTTATTTTATTTTGTTTTGTTTTGCTTTGGCAAAATGGTACTCAAACCAGTCAAGTAATGTTTACTTGGGTTTTCTAAGTAACAAAGGCTTAGCATGCAAACAGTACAGATTACTAAATAGTTTTAAGTAAGTTCAACAAATGATTGGACATTAAGTAAAGCTTACTAAAAGTCTTAGGGTGCTTTCACACCTGCCTCATTTAGTTCGGTTGATTCGTACTAGAGTTCGTTTTCCCCTTTGGTGCAGTTCGTTTGGTCAGGTGTGAAAGCAGCAATCGCACTCGGGTGTGCACCAAAAGCGGACCAAACAGGCGTACCGAGACCTCCTTGAAGAGGTGGTCTTGGTACGCTTTCAAACGTACTCTGGAGCAGTTTGTTTGTGGTGAGAACGTGATCCGACCTCAAACAGACCCAACTGCAAAAAGTACTGATCATGTGACTGCATTTTGGTTCGTTTCAACTGGTTTGGACCAAAACAATCAGTGTGGTGTGAAAAGGAACCATAAAAGCTGAAAAATGCTACAATGTATAATTGTTTGTCCTTGGTTCGGACCAAATTATTTGAACTAGAGATGTGAAAGCACCCTTAGTAAGAACAAATATTGGATTTTACAGTGTGCAGGGGAGTTAAACACAGGCTATTAGAGAGAACTCTATCAGGACCACTATTGTCAAAGATGATTGACAATTAGCATGCAGTTTAGATTGGCAGTGGTTCTGTTCTAAGCAAGAAGAGATGTCTGGAGATGGTGGTCCAGTGGGTTAAACCACTGAACTGATACACAGAATGTTGCTGGTTCGATCCCAGCGGTCACCACCAGTGTGTCCTTGAGCAAGGCACTTTACTCCACGTTGCTACAGGGGGATTGTCCCTGTAATAAATGCACTGTAAGTCGCTTTGGATAAAAGCGTCTGCCAAATGCATAAATGTAAATGTAAATGCAAGAACTCCCCGCTTTTCCATGCAGCCTAAGAGCACATATTTAGCCTGACAGCGAAAAATCTGAATGCCAATATTTTTTGGTTGGCATATACACGGCTATGGTTATAATTCAGGCCCTGATGCTGGAAAGAGTAAGGCAAGAATAGGATATTTCGGAAAGGAGCAGCATGTCCCTCTGAAATGACAGAGACTTGGGGGCATTGTGCCCCTTACTGGAAGTGGCAGCGAAGCAGCTGAGAAGAGCAGCATGCCCCTTTAAATGCAATTACCCAAATGGGCTTAAGGCTTCAAGTATGTTACGAATAATACCCGGGATAGTTCACCCAAAAATGTATATTCTGTCATTTAATTACTCACCCTCATGTCGTTCCAAACCTGTAAGACTTTCGCTCATCTTTGGAATGCAAATTAAAGGGTTAGTTCACCCAAAAATTTAAATTAGCCCATGATTTACTCACCCTTAAGTCATCCTAGGTGTATATGACATTCTTCTTTCAGACGAATAAAATCTGAGTTATATTACAAAAGTCCAGGCTAATCCAAGCATTAGAATAGCAGTAATAGTTTTTGAAGTCTATAAAAAGTGCACCTCTCCATCGAATAACATACTCCATGCGGCTCCGGGGTGTTAATAAAGGTCTTCTGAAGCGAATCGATGCGTTTGTGTAAGAAAAATATCCATATTTAAAACTTTATCAAGTAAACTTTCAGCCGACCGCCTTCCCTGTTCAATTTATGGAAAAATTGTTGAAAGTTCCCCTGCCGATCGAAAGACTAAAGCGACCAGGTACGCTCGTCATGACGTCACGTACGCATCTTGAGTTTCACTTTCAACATTCAACACTTTTCCACGGAAGGCGATCGGCTGGAACTTTACTTGATAAAGTTTTAAATATGGATATTTTTCTTACACAAACGCATCGATTCGCTTCAGAAGGCCTTTATTAACACCCCGGAGCCGCGTGGAGCACGTTATTCGATGGACAGATACACTTTTTATGGACTTCAAAAACAGAGCAACTATTACTGCAATTATAATGCTTGGATTAGCTTGGACGTTTTAAAATATAACTCTGATTATATTCGTCTGAAAGAAGAATGTCAGATACACCTAGGATGAGTTGAGGGTGAGTAAATCATGGGCTAATTTTCATTTTTGGGTGAACTATCCCTTTAAGATCTGTTTAATAAAATCTGAGCCAGTTCTGGGCTGTCCATTCATTGACTGCAACACAACTACCACTTTGACGCTTCAAAAAGTTCATAAAGAAAAAAGTTCTCGCACGTCAAGCGAATATGCTTGAGCTTACCTTGGATAACCACAACTGATGTGCGAGTTGAATGTTTCTGTGAATAAAAGCCTAAATTCAATCTGCTCATCATATAAAGCAATCTAGTCTTTAATAAATTGGATTAAACTGCTCAATTCAGATGGATTAGTTTTACAATCTCTTTATGAACTTTTTGAAGCATCAAAGTGGTGGTTGTGTAGCTGCCAATGGAGGGACAGAAATCTCAGATTTCATCAAAAAGATCTTCATTTGTGTTGCAAAGATGAACGAAAGTCTTGGAACAACACGAGGGTAATAAATGACAGATTTCTCTTTTTTTTTAAGCAACAAGCATGTCCTTGATAATATTATTTGAAAAATATATTATGCATAATTTCACATAGGCCTGCCATTTATTTTGTTTTTTTGTGAATATTTCTAGAGCCAAAAATAAAAGATTTACCTGAAATACCTGATACAACCTTTTAATCTTTTATTTTTGGCATATTACATTATTATTGTTATTCATTAATTCATTATAATTAAAGTAACTCAGTCACACGTTCATAGTCTTTTATTTTTGGCAACAAAATATTTACAAAATGCCAAAAATAAAAGATTTACCTAAAATACCATATACAACTTTTTAATATAATTTTTTTTTGCATGATGTTAATTATTATTATTATTTTTATTATTATTAATAATAATAAGTAAAATAACTCACCAGACACAAGTTGTCAATCTTTTATTTTTGACACCAAAGTATTTAAAAAACACCAAAAATAAAAAGCCCAAAGTTAAAGATTTACCCGAAATACCGGATACAACTTTTTAATCTTCTTTTTTTTTCACACAGGCACAGTCATTTATTTTTGTAGCAAAACAAGTCCAGCTTTTTTGTTCTGCCCCTGTGGTGATCTCATTTATCTATGAGTGAAATATGTTTTTAATAAAAGTCCTACCGGTTTCCTGAACTCTCCTGCATCGTTTGAGTTCCCAGTTCCCGGTTCCCGTTCTGTGAAGCCCTCCGAACTGTAATGCTACCGTTGACAGGTGATTTACGGAGGCTGTTTCCAGAAAGCAGGATTAAGTAAGGACACATATTCAGCTGCCGGACACAGATAGCAGACTCTGCTGTGTTTATGGATTCTGCTTAAGCAGTGGCTCAGGAAGAGTCAGAGACTCTCAGCTTCACAAGTGCACAAACACAGCACTGAAGTGTAAGCCATCATGTCCTGCTGTGTTACACAGAAATAAAAGGCCTCTGTGCACCACAGATTACAGAATTCAGAACGAGCTGGGAAGTGTTATGGAAAGGGATGAGAAGTGTAAGGAGTTTAACGGTTCTGGTTTCAATTCAGATTCTTAACAAATCTAGTTTGCTAATGATTACGTTAATAATTCTTTTAGAACTTTTGGGAAATAATACGTTGTTAATCTTTTATTTTTGCCACCAGAATATTTACAAAATACTGCTTACTGTGTAAAAAAGTGTATATGCATTGTACAATGGTACACTACCGGTCAAGTTTGAGAACGGTAAGATTTTTTAATGTTTTAAAGAAATCTCTTCTGCTCACCAATTAAGGCTGCATTTATGTTATAAAAAAATACAAAAAAGAGCTGTAATATTGTGAAATATTATTCAAATGTAAAATAACTTATTTGAATATATTTTATAATGTCATTTATTCCTGTTTGGCAAAGCTGAATTTTGAGCATCACTACTCCAGTCTTCAAATCATTCTAATATGATGATTTGCTGCTCAAGAAACATTTATGATTATTATCAATGTTGAAAACAGTTGTGTAAAACATTTTTGTTGGATTCTTTGATGAATAGAAAGTTCAAAAGAACAGTATTTATCTGAAGTAGAAAGCTTTTGTAACACACACACACACACACACACACACACACACACACACACACACACACACACACACACACACACACACACACACACTAGTGCTGGGAATCGATAAAAAACCCCCCAACTAATTAATCGCATTTTTGTGATTAATCGCACGTTTTTAATGTTTTGACATTGTATTAATTTCATTTACTCTCCAAATTAATGTAGAAACAATTTAAAGACAGCAAATTATAAATATGTGTTGAAATGGCATCTTTTTATGAATGAAGGCCAGTATAACTGTGTCTCTATGAAACATTAATGACATTACAGTATAAATGAAAGCTACCAATTTCAACATTTATTAGGCTTTAAAAAACAACAACTTTTAATTTAAGTGAACTTAAAACAATCTTTACATAAACCCATTATAATAAATGTTAGACATGTACAGAAATGTAAGTTATCAACACCTTTCTTAACTGCATAAATAATAAATTAAATATAGATTAATCCTCATTAAAGGCCTGTACACACCGGGACGAATATCGCGCGCGTTTATCGCCAGCGTTTTTCGTGCCGTTTTTCGGCGCGTCTTGAGTGTTCACACCCAAGCGATTTTCACTCGCGATGCGCCGAGTGAACGTGCAATTTCACTCCCTGACATTAGATGGCGCTTATTGAAAAACAGAAATAGCCCGGTACACAAGGTGGCGCTGCGCTCGCTGCATCCCTTGTCACACATAAGAAGAAGAAGAGAGAGAGTATTTACATGTTAGCCGAAACACACATAACTTTCTCACATACTAGAACATGGATTTCTCAAGCAGCAGCTCCAGCGATGAGGACATTGTTGTTCTGTTGAACGAGGAAAGACAACAGAAAAGACGCAGATTTTGGATACATCCCATAGTTAAAAAAAGAAGTAAATCTTCGAACTCGCTGACGGACATTCTAAAATACCCCCGAAAACGTTCATGATACATTTTTAGCTCTTGTATCAGTCGATAGAACTCCCCATGTTCTTCTCTTTTTTAACTATGGGATGTATCCAAAATCTGCGTCTTTTCTGTTGTCTTTCCCCGTTCAACAGAACAACAATGTCCTCATCGCTGGAGCTGCTGGAGTCTTCTTCGCCAATGTGTGCTCGGCTAGACCGTTTTGTGCTTGAGCGCCACCAAGTCGTGTTTTACTGTAACTTCAGCAGCTCCAGGCACGTGAACAAAAGCGCCGATCTGATTGGTCGGCCAGTTTTTAACGCGCCGCGTCCAAAAAAAAAAACGAACCCGAGGCGGTTTTTTAAAAATGACGCTTTTACGCCTGACGTTTTACGCGTCGGTGTGAACACTCACATTGGCGCCCATTGTTTAGTCACGAGGCGTTAAACGTCGGCGATAAACGCGCGCGAAAATCGTCCCGGTGTGAACAGGCCTTAAAGCTACACTTTTTTTCTGCTCCCGTTGTTCTTTGATGAACATTAATGACAGGCATCATCAGTGCTGCTATCACTTTAAGATCGGCCGCTGCCGAACATGACGTGGATCTGACGAGCTGTCGCGCACATCTCATTTTCTCACGTTCATTTAAGACGTTATTTAACTAATTTAAGACTCTTATTATGAGAACACTCGTAAAAAACATATTTTTAATGCGTTAAACTGAAAAAATGAATCGCCAGCACTAATATATAACAGGGCCGTGCACAGACTTTTTGAGGGGCAGTGGCCCAAACTAAAAAAAGTGGCACTTAAGGTGGTTGAGTATCATCAAACCTTTTACAATCATTTTATAAATACAATTGTTTGGCTTTAGTGCTAATTCAATATATGTTGTTGTAATTATGCTTCCAAAAAGTTCATTTGAGCTACTTTGATCTCATATTTAATGTTTTTCAAAATGTTGTACTTTATGTAGCAAATGAGAATTGTTCTTCTTTATATTTTGAGGGTCTTGTTAATGATTTTCAGTTTTGTTTAAAGTAAATAAATCAACAGTTTTTCAATAACGGAAGATTATGTAAAAGTATGGTATTTGGGGTAAAAGGCACAATAATTAACATGATAATAAATAGTTAGCTGACTTTAACATTTGTTGACATGACATGGTTAGAATCAGATAGTAAATATCATCTCTAAGGTGGACATCCAACTTAATATATGATCATCATATTTATAATTAAAACATCAGATTTAAAAAATATGATAATAATCATAAAACATTTATTTGTTAGGCTACTATACTGTAAAGTATTAAGGCATTCAATACTTTCAGAATCTTTACTTTGAAAAATATTGTTTCTATATTTTTTAAATATATTTTTATATTTATTGAACAATAATGAATTATATTATTTATCAAAATAAACAGAAAATAGCACAAACTTTGCTAAAGAGATATTTTTTTAACAAGTATTAACCTGACATGATTAAAAAACTAATTTTTATTCGGGTGTGCCTTTCAACTCATTATCACATTTAGTATATTACCTTTTTAATCGTGTATACTAATATGGTCTTAATAAAATATCATAAATATGATGAATGTTATAGATACTAGTATTAACTCAGACAATTGATTCAAATGGGAAATATACTTTACAGGAGTTAAAGTGTGACTGTTTGCTAAATATTCTATTCTTCTAAATATCCTATGATGATTTACCTGCTGGTTGGCTGGAGCTTTGAATCCATATTTGCAATGTTGAACAATAGTATCCAGCTGCAGCCCCGCAGCCCACCACTTTCAGAACACCACCCACAGAACGGAAGTGAGGGGCGGAGCTTACGTTTATAAAAAAAGTAGCGCCACCTACGGTTTTGGAGCGTAGCTTTTATTACACAAGAAACGTCTTATTTTATATAAGTTATAATGATACATTAAGGTCGAGTACAATAAACACATTTTATAATTTTAATCTTGTGATACTATTGCCATTATGTGAGTTATTTCCTGTTCATGATGTAAAAACATGAGACTTGAAACTTAAGGGCATTTTATATGAAATACACTTTAATTGCAAAACTCAAAATAAACATTTACTGCAAATCCAAAAGCAGCATGCATTTTTTAAAATAACAATTGACATTTCTCAATAAAAAAAATTCTCAATAAAACAAAAAAAAAAAGAAAGGGGGAAAAAACAGGAGCATAATAAAAAAAAAAAAAGCTGAATAAATCCAAATTAAAATGAGTCAAATGAAGCATTCAATCTTAAGCCCCTTTTGTCACTGCATTCCTGCAAAAATAACTCCATGTCATCCCTGAACAAAAAATGAAATGTGAAGGGCTGTATGGAGTCCTCAGATTGTTCCTTTAGGTTGTTGAGGGCCTTTTCCTTGTCCTCTTCAGGCAGTGAAAGGAAAAGAGGCTCTTCCACTGGACCCTTCAGTAGATGTTTGGAGTAATTGAGCCATTTCACAGCTTCTTTCATGTTCTGGATTACTGGAAGCTCCTTCAATTACAGAATATTAAAGTAAAATGTAACTAATATTTCTTATAAATGTATTATATGTAAAGATATATAAACGCTCATATACGTGTGTGTTTATATTTGAGACATACCTCACTGCTGCAAAGCGTAGCTTGTCCTCCACTTTGAAGGGAATCTTGTGGGGATTCTGCACTGTAATATACATATCATGTTTAATTTAAAATTGGTCAGAAGAGGTGCAAATGTAATGGTGGGCTGGAGGAAATGTCCAGTATCTACCTTTCAGAGAAAACCCCAAAGTTCTCCAGAAGAACAAGGGTCCACCATCTCCGTATGTTTGGGAAGTCGCACTGGAAGACAAAAACAGAGGGATCTTGAAATATTAACTACTACAACATCATCATAAAAGTCAAATACTTGAGCTGGTAATTACTTACAGATTTAAAATCAAAGGGTGCTCCCAAGACGAGATGTAGAGCATACTGGAAAACAACAAGAATTAAGAAAATTCTCTCAGTAAATGTAAAAATAAAATCCTTTAACAACAACAACAAAACAAAAAAAAATCACACCAATCATTGGTTTATTTATATCAAAACATAAGTTGTCTCACCATCAACATGAAGACTCCACAGTCCACACCATCAATCTGTTGGGGGATATGCTTTGGAATATATAGTGAAGCCTAAAAAAATAAATTATTATAATAATATTTAGATAGATAGATAGATAGATAGATGCAGCTCAGGTAATGCGTTACCTCTCTGAATCGTAATGTGTCTCTACAAGAGATCAAATCACCACACAATTATCTCAATGTTGACAAATGGGATTAAAAAAAGCTCAACTATAAGGTAACATTAAGTCACAAACAAAGTATATAACAAAGGAAAGTGGAAGAAACGGTTTATATTCATGGATAATTAACGTCTTCAAACTAACTTCTACCGCAAAGCACATACAATACAATACGCGATCCGAAAATAAACCACCCACAGAAAACCTGTTAAAGCTTGACAACAAATTCAAGCTTCAGTAAGATGATAAAGACAATCACAAAATAAATATCTAGCATATAAATGTTTAACTTAATTAAATAATTATTAACCATACGATGGCAAAAACATTAGAGACGACTCACCGTGCTTTCCGCCATGCTTATCTCGTTGCCTCTCACTTCCGTTCTGTGGGTGGTGTTCTGAAACTGGTGGGCTGCGGGGCTGCAGCTGGATATGTCTCATGTTGAACGAGCATCTTTTGTGGTCATTGTTTTTTTGTCTACAAAGTGTGCTGACAACAGCAAATTTGGTGTTATTTATATTAGATCAGATCAGGTACAATAATTTGATTAGACAATTAATTATCTTCCAATTAAGAATGTGGATATTTTGCACAAGATGTTAGCACTATTAGAAGACCAGGAGCAAAACATTACCTGCAAAAATACAAAAACAAACTACCAAATTACTAATTCTGCGGATAAACCCATTGTCTTTAATGTGGATTGTAGTTTGTAATCGACCTGTTAATGGGACGACATTCTGCGACATTCTGCGTCTCCAGAGAGCGGGCACAACCACAACCACAGCCACAGACTTGAGAGCAATGCAGCGGAGCCAGCGGGAAAACATGGAGAGGATTTACGGAATTTAGTGGATTTTTACATTTACATTTATGCATTTGGCTGATGCTTTTATCCAAAGCGACTTACATTGCATTCAAGATACACATTTTAAATTTTTTCAGTTCTTGCTTTCCCTGGGAATCGAACCCATGACCTTGGCGTTGCTAGTGCCATGCTCTTCTGTTTGAGCTACAGGAAAGGTATTTTTAGCGGAACAGAGCGTTTTTTATGGGAATCCTCCAATACTTTCGGCGTGAGAGAGGGAAAGGGGGCAAGAGGGGCACCTCAGCCGATGAGGGCAGAGGGGCAGTGGCTCTAGCCACCGGGCCACCCCCCTGTGCACGGCCCTGATATATAATATATATATGCTACACACATGTATGTCGGTTCTCAGTTTCAGACCGATTTCATCACCAGAGCTGACAAGAAGGATCACTTTACTATCAATTAACATCAGCATCAACTTCGTTCCTGATTGACTGAGATGGTAACATTTTGAACCTCTGCTTCTGCTCTTGTTCAGGTCAATAATTTTGATTATCTGACTACATGTTGAAAAAGAATCGAGTCTGGAGATGGTTGGCTGGCAGGTGGTCTCTTGACTAAACATCTAACTACTTTGATTGTTCCATATGCCAGGTGGTACTTGTGCCTGTACCCAGAACATTCATACTAATTTGCTCAAAATTTGGAGTGGGTAATGGTTAGACCCTTGCGGGGCGACTGCGCGTGCGCAGACCAGCGTCCGCGCCTGATGTACTGTTCTCCCAACACATTCAAATGTGATTAACCATATTATGATGAATCCACATCCATATCCATGGCAAACTAGGGTGTGAAAACACCATTTCCCAGATTTTCCAAGCTGCTCTGTAATTTTGATTTCCTAAGGCAGTTGGTATAAATTTAGAATGCACATGAGGTTAAACCGCAGGTGTCATGAGCCTTAAAACATTTTCACTTAACCATTTTACAAAAAGCCATATCCTTTTTCAGAGGTCTGAAGGACTGGGAAGTCAAACAGAAAGACATTGGCTTGAAGGAGCAAATGGCCCAGTTCTCGGGGGTTCTGTCACCCGAGCAGTAAATGTGGACCCCGCTCCGCCTGGGGGGCCTTTAGCCGAATCTGTGCCTACATGGACCGGGGTGGCCACGCTTCTCCCCTTAGCCACTGTGGAAAATGCACATTTTAATTGAGTCCCTGCTGAGTCTCGGGAAAGATATTCAGACTCTCTTGCTTTAACAGATGGCGCACTATTTTTACCCCCACCTGCTGTTACACTCGGTGGGGAGAAAGGCTGCTGCTTAATGGTCTCCCATGGGCTTCCTTTCTCTGACACGCTCCATGGCAGGTTTGAGCACACCTGGAGGGAGAGGCTTCAGTAGCTGCACAGCCCGCTCAGTAACCCAGAAAAGAGAACATGAATCTCAGAGTGTGCTTTAATTGTTCGAGAAAATTGTCGACAGTCAGCGGAAGACCTGGTTATTGTACTTGTCGTGGCGGTGATGGCCGACCGTGGGCCCATTGACTCAGAAGGGAAAAAGGGTTGAGATCGGACTTTATGAAAGCTGAGCGGTGCATGTTCAGAGTGCTGTGCTGAAACTTACTTGACAGCGTAGCTTCAAGAAGTGGATTACATTTTTGCAGTTTCTCCTGATTTTGATTCCTTTTAAACTCTATCGTCTCCTTTTTAAGCTTTTAAAGTGATGATTATGTAAGAAAAGTCTAATGCTGCTTCCGTCAGCTTCCATCAGATTTGACTCGTATAGGTTTTTTAAAATATGCGCACAGCTTGGATGCCAAAAAGTGACAAAAGTGGTATTTTTATGATTCATTTTTATTCATTTACACTGCATGCACAAGCAGTGTGTAAGTGAAGAGCAGTATGACTGTAGAACAGGCTCATATGACTTTATACTGAACTACATTACTCTAATTTTTTAAGCAGCTATTATTAAATATAAAACGGGAGTTGCTTTGAGAAGCAATATAAACTTGAGCATCATGAAATAAAATGTTTATATAAATTCTAATAATCTTTCACAATATTACAGTATTTTTGACTTTATTTTTGGTAATGTATGAGTATATCTAATAATTTAAGTCATACTTACTGTTTTATACGTTTTTCAAAATTGAAATCTTTCCAAATACCCCCCGAAAGTACCTAAAGGGCTAATATATGGATATTTATGTGCTTGGCAATTCTCCTCTTAGATCCTTTTATTATAATATGCACCTCATTTATATTGTTTTAATTTCTCTAACGTCTTTGGCATGCATTAGGATCCTTCATTTATGTTGCAGCAGCAGGCTCTAAGCGATCATAATTTAGACTTTCAATATTGCTATGTGTTTACAGAAAGAAAGACATCTCCATCCCCAGTTCTTTTTAATACATTAAGGTGTAAGCAACAGATGAGAAGATTGGTGACATTCGTTTTTTTCAATCTTTCCAAGACATCCAAGAGCCCAATTTTGTCTTCTAGCTCTGGGTAGATCAATACAACGCATCAAGAACATCCATCACCATTCAGGAAGTTCGGTGGCACTTGAAATTAATAAAGCAGTGGCAATAAATCAGAGACACGGGGTTGATGCGTATGTGATGGCAAAAAAAAAAAGATGTCTCGATGGAGACCATCAGCATAACAATCATACTGTAAAAGTTTCAGGGCTTTTCAATTATGAACTTTGCTGCCAGAATACGCTTACCTATGACTTTCAGAAACCACCGTCAGCTGATGTTTGACGGGGCACTTTAGGTAAAATAGTCTAGACTTTGATTGGATCAGATGTAATGAAACAAAATTGATTGGTCAATGAAGAGATTGGTGCAACAGATTTCAGATTGACTAGTTACACTCCAGGCTCTGAGGATTTACCTTTGAAACCAAATTACTGAGGTTAAACAAGAGCTGTTTACAGATTATCTGGGTCTAGGACCCCCATTCATGATCTTAATAGGACATCTTCTATAAATATTTACAAAGGCCATCGGGAGGCTATTACCGAAACATTACTTTTAGATGACTTCAGTGCCCTTTGAAAATCCCTCTTGATATGGATCTGAATAGTTGGTAGACCATGAAAAATAATGGACATTTGTTGGTCAGTGCACACTAGCATACAGCATGATTGATTCAAGGGGTCTTTGTTTAGCTTAGAACTACACCATTATGCTGTGAAAAAAAATAACATCTGTATATTTTATTTCATCACTTAGTACCAATGAACAAAATATTCTTACGGGGCTGCATACAGCAGCCAAACAACTGACACTGAGATGAATGGGAATGCTAATGGATGGCTTTCTCCAGGTATTATAGACCTCTTTGGATTGATGTGGGCAGCCAAGCATTTTTTTTAAAGTTTCCAGATGACCACTTCCATGGGAGATCTTTTATTCTCCATTCCTGCTTCAAATGCATCATCCTGGTTGCACATTTTCTTAGACGGGCTTCTCGCAACACAACAGACCTCAATAGCAAATTATTTTAACCGAGCAGCCAACTTGTTTTGCATTCCAGACCTCATGTCAAGCGGTGTGCTTCAGTCAATAAAACTTAATATCAGAGGCATTTCCTTCAATCGCATCTCTCCTCATCCACCTTCCTCCCTTTGTTGAATGGATCACACAGTCATTAATCAGGCAGTATCAACAGAAGCTCAGTGAAGTTTGCTGAGGCTAAATTTGGACCATCCATCACCCCGCTGAGTTGTCTCATAATAAAAGGCTGCATACATTTTTCTTGTGTTCGCTGTGGCAGGCCCTGATAAGATCTCTTTGTAGAGTTTGGTCCACCCCTGATTCATTAGCTTGCAGACTGGTAGCGACAGAATAAACGCCTGCTGGATGTAGATGCTATCGGAGCGTGATAGATACCCCTGCCTCTGAAATTAGGCAGGTGGACACAGAGAATTTAGAATGGAGCGGATCTCAATTGTGTGCCAGTCATTCTAATTCAGATAACTGTTACAGACACTTGAGAGGAGAGGAAATATGATGAAACCTGCAAAAGACCAGCCTAGATTAGGAACAGGTGGTGCAGCATTATGGTTTCTCTACGCGGTTGACTGTATAGCTGTGGTACAACATTATGGTTTCTCTTTAGAATCTGCTGTATCCACTTGTTAAGTCTGATACCATGCATCAGTGCTTCTGGGTCTAAATACTCTATCAGATGCCAAAAGCCAACAACAAACTTGTGCTAATATACATTCACGGTGTGCTGTAATTCTACCAAAAAAAAATCCTTATCTCCATATCAAAATCTCAGATAGCCAGACAGTGATTCATCTTTTATGAATCGATAAAATATTGAGGCTTGGGCCCTGAAACGGTATTCTTTACATCACGACTTAACAATGTGGTGCAACACTATGGTTTCTCTATAGAATTTTGGTGTGTTGTGGCATTATGCTTTCTTGATAGAACCTACTATATAAATGTGGCGCAACATTCTCTAGAATCTCCTTACTTTTATTTTTAAAGTGTATTTTTTTGAGGCATGATTCCCATACCTTCACTAATCTTTCTCTAAATAATTTAAAAGACTCTTTTAAATAAAATAATTTGCTTGATTGAAAAGAGCCTTTCGGACCATAGATGGCAGTAACTTACCACGAGCCTGTGCTGACCTGCAAAAAAGGAGACATTCCCTAATGGTTCGTGCAAAAAAGATATGTTATGTCAAATTAGTCGCTTATTTCTTCTAAAATTGCAGTCCCAACCCACCATGCTTTGCACTAAGGATTCAAAGAGCTGTCATTTAATGCTACAAGCAATGTAATTACATTCAAGAGGGAAAAGGGTCTTTCCACATGCAAATGACTTGATCCGTGCAGAATATGATGGTAACTTTAAAATAACATTGAAATGTATTATTTATAATGGTTTTGTATTTTTAATGCAATTACATTCATACATTTTAAGTATAATTTAAGTGTCAAATCTTCTTGGCCTTTTAAACACAACTAATAAACACAATTCAGCAATGTGTGAAAGAAATGTCAGCATTTGATTAATTTCATTACATATCTTCAGGGTTAATTCTGTGTGATACTGTAGCAACTATAAACTATAAGCAGAATCATTTACACCAGCCCAAACTAACACACATGGCTGTCTGAAAGGAACTAACATGCTTTTTATACTAAACCATTAGTTCCCATTGAGGAAGCAGCAAGCGCATGATGAATTAGGAAGAACTAGAGAATAGTTTAAATATAGAGATGAGGGGATGGAAGTTCTTCATCTTGTTGAAACCACGATTAAGAAATGGAAAATCAAGAGGGAGGATCGATCAAACTGTGTGCTTGTGTAATTCCAGCCGCCCTCTCATCAGTTCATGGAAAGGAATACTAGTTCACTACTTTCTCAATACTGCCTTGTATACACTGTATACCAACTACCAGCTATTTTTGGAATGATTTTTGCTACCATAGTTGATATGACATTTTTGCTGATAATAACATTTCAAACCTCACGTGACCTTATTTTAGAAAAAAGTTATGTTGCATTTTTCCAAATTCCATGTTAAATTGTTAAATTGTTTTAGATCTTGGCAGATAAAATAATGAGTAGGAAAGAGTGGGAAAGGTATGGGACTAGAATGTCCAATCGAGCACATTGCATTGTGGGATATTTTGTATAGCTTTTTGTTATTTTGTATAACTGTGTAGCAAATACTTAGCCTGGATGCCAGACGACCTTAGCCCCGCCCACAAAAAATTTTGCATGGGCAGTTCGGTCTGGACTTGATCCATAGAGAAGTAATTATGCCCGAACAGAAACTGTTCGGACCAATGAAATTGTCAGGGCGGGCTTTTTTTCTCCGGGAAAAATTGCATTTTGGGGGTAAAATATGTGTTATTTTGGCTGGACTGCCTGTTATATTTCGCATTCCTGGGTCTGTATATCACATAATTGGGGTCGCTTCAACCCGCGGACTTGGCAACACAGTGCAGTTGAGTTCTGTTGACATTTGACAACTAACGTTATGCGTCGTTCCGTTGCTCTGATTGGTTGTAGGTCTATCCAATTGAGGTCCTACCTGGTTTGGTTGAAACACGCCCCATAATCACAGCCCAACGGAGCAGTATCAGACTCATATTCTGACTAGAATTGAGTATGACGACGTCAGGCTAGCAAATACTAAGTTATTTAGGTATTTGCATTCTGAATATGCTGCTTTGAACATGGCCAATGTCAATGGAAAATACAGAGTGCAACAGACGGGTTTCAGAAGTAAAAATCCTATTTATTTTTCCCAGAGGGGAACAATAAATAACTTATAAACCTTTAAAGACAGACTTACTGTGAGCTACAAGGTTGTTAATTGCTTGTATATGTTGTTTTTTTTTTTTTTTTAAGTCTTCAGCCTGCATTGTTTCAACTTTCTTTTTATGGATGCAGTGGTGTAAAGCACGCTGCCTCTGGACTCTAGACTCTTGGAGACGTGTTCTCTGGAGTGACGAATCACGTTTCTCTGTCTGACAATCCGATGGATGAGTCTGGGTTTGGTGGTTGCCAGGAGAACGGTACTTGCCTGACTGTGTAAAGTGTAAAGTTTGGTGGAGGGGGGGATTATGGTGTGGGGTTGTTTTTCAGGGGTTGGGCTTGGCCTCTTAGTTCCAGTGAAAGGAACTCTTGATGCTTCAGCATACTAAGACATTTTGGACAATTTCATGCTCCCAACTTTGTGGGAACAGTTTTGGGGATGGCCCCTTCCTATTCCAACATGACTGCGCACCAGTGCACAAAGCAAGGTCCATAAATGATTTAGAGCGGATACTGCGTGCCTGACCTCACAAATGTGCCTCTAAAGGAATGGTCAAAAATTTCCATAAACCTTGTGGAAAGCCTTCCCAGAAGAGTTTAAGCTGTTATAGCTGCAAAGGGTGGGCCAACTCCATATTAAACCCTACGGATTAAGAATGGGATGTCATTGAAATGTGCATGTAAAGGCAGGCGTCCCAAAACTGTTGCCGATATAGTGTATATATACACTGTATGTATAAGCCATTAGGATAACTTGTACCGTTGTACAATTACCTTTGTCCAATTTTCAAATACTTTTTTGCTTCAAATTAAAGTTTAATGTTGTGTTTCACCTCGTAGCTGGTTGGTTTGTTTAATGGCTTATAACGCTTTAATGAAGGTAATTTTTTTTATTTTATTTTTTATTAGTGCAGTGTCCTCTCTTGAATATTGCATATTTTGGCAATTGTAATAGGTCATCCAGGCTGAAAATGTACACACTGTGCACAGTAAACACTTTCCGCAGAAACAGTACCTATTATGTTGGTACAGTGAGGAAAATAAGTATTTGAACACCCTGCTATTTTGCAAGTTCTCCCACTTAGAAATCATGGAGGGGTCTGAAAATCTCATCATAGGTGCATGTCCACTGTGAGAGACATAATCTAAAAAAAAAAAATCCAGAAATCACAATGTATTATTTTTTTTAACTATTTTTTTTATGATACAGCTGCAAATAAATATTTGAACAACTGAGAAAATCAATGTTAATATTTGGTACAGTAGCCTTTGTTTGCAATTACAGAGGTCAAACGTTTCCTGTAGTTTTTCACCAGGTTTGCACACACTACAGGAGGGATTTTGGCCCACTCCTCCACACAGATCTTCTCTAGATCAGTCAGGTTTCTGGCCTGTCGCTGAGAAACACGGAGTTTGAGCTCCCTCCAAAGATTCTCTGTTGGGTTTAGGTCTGGAGACTGGCTAGGCCACCCCAGAACCTTGATATGCTTCTTACAGAGCCACTCCTTGGTTATCCTGGCTGTGTGCTTCGGGTCATTGTCATGTTGGAAGACCCAGCCTCGACCCATCTTCAATGCTCTAACTGAGGGAAGGAGGTTGTTCCTCAAAATCTCGCAAAACATGGCCCCGGTCATCCTCTCCTTAATACAGTGCAGTCGCCCTGTCCCATGTGCAGAAAAACACCCCCATGCTTCACAGTAGGGATGGTGTTCTTGGGATGGTACTCATTCTTCTTCCTCCAAACACGTTTAGTGGAATTATGACCAAAAAGTTCTATTTTGGTCTCATCTGACCACATGAATTTCTCCCATGACTCCTCTGGATCATCAAAATGGTCATTGGCAAACTTAAGACGGGCCTTGACATGTTCTGGTTTAAGCAGGGGAACCTTCCGTGCCATGCATGATTTCAAACCATGACGTCTTAATGCCGAGAATATCCAAATCAACTGCAGGCGGTCGATCCTTTTCCTATTTAGCTCCTAAACTCTGGAACAGTCTTCCTAGCACTGTTCGGGAAGCAGACACACTCTGTCAGTTTAAATCTAGACTAAAAACACATCTCTTTACTGTGGCATACACATAAAACACTTTATCAATTAATTGATTGTTAGGCTGCATTAACTAGGTCAGCCGGAACCGGGAACACTTCCCATAACACCTGATGTACTCGTTACATCATCAGAAGAATGGCATCTACGCTAATGATATTCTCTCTGTTTTATCCCGAGGTTTACTGCAGTCAGCCAGATCTGGGCCGTATCCTAATCAGATGGTGGACCAGAGAAGACCAACACAGGACCCCGAAGTGTCTGCAGAGACCGTGTCAATTATCCTCCCCCTGCAACTGCCTCATCGACACGGCATCTAAATAAACCCGTCACCAGCGTGATGACTCCGATTGTTCGAATATTATCATTAAATAATACTTATATCGATATGTCATCCGCAATAAACCCGTCTCCAGCGTGTTGCCTCCGATCATTCGAATATTGCACTTTAATAATTATTTAATCAACATCATCCTCAATAAACCCGTCTCCAGCGTGTTGCCTCCGGTCCTTTGAATATTCCGATCTATTATGACCTCTGACCTGTAAAGCAGCCAGAATAATAATAATAATACGTTGTTTGTAAATTGGCCAGAGGAGAACTGGCACCCCGACTGAGCCTGGTTTCTCCCAAGGTTTATTTTTCTCCATTAGGTCACCTGATGGGGTTTTGGTTTCCTTGCCACTGTTGCCTCTGGCTTGGCGTGCTCAGTTGGGGACACTATATTTTTCAACTAAACATCAAAATAAATCTAATTAATAAACTAATTTAACCATGTAAACTAAATTACTGATCTAATTATTGATCTAAAGCCCACACTGTCACCGTATGGAAATTGAAATGAACTGATGACATCAAATGGCTATACAGCTGAATAAAATTAGGCTGCATTATTTTGCTGTTTAACACTGTAAAGCTGCTTTGAAACAATCTACATTGTTAAAAGCGCTATATAAATAAAGTTGACTTGACTTGACTTGACTATTACCAACAGTAACCTTGGAAACGGTGGTCCCAGCTCTTTTCAGGTCATTGTCCAGCTCCTCCCGTGTAGTTCTGGGCTGATTTCTTACCTTTCTTAGGATCATTGAGACCCCAAGAGGTGAGATCTTGCATGGAGCCCCAGTCCGAGGGAGATTGACAGTCATGTTTAGCTTCTTCCATTTTCTAATGATTGCTCCAACAGTGGACCTTTTTTCATGAAGCTGCTTGGCAATTTCCCCGTAGCCCTTTCCAGCCTTGTGGAGGTGTACAATTTTGTCTCTAGTGTCTTTGGACAGCTCTTTGGTCTTGGCCATGTTAGTAGTTAGATTCTTACTGATTGTATGGGGTGGACAGGTGTCTTTATGCAGCTAACAACCTCAAACAGATGCATCTAATTTAGGATAATAAATGGAGTGGAGGTGGACATTTTAAAGGCAGACTAACAGGTCTTTGAGGGTCAGAATTCTAGCTGATAGACAGGTGTTCAAATACTTATTTGCAGCTGTATCATACAAATAAATAGTTAAAAAATCATATATTGTGATTTCTGGATTTTTAAAAAAAAGATTATGTCTCTCACAGTAGACATGCATCTACGATGACAATTTCAGACCCCTCCATGGTTTCCAAGTGGGAGAACTTGCAAAATAGCAGGGTGTTCAAAGACTTATTTTCCTCACTGTATGTCAGTATACTATTTTAGTCAATGGAAAATTAAAGTAGAAAAGAGGAAGAGGTTTGAAAGAAAAAGCGAGAAAACAAGTCAAAGGATAATGTGTGCTGGGAAGGACGGCCAAAATGAGGCATTTCACATTTTCCCCCTGGGAGGGCATTGACTTCCCAAATGTGTGCCGAGGTTTCTGGCAAGCTTGCGTGTTTTGCAGTGCAATGACAGAGAACCAAATTGTAAAAAAGTAAAGACTAGACAGACATGAAAGACCGCAAATACAGGACGTAACGGACTGGTTTCAATTTTGCGTAGCGCGGTTTTACCAGCTTCATCAGCAGCTGTTTACTAAAGAACAAAGTGACTTTGCTCGTTTCCCTTAGGCAAAAAACTTGTTCGATCGATGCCGAATCAACAGCAGTTATTGGCGTATTATCAATGTGAATAAAATGGGTATAATGGATGTTGAAATTGCTTTCGATTGAACACCGGTGGTAGGGAAGGTTAACAAGCATTAAAGCACCTCCGTGGTAATTTCATTGAATAAACCCCTGCATGCTAAACCAACCAGACAGAAAGAGTCTCCAGCTCGCATCTTGAAAATGGCAGCACAAGACAGTTGAGGGAGTTTGGCGCTGAAGGTCACGTCTGGGTTGGGAGTGTCCCACTGAGAGCGGGCTGACACACCTCGGCCTCTGCCAATACTTCCTGCAGGGGGTCTTGTTTCAGGAAGTGATATTCGTCAGGTAAGGGTGTGAGGTGATAAGAAAGGGTGACAAGCCGCCCATATTCATACAGATACCATCTGCTCAAGTCTGACATGCCATACATAAAAATGTAAAATAAGACACTGGCTCCCTAGACAAGCCCAAGGTGAATGAGGTAGACATACGCTCGATGGAGTTGAACTGTTTTAATATTAATGGTTACATCTCTTACGTCCTTTAGAGGGTAATGAGTGCAACTGCCAAAAATGGCGTCAGTCAGATGAGAGGATAAATTAAGATTGTTATGAAATCTTTACATAGGTTTTCAGAGCCACATTGAAGGAATTGACGGAATTAAATAAAAAAAAAAAAAAAACTGCATGTTGTTCCAAAACCATTAGATAAAAAAAAGCATTGAAACCAGTATTATTTTAGAAATATTTAAATTATATTATAGTACATTTATTACTATTTTGAATTGAATGTTATTTTTATATTAAAATTATTCCTTTTTTTTGTTTTTGTTTTTATTATATTTTTAGCTTTATTTTAATTTTAATGTTAGTAATTTTAGTACTTAGTATTTATTTCAGTAAGTTTTATCTAATATTTGTGTTTTTATGGCTTTATTTCAATAACTGAAAAAGATTTTAACAGTTTAGTCTTAGTTAACTAGTCAACTGCGTGGAACACAAAAGGAGGATTTTGTGCTTGAGACTGGTAGCTGCTCTTCCATCCAATGTGACCACCATAAAACTATAATAAAATGTCAAAAAAAGTGGTAATAAAAGTTTTCTGAAGTCGTACCATAGATTCAAGGTCAGTCCAGAGTTTTAAACTAGTGCAAAAGGATCACTGAGTCAGTGAATTTAACTCTGAACTGAATCAATTTAATTAGCAAACAAATCTTTTCATCTGATTTTACGAACTGGATCAATCGATTCATTTGTTCATGAATCACTACTTCTTTTATGAGCTCTCATGAACGTGTCAAAGAGAACAACTTATATTTTGTAATTTTTTCGTTTTTCCACATAATAGAGTGCCGAAGTAATGACGTCACTTTGTAGGCCAACCCGGAAGTTAGCGGCGCATGGGTTCCCTCGATCAAAAAGCCATTCATTTTCCCCATAGACTTTTGGAAAATCGCAAAAAATAAGATCTGTGTTCAACAAAGAGTAATGACCCTTACACGTTTTGTCTACCAAGATAATCTTTACAAGTTAATCCAAAATGTATACATTTTGAAGCCCAAATAAAGCCGTCAGATATAAAATGCTAACGGTAGGCTATAAACGGACTACAGCACACCATGGTCGCGGATCAACGTCATCATCAAGCTTCCTCAAACTTTATTTAAAAGCACGCTCGCTCATTATGATCTGCGCTGTGTATGAAGAACACTTATCCACTTTTTCATGAGAAATATTGCCCATTCGTTTTTTCCAAAAATGTTAGAAACTAATTTTGTTTATGCGTGCCTCTCTGAGATTTATCTTTTGTTAATGTTTTTTTCAGACAATATGATTATCACTGTGATAACATTAAATGATATGAAACACAACCCAGTCTCTTTTTGTTAAATGCAAGTTTATGTATGATCAATAATACAAAACGTATAATAAGCTACACATGAAATAAAGCAAACAATTCAGTCAAACATTCAAAGTCAGTGCTAGTCGGCTAACTTACAACGGTAACGTACAGTTATAGCCTAAAAATAAACAAGTAATGAAACTTATCTTTGCACTCAGCCTAAACGATTTGCCAGGGAACAAATTATAGATCCATGAGAGCAAATATGGGCCGTTAGATCCACACAAGACGAATTATAGCTGGAGACGCCACAGAGACATCATAGCCAGCGGCAGACGGCAGGAGGACTAGCCGAGGAAAGTCAACTCTCGCCGGCTAAACAAGCGCTGACCGCCGCTGACTCACCGGAGCTCACAACTCCGATAACACCAGATAAAATGTTTAAATAGGCACTCTTCTTATAAATAAACCACCGATTTGAGCTTTAAACAACTACATTATCGACTGAAAAAGTCTTAAAACTAAGTTGTCACACATTAACAGTAGATTTAAACACAAAAAGACGTGTAAACACAGCCCATGTCATCCATTTCTCAACGAGACAAACATGTGAAGAGAGTAAACTCCAAATGTTCAAGCATCCAACTTTGCGCGAATAGTGCGATTTATTCACGCCACATAAGTAGGCTGAAACGCGGGCTAGTGAGAGATTGCCTGTTTGTCACGATGACGTCTAAAGTCCCCGCCAAAGGATGTAGTCCCTTTTAGCAACTTGTTAGCAACCATCGTTTTTAAGACACAATAAAGTCTTAAAAAATCACAAGCAGGTTTTGTTAACCACAGACCTTATTTCAGGCGATTTAGCAAAAACCCATTCAAAAAACCCATAGACTTTAGGGCGAGGGAACCCATAGGGCTAAAATGCTAACTCACTTCCGCGTTTTGGCCTACAAAGTGACGTCATTACTTCGGCACTCTATTCTGAATTGTCGCAATTCACCCTTCGCCGCAAGCTAGATTGACAGGCGATCTGACCAATCACATCGCCGAATCTGCCGTTTTGTCCGACAAAGCTGTTAGGAGATTAATGTTGGTGGACTTGGACTTGAGAAAAACGGTGTGTACTGACGTCTTTCCGCGGTTGAAACAACATTTCTTTTAGTGTTCATTCATGTTTATTTTGTTCTTATCAATGAACTACAAGGAAGAGATAATCGGTTCACGAGCAGCTTTAACTGAGGCGC
This sequence comes from Romanogobio albipinnatus, assembly GCA_023566225.1. Lineage (NCBI taxonomy): Eukaryota > Metazoa > Chordata > Actinopteri > Cypriniformes > Gobionidae > Romanogobio > Romanogobio albipinnatus. Next base: position 11,748,889 of record CM042259.1, on the reverse strand, counting down.
TACAGCGATCACGACACATTAAAGAGCCACAAAACGCTATTTATTGTTTTAAAAAAAAAAAGACAATTTTAAAGTTGAGACTTTGTTTCATATCAAAATTAACTTGCTCTGTCCTGTCTGTGTGTTGTGTCCTCTTTGCTCCGTGATGTATTTTCTCTACGTGAGAACGTGTGTGTGGTGTGAGAGCGCCATGGCTTGTCGGACTTGGCAACAGTAACTTAAGGGGGCGGGTCTTTGCGAACGGTCAATTAGGGCCTACCCTGCATTTTTAGACACCAGACCACACTCATGCAGAATTCTGAGGGGGGAATAGGTAAGAATTGTGAGATATGAAAATAAGAAGGAAATAATCTTCCATTGTGTGTCACATAAAACTAATGTATGAATACATGAGTATCATGGAACACTTTTATAATAGGCTACTTTTGTGTTGCCTTTCGTCCTTCTGGAGCTTGACAGCCCCAGCCCTCATTCACTTCAATTATATTGAAAAGAGTCGCCAGGATATTCTTCAAAATACAACTTTCCATAAAAGAAAGAAAGTCCTACGGGTTTGCAGCGACGTGAGGGTGAGTAAATGATGACAGAATTGTCACATTTGTGTGAACTATCCCTTTAAAGTGTGTTTGTGTATGAGAGAAAATACCTCCACCATGCAGCCTGACACAGGGACGGCACAGTGACGGTTCTTTTTTTAGCGGAGGATGAATATGTATGACATCATCTCTCTGAATGTATACTCCCCATGTGTCTGTGCATATGGCTGTGTATGTCTGAGCAGCCTCTTGCTGCTAACAAGAAGCTGTCCATCTCTTTTGTTTATGTGTATGGCGCTGCTTGTTGCTTCAAGCTCAGGCTCAGGTGAGGGGAAAATACTCGACTGCATTAACATAAAGCGCAAAGGCAAGCAGGCAGGCAGGCATACATTTCACGGGAGACACACTACATTCTCCATCCTGCTATTGTGGCAAAACACATGCAGGCCACCGAGAAAAAGAACAGAAAGTGCTGCAAACCCTTTCTGTACACGTGAGAGCAATGGCTTTCATGCATGTTTATATCTGCATTCTGACTTCAGTGTTGTTCAGTTCATATAAATGTGTTCTATCAAAAGCTGTTCTCACATGCTACGGCAGACGCATACCTAGACCAGTGTTTCCCAACCACGATCCTGGAGGCTCACCAACACTGCACATTTTGCATGTCTCCTTTATCTGCCACGCCCATTTCAGGTCTTTTAGTCTTCACTAATAATACCCCTTTTACACCAAAGCAGTGCTAGAGCTAGTTCGGAGCCAGAGCCTAGTTTCAAATCGGTTCTTTGTGTTTCCACACCCAAAGCCCCAGCTCAGAGCCAGAGCCAGTGGTTCTTAAGTAGCACCAAAACATTGCTGGGCTAGAACAGGGCTAGAAGTAAGAACCGATTACGTCAGGCGCTGGGGGCGGGGTCAACAAGACGAACACAGACTTGAGATCCGCCATTGTTGAAATAGCAGCTAATGGAGCTAACAGCTGCTGCTCGTTTGTAATCTCCGTCTATACAAATTACGGCGAACTGCACGAATGCGTTGGATTCGCTGTGTTTTCGTTGTGTTTTGATGCCGATGTAGGATCGTAAAGCCATGTGAATCAATAGTAACGCAACGTTTGCAGTGTTGATGGAAGGCTTGTTGGCAGCGGTGCTGTGCAGAGACCGATCGCCGTATGATAACGAGTCCAGCGAGAGCACATGACTCCTTATGCTTTTGATTCACTCATGCGTTTTTTTAAATATTATACGTGGATCGGTCTGCGCAGCGCCGATGCATCTCAAACAAGCCTGGCGTGTGTGTGTTTCCCGCTAGCGTTGCTGAGAAAGATGAGACGTATATAGTGACCTGGCTCTGTTGTGGCTCTCTAGCCTGTGGAAAAGCAAACGGTTCTTAGAAGGCTCCTCAGTTGAACCAACTATGAACTGGGACTAGCTCTGGCTCCGATCTAGCTCTAGCACTGCCTTGGTGGAAAAGGGATATAATATGCTCATTTGAATCAGGTGTGTTTGATTAGGGACACTCTATGGATCCTCCAGGATCATGGTTGGGAAACACTGGCCTAGACTACCAAATCAATCCGTATTGAAAGATGCTTTGTGCTGCTTGGGACACCATATTTAATTTCAGTCAAGCTAAAAAAAATGATCTGTGTTCAAAAGACTGCCTCGGAGAACAGTGTGGGATGATTGATAGCTTCAGTTACTGAATAGGGTGGTGGAAGTCTTTTGTGGTTATGGGGAGGGGACTTCGCTGGGGTCAACTGGTGAACTGGAGCGATATGGAGAGATCTCTATCAACATTGTGCCCTTGAATGAGGCACTTTCTAACAGATTTCTCTAAGGTGAGCACTCCTTGTAGTTACTATAAGTTGCCTTGGATAAATGAGAAGGTGCAATGACGGCTATTGCTTGCTGGGTTGTTATTGTAACATCTCAGTTAACAACAGACCTGATATAATCCGGCTATGAGTAACCCACTTCTAGCCAAAATAACCTTGAATTTGGTTACATGTCGTTTTTGTCAAAATAACTTGCGAGATGTATGATATTCCATCATGTAAGCAGTCAATAGTGATTACAAGGTGTTTGGTTTCATTTCTTTGACATGTTCTATGCGTAGCCTGTGCAATGATGCTAATTGATGACTAGTCTATTCTTGGGCTATGGTTAGACATCTATTAAAATGTCTGAATACATTTTGGTTTGTTAGCATAGGACAATATTTGGTCGAGATACAACTATTTGAAAACTGTAATCTGAGGGTGCAAAAAATTGAAATATTGAGAAAATCGCCTTACAAGTTGTCCAAATGAAGTCCTTAGCAATGCATATTACTACTGCTAATGATTTATATATATATATATATTTACAGTAGGAAATTCACAAAATATCTTCATGGAACATGATCTTTACTTAATATTCTAATGATTTTTGGCATGAAAAAATCTATAATTTTGATCATACAATGTATTATTTGCTATTGCCGTGTGACTTATGACTGGTTTTGTGGTCCAGGGTCACATATGCATTTAAAGGGCCACAGAATGTAAGTTTTTGCTGCCAGAGGTCACATTTTCAAAACAATAACAAAGGCGAAGCTTGATGATGCTATGAAGGAGAGTGGAACGATGGGAGATTTCACCATCCAGAGATGGTTCCTGAGATGAATTCAGGAATCAAGTTCACGGATGAGGTAATAATTCGTTTTTGTATTACCTGTATGTTTGATCACAATATTTTGTCATTGTAATGAGTTAGCTGCAAGGAACGTGAAATGTAACGCTATATTAGCCTGTGAGTGATATGTGACTATTTGTTAAATTACAGTGGGGAGAAGTATTTGATACACTACCGATTTTGCAGGTTTGCCCACTTACAAAGCATGTAGAGGTCTGTAATTTTTATCATACACTGTAAAAAAATTCTGCTGTGATTTTACAGTAAATTACTGGCTACTAATTGCATTACTTTCACAGTAAGGTACTGTGAAATTCACAGTAATTTCCTGTATAATTTTTACAGTAAATAATTGTGAAATGACAGCTGTATATTGTGAAATTAAACACAGTACCTTACTGTGAATGTAATGCAATTAGTAGCCAGTAATTTACTGTAAAATCACAGCAGAATTTTTTATAGTATGCTTCTGTAGAATTACAGAGTAAAAGTAATGCAACTCAGTAACCAGCAATGTGCTCTTAATTTACACTTAAAAACATACTGTAAATTTGACGTTTTTATCTGTTAACCCATCAGTAACCTATAACATTGAAAAGACATGTTAAATTCAAATAAACACAAAAACATGATCAATTTCACACATTTATTTAGTAGTTTAATAAAGTGTGTAAAATTTCCAGCAAAGAGGTTTAGCCGGTCATGTTTCTCTCCATTGAACCAAGAGACACCACAGATAAGAACATATTCAGTGACCATCTTACTGCATAAACACATCTAGCAAAGGAATATTTCACCCAAAAATGAAAATTAGCCCATGATTTACTCACCCTCAAGTCATCCTAAGTGTGTATGGCATTCTTCTTTTAGACAAATAAAATCTCAGTTATATTAAAAAAGTTCTGGCTAATTCAAGCTTTATAATAGCAGTTACTGTTGCTCTGTTTTTGAAGTCCATAAAAGAAAGTGCATCTATCCATCATATAACTGCTCCACATGACTCTGCGTGTCGAGTTGCGCTAAAAGAGTAACCCTTGACGCATGCATATATTGATGAACGCAGAACCGCAGAGGATAGAGCAAAACAAAACAAAAACAATCATTTTTTAAGAGAAATGGTTGAAGATTTTGATATAAGAGAAGAGGGGCTTGAGTTTGTTGCCCAGGCATATCCGCGAGAGGCGTCAAAGCTTGAGATGCTCCTATACATCGCGTCAGGGGTTACTCTTTTAGCGCAAGTCGACTTGCTACCACTGACCACCGGAAGTTAGTTATTATAGTCTATAAAGTTTTAAATATGGATTTTTTTTTAGAGATGTTCCAATACCCTTTTTCCCTTCCTGATACCGATTCCAATACCTGGGCTCAGGGTATCGGCCGATATCGAGTACTGATCCGATACCTGGGTGTGTATCTGTATATACTACTAGCCCTGTATGAATTGCTATAATTATTTTATGGTGTGCTTCAGACTTATCCCTTAATAAAACATGAACAAATACATACAGTGAACTTATTACAGTATTTTTATTATCTGACATGCACTTAAGTGAAAAAGAACTTTAAATGCAGCCACAAATCTAACACTGCAATCTGAAAAAGTCGGTTAGGCAAAGCTAGCGGTTAGGCAAAGCTAGCGGTCATAATAACTAGGTCTTGTTTAAGAAAATGGTATCGGATCGGTACATGGGTTCAAGTACTCGCCAATACCGATGCCAGAATTTGTTGTGGTATCAGTGATATTTCCGATACTAGTATCGGAACAACTGTAATTTTTTTTTTCTTACACTAACGTGCCACTTCACTTCAGAAGGCCTTTATTAACCCCTGGAGCCGTGTGGAGCAGTTATATGATGGATAGAATATTAATTCACTGCCATTATAAAGCTTGGAAGAGCCAGGACTTTTTAAATATGACTGATTGTGTTCGTCTGAAAGAAAAATGTCATATACACCTAGGATGACTTGAGGGTGGGTAAATCATGGGTGAACTAACCATTTAACACAGAGCCAGTGTTTGGTTTGTCCATTCTGGCATTGGAACACTGGTTACACACTAGACTGACATCCATTCAAAGCCAATGAGTTTCCTGATCAGTCCACAAACTTGCTGGTTGAAATGTCCTGTCTGCCTCTTTGACTTTGAACACCTATTCAATTTCTCATTAATGCAATTATCTAATCAACCAATCACATGGCAGTTGCTTCAATGCATTTAGGGGTGTGGTCCTGGTCAAGGCAATCTCTTGAACTCCAAACTGAATGTCAGAATGGGAAAGAAAGGTGATTTAAGACATTTTGAGCATGGCATGGTTGTTGGTGCCAGACGGGCCGGTCTGAGTATTTCACAATCTGCTCAGTTACTGGGATTTTCACGCACAACCATTTCTACGGTTTACAAAGAATGGTGTGAAAAGGGAAAAATCAAAATCAAATCAAATCAAATCACTTTATTTGTCACTCTACATATGCACAAGTGCAACAGTAGGTGAAATTCTTAGGTGCAGTTCCGAGCAACATAGCAGTCACGACATGACATGTACAACATTTAAAGCAGCATCAGATTACACATCTGATGCGCACACAATTACTCACAGCACAGTAAACTCTACAATAAACAATAAATAATTTACACAATGTGAGTGTAGTTCTCACAGCTTTAAACAATATACACATACTTACAATATACATATACTTTAAACAATATACACTAAACATACACTAAACAATATACATTACGCTATAATAGTAATAATAATATACAATGTATAGTATAAAATATTATTCACAGATTGAAAAATTGAAATCCAAAGTGCAATAGATGCTGTATGATAAATAAATGTGTATATAATGTGTGTGTATCTACAGTGAGTTGTGCTGAGTGATATTCTGTCCAGAGTGTGTTATGATCCTGATGGATCAAGAGTTAAGTAGTCTGATTGCTTGTGGGAAAACATCCAGTATGCGGCAGTCCTGTGGGTGAAAATGCCTTGTTGATGCTAGAGGTCAGAGGAGAATAGGCCAACTGATTCAAGCTGATAGAAGAGCAACTTTGACTGAAATAACCACTCGTTACAACCGAGGTATGCAGCAAAGCATTTGTGAAGCCACAACACGCACAACCTTGAGGCGGATGGGCGACAACAGCAGAAGACCCCACCGGGTACCACTCATCTCCACTACAAATAGGAAAAAGAGGCTACAATTTGCACAAGCTCACCAAAATTGGACAGTTGAAGACTGGAAAAATGTTGCCTGGTCTGATGAGTCTGGATTTCTGTTGAGACATTCAGATGGTAGAGTCAGAATTTGGCGAATGAGAACATGGATCCATCATGCCTTGTTACCACTGTGCAGGCTGGTGGTGGTGGTGTAATGGTGTGGGGGATGTTTTCTTGGCACACGTTAGGCCCCCTAGTGCCAATTGGGCATCGTTTAAATGCCACGGCCTACCTGAGCATTGTTTCTGACCATGTCCATCCCTTTATGACCCTTTATGATAAATCAATGAGGATTGATTTTTTATTCAAAGATCAACAGTCTGTCATTAGTCTGTAGTCTGCCACAAAAAAACAACATTAAAATCATGAACTCAAATGTCGTCCAAAATGTGCGTAAATCAGACCTTTCTGTATAGCCTAACGCTAATAAGCTTAAACGAAAATAACAAAATAATTGTGTAGTGAAGTATTTTTTGTACACATTGCCGCGAACAATCAATCACTTCTTTACACATGCATCACTGTCCTCCTCGAGGCTGCAGCAACTTGCGCTCTCTTCATCAAGGCTTAAAACAAAAAGGGGACAAAAAGGTTGTATTGTCTTTACTTTCATCGCTTAAGGCTGTGGCAATCCATGGATACTCCCCCACCCACTCCTCTCGGTACCTGCAGAGGCGTTTTTGCTTTTTAGCAGCGTGTTGGGGTTCCGGTAAGCTACACCAGCCATGCCAACGGAATGAATGAAAATTAGCTTATCAATGCTTATCTAAATTCGCACCTAGCCAGTATTTTTTTTTTAACTTAGAAAAAAGATTCTGCAGCCAATGAGCAGCCGGCGGGGGCTGGTTGCAGGACGACTCAACCTCCGCAGACAGTTTTTAATGTTTATCAGACAATAACTACTCAAGATTTTGCTTTAGTATAATTTTCGGGACAACAGTTTAGATTTCGGGACTGTCCCGAATTTTTCGGGACATCTGGTCACCCTAGCATAAAGCAAAGCTAAAGTAAAATTTTCGACGGTGTTACTAATGTCTCAAAGTTACTAACTTAATAGTACAATTAACACTAATGGAACGTTACTTACAACCAACGTCTGTTCATTCAAATTAGCGCGCTCAAACCTACGCAAGCTCGCTCCAGCTACAAAAACATACACATAACAACAGAACAACAATTAACGCTAATTTGGTTGATACTTTTAAATAACATGCACTATCATATCGAAAAAATTTAGAAAATTTGACATTTAAACACTTGAATCCATATGAGACCACGGAGGAGACGAGAGAGCTCAGATGACGCAGCGCGAAAAAGCCTATTTTAAATTCACAGTAGTTTCCTGTAATGGCCCCGCCTGCATTATTTTCACAATAAAATTATGACTACGGCATTATATTGTGAATATCACAGTTAAAGCCTGTGAAGTGATAATAACGTAATTTACTGTGAAATATTACAGTAAAATATTGTAAAATCCTGGACATTTTTTACAGTGTAGGTACACTTCAACTGTGAGAGACGGAATCTAAAACAAAAATCCAGAAAATCACATTGTATGATTTTTAAATAATGAATTAGAATTGTATTGCATGACATAAGTAGTTGATCACCTACCAACCAGTAAGAATTCCGGCTCTCACAGACCTGTTAGTTTTTCTTTAAGAAGCCCTCCTGTTCTCCACTCATTACCTGTATTAACTGCACCTGTTTGAACTTGTTACCTGTATAAAAGACACCTGTCCACACACTCAATCAAACAGACTCCAACCTCTCCACAATGGCCAAGACCAGAGAGCTGTGTAAGGACATCAGGGATAAAATTGTAGACCTGCTCAAGGCTGGGATGGGCTACAGGACAATAGGCAAGCAGCTTGGTGAGAAGGCAACAACTGTTGGCGCAATTATTAGAAAATGGAAGAAGTTCAAGATGACGGTCAATCTCCCTCAGTCTGGGGCACCATGCAAAATCTCACCTCGTGGGGCATCAATGATCTTTAGGAAGGTGAGGGATCAGCCCAGAACTACACGGCAGGACCTGGTCAATGACCTGAAGAGAGCTGGGACCACAGTCTCAAAGAAAACCATTAGTAACACACTACACCGTCATGGATTAAAATCCTGCAGCGCACGCAAGGTCCCCTGGCTCCAGCCAGCACATGTCCAGGCCCGTCTGAAGTTTGCCAATGATCATCTGGATGATCCAGAGGACGAATGGGAGAAGGTCATGTGGTCCGATGAGACAAAAATAGAGCTTTTTGGTCTAAACTCCACTCGCTGTGTTTGAAGGAAGAAGAAGGATGAGTATAACCCCAAGAACACCATCCCAACCGTGAAGCATGGAGGTGGAAACATTCTTTGGGGGTGTTTTTCTGCAAAGTGGACAGGACGACTGCACGGTATTGAGGGGAGGATGGATGGGGCCATGTATCGCGAGATCTTGGCCAACAACCTCCTTCCCTCAGTAAGAGCATTGAAGATGGGTCGTGGCTGGGTCTTCCAGCATGACAACGACCCGAAACACACAACCAAGGCAACTAAGGAGTGTCTCCGTAAGAAGCATCTCAAGGTCCTGGAGTGACCTAGCCAGTCTCCAGACCTGAACCCAATAGAAAATCTTTGGAGGGAGCTGAAAGTCCGTAGTGCCCAGCGACAGCCCCGAACCTGAAGGATCTGGAGAAGGTGTGTGGGCCAAAATCCCTGCTCCAGTGTGTGCAAACCTGGTCAAGAACTACAGGAAACGTATGAACTCTGTAATTGCAAACAAAGGTTTCTGTACCAAATATTAAGTTCTGCTTTTCTGATGTATCAAATACTCATGTCATGCAATAAAATGCAAATTAATTACTTAAAAATCATACAATGTGATTTTATGGATTTTTGTTTTAGATTCCGTCACTCACAGTTAAAGAGTACATATGATAAAAATTACAGACCTCATGCTTTGTAAGTGGGCAAACCTGCAAAATCGGCAGTGTATCAAATACTTGTTCTCCCCACTGTATTTGCTGGGTTAATGCTGCGCAGTTTTATGCGTTTAAAACAATCATACTAAGTAGGGGTGTAACGATTCGTTTTAACAACGATTCGATTCATATCACGATTTGAGGTTGTCGATACGATTCAAGGACGATTTTGGTTCATTTAGAACGATACGATCCGAAACGATTCAGTGACTTGAAATCGATTCAGTAACTTTTTAGCCAAAAATTGTGTGACTGAAATAAATATCTGGATACTGGTCAGTGCAGGTGAAGTTTCCTAGATTCCTGTTGTTTCTTGTAAGGGAATCAGGTATCAATTAATTATGGATATAAACAAACAAGTAAACAACAATTAATGGCAAATGCATTCAAATTTTATTTGAATAAAGTGCAACCAACAGTTTAGGTTGAATTAACAGGAAGTTAACCTTTTCTGCTCTCATTTTCAATATTCAATACATTTTCAATAAAAGCACAGTAAGTGCAACCAACATTTCAACAGTAGGTTAACCTGCTACTTCTGCTTTTGTTATCCAACATATTAATATTACAATATTAATATCAAAAATAAAGTGCAACTAACTTCTCTTCAGGTATATAATTAATAGTTGGTTTACCTGCTACTTTTGCTGTTGTTTTTCAACATTAAAATAATACAAATACAATATTAATATCAAAAATTAAGTGCAACCAACATTTCTTCAGGTTGCATAAACTGGCTGAACCTGCTACTACTCTCAGTTTAATAAACAAACAATATTTAACAAAATGTACAATGTAACCAACTACTCTTCAATGACTCTACATATTATGTTTTCAAAAGTATCAACTGATCAACATGATCTGACTGCAGAACACTTCTCTGTACGTTCACTATGTCACCAGCAGTACTACAAACTCGCTCTGCTGGCACACGGGTGCCAGGAATGCACAGGTAACATTTAGCAAGGGTTGAAAGTACAGGTAGCTGTTTCTCCTGGTGGCTTGATAATTTCTCGCTGGTTGGCTTCTCCTCTGCCATCCGCCGCTATGTTTTGTTTTCTTAGCGCTGCTGCTGGTGCGTGCGTTGCGATGATGTCACAGATAGGCAGACTGAATCGAGTAACGTTTAACACCTTTATCATTAAAAGTGCTAAGAAAAAACATCCATTTAAAGTCTGACGTGCTTAAATCCAATGCGTTATTTCCTATGATCGATACAATCGATTGATTACCTTTTAAAACGATGTTAGATCGATATATGTCGTCCGGAAGGCCAACTTGCTGAGCACAGATCGATGTAGTTAGATCGTAGGAAAATAAATCGATACATCGATGTAGTAGATGAATCGTTACACCCCTAATACTAAGTATATAAAAATATCATAAATATTTTTGTGTAACACATACTGTTTAATTTCCCTGCCATAGACTTGGTCACTACACTTGATAAAAAAGGGTACAAACAAATCATCAGCATAACCCACACAGAATGTACAATTACGAACACTTGATATTTTTTCAAGTGAATCTACCTATGCATTATCAGCGGTCATGTCATATCTGTATCTTCATCTGTAGCTTCCTTAATATCTATCAAAATAATCTGTATGACTATTACTATACAATAAATAATTTATATTTGCTTACCTGTCTATTAAAACATATGCAAGAGCGGATTCTCTGTCAAGTCCAAGTTTGTTGTGAAGCTCTCTCCATCTCAAAAACGCCATGCCGATATTGATCCTTGTTTTATTTCTCCATTTGTCCCAAAGCGTGCTTGCCTCAGTTGATCTATGTTTTTGTTTTTTTGGATTGTCTGTACTTGCCAATGAATAATCGTGATCCATGATGATTCTAGATCATAACCACCACTTCCGCATTTGTCCACGTTTTGCCATGGTTTCTACAAGCGGAAATTCTAGTGCATATATTTCGTCGTTGATAGGCGACAGCCATTATTTAAAATTGGAATTTCTCTGGATTTACAAATCCTTGGAAACTTTTGGGATAATGTAATACATAACTGCATGAAATATATCACACTGTGCAATTGGTTTTTGGATAGGATCTAGGATCTTATGAAGTCTTCAGATGAAAAAGCCTGTAATCGCCATCTCCATCAAAAAATGAGATAACGATATTGAGTGAATGCTCTCCACACAGAATATGTTTATCAAACCTGATAAATCCCAGAGTCAGTCCATTTTTAAATACTGGTTTGTTGGCATAAACCTCTAAATGCTGCTTACCTTTTTCAGCAAAAGCCTCAATGTTCACAAAATCAATCTGAAGACATGTATAGAATGATTTCAAGATGAATGATGGCGTACGTATGAGCCGGCTTTCAATTGTCAAGCTGCAGCTTCTATACTGTTAAAATAAATAGATTTTTTAACTAAACAAGACGGAGGAGGATGATGAAATCCAGATAGCATACATATCCAGGCCTCATCTGGGCCAACTATGGCACATATAGCTCAGTTCTGTCACGGCAAAAGTCATAGGGGCCTTATCTGGCCAGCACACATCAAGTCAGTTTTATTGCAAGTTGTGGCTTGTTGTGTGTGTGGCCCAGATGTGGCCAATGTGACATTTTCCGTTAATAACTGTTTTCTGTTTTAATATTTTAGAATGTAATTCATTCCTGTGATGGCAAAACTGAATTGAAATTTTACACACTTGAACTCCAATTCAGTATTCCACAGGAAGTCTCACGCTGTTGGTGGCTCCTGTATTCCAATCCTCTAAAAGATTGTGGGTGTCTTAAACCCCTTTAAAAGGTTTCTTGTCATGGACGGCATTCCCGTCACTCCAAAGTACCAGTGGAGAAGGTCACATGTCAGGTGAATGATTGATGGGAAAGGTGAAACTCTCATACCTCAGACAGTATATCATTCACTTCTCTCACTTCTGACACAAAACGCATTAAACTCTGCCTCCATATTGAACAGCATGAGGGAATGCTCTCAGAACAGACATGAATGCCTTTAGAGTAGGAAGACCTTATCTGGTATTGGAAATTAGGCAGGTAAGCTGTCATTTAGCAAATTTAATTCCAGAAAGCTTGATGTCATTTAATTTAATTTAATTTACTTTAATTATTTGTCGATTTCAAGGAGCATTCTGATTACTCACCCTTACAACAATTATTTGAAGTAATTAAGTTCATTCAACTTGCCTAATTAAAAAGTAGTTGATTCTTACTCAGATAATGGTCATTATTAAAGCAATCTTCTGGGTTCAAAACAAGTTAAACTATATCAACGGCACCTGTGGCATGATGTTGATTTACCACAGAGCACTTTTGACTCATGCCTTAGTTTGTTAAAAAGTTTTTGAAAACCTTGTTCAGAAGGGGAAGCGGTCTAGGAGGGTTCAGAAAAGTGAAGCCATTATGCGTTTAACTGCTATTATAAGTGTAGCGTAGTTCTTATGTACAAATGTGTTTGTTTGTTTGTTTGTTTTTTGCTGCAAATTTGTCTGAATTGATTAGCAGTATGATAGAGATGTTAATATATGAAGATGAACTATTGGTTATGTGATATACATATATCTACAGTAATTGATGTCAATTGTTCTCATGTATGAAGTCTTACATATATACTATATTGCCAAAAGTTTTGGGTTGTTTGCCTTTGCATGCACATGAACTGTAATTACATCCCATTCTTAATCCATAAGGTTTAATGTGGAGTTGGCCCATCCTTTGCTGCAATAACAGCTTCAACTCTTCTGGGAAGGCTTTCCACAAGGTTTAGGAGTGTGTTTATGGGAATTTTTGACCATTCTTCTAGAAGTGCATTTGTGAGGTCTGGCACTAATGTTGTGCAACAAAGCCTGCCTTGCAGTCTGTGCTTTAATTCATCCCAAAGGTGTTCTATCGGGTTGAGGTCAGGACTCTGCGCAGGCCAGTCAAGTTCCTCCACACCAAACTCGCTCATTCATGTCTTTATGGACCATGACTGGTGCTCAGTCATGTTTGAATAGGAAGGGGCATCTCCAAACTGTTCCCACAAAATTGGGAGCATGAAATTGTCCAAAATGTCTTGGTATGCTGAAGCATTAGGAGTTCCTTTTACTGGAACTAAGGGGCCAAGCCCAACCCCTAAAAAACAACCCCACACCATAATCCCCCCTGCCCTGCTCTAGAGTCCAGTGGAGGAGTGCTTTACACCACTGCATCCAACGCTTTGCATTGCACTTAGTGATGTAAGGTTTGGATGCAGCTGCTCGGCCATGGAAACCCATTCCATGAAGCTCTCTACGCACTGTTCTTGAGCTAATCTGAAGGCCACACAAAGTTTGGAGGTCTGTAGATATGACTCTGCAGAAAGTTGGCGACTTCTGCACACTTCTGCACCTCAGCATGCGCTGACCCCGCTCTGTGATTTTACGGGGCCTACCACTTCGTGGCTGAGTTGCTGTTGTTCCCAATTGCTTCCAATTTGTTATAATACCACTAACAGTTGACTGTGGAATATTTAGTAGTGAGGAAATTTCACGAATGGACTTATTGACAGGTGGCAACCTATCACGGTACCACACTTGAATTCACTGAGCTCCTGAGAGCGACCCATTCTTTCACAAATGTTTGTAGAAGCAGTGTGCATGTCTAGGTGCTTGATTGTATACAGCTGTGGCCATGGAAGTGATTGGAACACCTGCATTCAATGACCCTATATTTTTGGCAATATGTATTTTGTAAACAGTCATGCGATATTGAATTTTTACAAGATTTTGAGGTGCAGTAGACTTCCATCGTGAGTGCATTACTGTGAGCGCCATTTTTGCTTGCGAGATAAGTCAAAATTATTTTCTGTGGAATCGATAGCATGCTGTCCATAAAGCTTAAATTGTGAGCCTGGAACATTCTCTTATGTTGCTATAGATCAGTTTTGTTATTGTTAACTAAAGCTATCAAACATGTTTTTGTTAATTGAAATAAAGCAGAGATAAAATATAGATATTTGATGAAAATATTTGAAATTATAAAAATTGAAATGTTGGCAACTAACTGAAACAAGTTGAAGTACTAAGGCCTGGTTTCACAGACACGGCTTAGATTAAGCCAGGATTAGGTTTTAGTTAGGTCATTTAAGTAGATTTTATAAACGTGCCTTAGAGAAAAACATTACCGATATTTATCTTGAGACAAAACAATGGCACTGACATATTTTAACATTTCAAGGTGCAAGTTGCTTTCATTTAAAACGGCTTAAACATCCATTTTAGTCTGGGACTATAGGCTTAAACCCTGTGTGTGAAACCGGGCATGAAATTACTACAACTAAAATAAATAACATCTATGTAGAAATAAAAAAATTAAATAAATGGCATAAGTACTAAAACTTAAATAGTTAAGTTTATACTATAATACTATATACTTAATACTAAAATAACACTTCTGTAGATTTGTTTTTATTTTTTACATAATTTATATTGGTGTATGACGCATGTTACATTTGTTTCTTTGTGGTTGTTCTGGATTGCAAAATCTCATGATAAAAACTATTACAGCAATTGTGTCGTCTGCTCTGTGTAGTCTTGATCTGCCTAGTCATTATAGACCCAAACTATGAGGGAGTTTTGAAATGTCAGCGATGGCTTTTGTGGCGATGTTGACCTCGGTGTGAGTGTGTGTGTAGGAGTGAGAACACATCCCCTGTGGTGATTTCACAATGATCACGCTTTCCTGCCCTGAGGGCTGCTGTCTCACTTCCCCTCAGGGGTCTGGTGCTGTCTTTATCTCTCAGTTTGTATCTGTCTCCATGCTAGCAGCCACGTCTGCGTTTTATTACATTCCAGAACATTCTGCAGCTCAGACAAACCTATACAGCGAGCATGAAAACACAACAATGTTTGAGGCCCGTTCATAGCAAGAACAATAACTATAAAGATAACTATATTAGCGTCCACACCAGCATATTGTTCTGTTTATTCTACAGTTTTGTCGCCTGCCACTTTAAATGCTCAAGCTCTTTAAAGCAAGATGGTTTTTGATTGGCTGTCAATGTTTTTATCATTCCTCAGCTCAGAAAAAAATTCCAGCATCATAATTTCTATGTGCTGTTATTGTTACAGATGAGGTGTGGACTCGGCTATTATTTAGAACAGTGTTTTAGAACAATCTGTATTGTTAAAGTTATTGTTCCTAGTGTGAATGAGCCTTAAAACTTGAAAGCAAAGAGCAGCTAGAAACATTTTTTGTGGGTGGTTGTTAGGGTGTTGCTAGGCAGGTCTAAGTGGCTGCTTGTTTTCGTGGCTTCCTTTGTTGCTGCTATGGTGTTCTGGGTGGTTGTTAGGTTGCTGAAAGGCAGTTTTGTGTGGTGGCTTGTTGCTAGGGTGTTGCTAGGCAGGTCATTAAGGTGTTCTGAATAGATCCTTGTGCTAAGGTGTCCTAGATGGATAATGTTGCTGTTGTATTTAGACAGTAAGAAGAACAAACAGGTATTTTGGCATTTATTTATTTAACAAGTTCATTCCATACATGTGAATTAGGCTTAAAATCGAATTTCGAATCAAATGAATACACCAAGGAACACATAAAAAAAAAAGAAACCAAATGAGGCGTTTTCATTTCAGCTTGCTACAAGAAGCACAAACCCTTCGTGTTCTGAAGCCACTATCATTTCAAGAGCTAGAGAGGCCGATTCAATTAAAAACCAGGTACTCGATCTACCAGTGCACAGTATGCTACCCACTACATCTGCTTCACTGGCACGCAGAATTGTTTTGCAACGTGAGAGGAGGAACATGGAGAAATTTAAGTAGCGTTTGTCTGTTTATTTTTTACAGTTCAACTACAGACGTTTCTGGAACTGTGAGCATTGCGGTGCCACCGGTGCGGGTGCTAAATCTAGCAAGGTCGTTTGAAAAACTGTGAAAACACCATTTCCTTCAAACGATTTGATCTTGACCTACATGTAGAGTGCCCTTGCTATGACAAAAGCCCTCTTAGTGTAACACATTACAAGCTATAGGTGCATCTTTTTCTGGTCTAAATTTCGCAACTGGACAGCTTTGAGTTATTATGCGGATATGTTATACAGCTTGTGTGTCATGAATTGGAGATATGTGAAGCAACAAGCATATACACATGGAAAATGTAATAGCATCAAATAAACACTATAATGATGGTTTAAATGCAGCATGATTAAGCAAACAGAAGTACATTAGAATGAGCTACCTGTACGTTGTTAGAAAGAAAAAAAAACACAATTCATACCTGAGATGCAAAAAATGCAAATGACTAAAATGATGTCATTGGGTGACAGTTTTTGATTTACAATGTTACAGTTTCTGGTGGGTTTCAGTTTCTAGACTCTTTGCTAGATGCACAAATGCTTTTATTTCAGTGTGTGAAATATACTGGACCCAAACCTTTTCAGTAAATAAAAGAAGGTCGATGAGAAAGTAAAATGCATTCAATTTGATCATGAATGGTGTATTTTAGATGGTTCTTTCTTAGGTAAGATTTCTCTATTCTGACTTTTGCTAGATTAAAATCTGCGTGCTAATTGAAGAAACAAGCCAGATGCATTTTATGTGAAAATATGGAATCTTTTTTTTTTCAGATCATAATGTTCAGTCTGTATCCACAACACAGTGACATAACAGTTGTACATGAATTGTCACTTGCAGACTCCAAAAAGATTTCTGACTGACAAAATATGAGCTCTGTTCCAAAACCTAGTGAGCTGCCTACATAGGCAGCATCCTAACTTTAGTTGCAACATGTTCTCACTCCCAACGCGTCATATATTGACGCTTGGTCAAGACCCCTCTGTGTCACTTTTTAACGCATTGATTTCAGTTGTTTGCCCAATGCGTCATATCAAGACCATTTCATTCTTTGCGTTTGTAAAAGTAGACATGATTTTATGAATATTTATAGGCTTCTTTTATATTTTGTAGCAACTAACCCAACTCCTACCCTAAACCTACCCACTTCTCAACAATATAAAACACGTAACAGGTAACAGTCATGGGTATTTATTGCAAAAACTGACCAAAAATAGTATAAAAGTATTAACTCATGTTGCATTCCAAGTCTTCTGAAGTCATACGATATCTCTATGTAAAGAACAGAGTGGATCTTAATGTTTTAATGTTTGATCCCGTCGCTCCGTCAATGCACGCACACACTCAGTCATATCTCATTTAAAAGATACACCCGACTCTTTAGCATGACGCGACCTGTCACGAGACACACGAGAGCCAATGACATTTTACAATCAAAGCTGATGTAATGACATAATTGGTCACGAGACATGCAAGAGCCAATGCAATTTCACTATTAAAGCTGACGTTACGTTTTTTCGGGCGGCAATTTTTTAACGCGTGCATGATCTTCGGCGGATGGAGCTTTTGGGACTTTTCTTCACACAAATCAATCGTTTGGCCTCGGAACGCTTGGAATATTTGTACTTTTTGAATAAATTGTGCCTGCAGTCCTGTTATATCTGTGTTTTATATCATATAACACACAAATGGGTAGGTTTAGGGATGGGATACTAGGGTGGGGTTACATATCTAAATAGCGTAAATAAAATAAATAAATAAATGGAAATAAAATGATGCTGGCTGATTAAATTGAGAATTACACTCCAACATGTCATAATGGCAAAATCATAACCCAATATATGATTTTATCATGACGATAACATTCCCATGTCCAAGGCGTCGTGTATGACGGCAAAGGTTTCTCGTTGAAATCAATGGATCACCCTGCGCGTCGGAAAATGGCTCTACCCTATGCGTTAAAAAGTGACGCCGATGGGTCCTGACCAAGCGTCAATATATGACGAGTTGGGAGTGAGAACGTGTTGCAATGGAACCTCAAAAGTGACCATTTTAGAACACTCAACATTAGCAGCAATTCAGGTGATTTCAATAGAGTTTGCCGTTAGCATGCTGCTAAGCTAATGACATGGTAATAAGCATTAAACTCAATATTCAGTTTATTTTGCATTGGGAGAATATGAACTATTATAGGTTTTGGAACAGATGATAAATCCGATTTACTGAATAAATCCCAGTTTTTATTCAAAACTTTAAATCCAAAAGTGTTAGGCTTCGTAAATTCCACTGCAATCACTAGCTGAACAAAAAACATCAAACTGGAAATGCATTAAAACATGAATGTGAGGTGACAATATAACATGCAATGTATAAAGGCAAGTTTGAAGGTAAAGAAACAACCAGTCTTTAATGAGACAAGACCCCGACAAAACAACGTGAAGCTCCCACTACAAACACAAAGGCAATTATGGTGATAAAAGAAGCTGATTTATTTGTTCTTAGAAAGGTTGAGTATGTTCTGTGACGGGTCAAAATCTGAGCAAGTGAATATATTTTCTTGATAATAGCATGTGATTCACTGACCACAAAGGCAGCATTAGGTCAGTGTCACAATCAGACAGACAAGTACCAAACATTGTTAGCGGTATTATGCCAGACAGACGGCATTGAGCCAATCCACAGAGAGGGAAAGTAGCAAGAAAAGAGAAATAAATTAAAGGTAATCGTGGCTTGAGTAGCATGTCAGCACATGAGCGGTTATGTTTCCTTTCATAAGGCTTAAATTGATTTTTTTTTTTGTGCACTGATAAACGGTTTGGCCTTACATAGTATGTAATCTGACTGATAACACACAGCCCGTTTGGCTCTGTCAAAGGATACCATATTCCTAGCCATTAATATATTCACACATATTAGGGATACATGTGACAAGACAATTACATTTGAGTTACATACTTGTATACGGAAGTGATATGTGTTATTGTGGTGCATTAGGACTAAAATGAAAAGATGTTTTTGAGATATTACCATCAAAAATGTAAAGCTTGACCATCTATTGGTTTTATAAGCTTCACTGATGTCTTTCCTATGTGAGAACGGAGACAGACTGCGAAAGCAAAGCTGGCAGCCAAGTATGAACAACAATCGTCATCATTTACAGGAAACGAACATCAGGTAAAAGGGTTTTCTAGAAGTCTCCCATCCAACAAATACACAGCTTTGCCGTTTTAACAGGTATCCCATTGCTGTCACAATTGTCATCATATTCATTGAGTGGTTTTCAATTAAGCAAAATTAAATAATTTACAGTCAAACAAACAAACAAAAAATTGTTCAAAAATGTTTCCCCAAAATGTGATACTTATACAGTATATACATGCCTTGAGCTAAAGCAAAGGTTATGAAGTCGTGAAGAATCTTTTAATAGCAAATAAGACGAAAAGTTTTTTTCCCTACCAATATTTAGATCAGATAATATACAAACTTGATGGAATTAGGGATCCCAAAGTCTAACAACAATTTTCACTAGTTACCACATTTAGCAGATATATTATACAGCCTTAGCAAGGTTGTCTATTCATCGTAGAAATCAACAAAAGAACAAAAAGAAAAGATACTGTCATTTCAAAAACACTTCCAACCATCAACATAATCCATGACTTTAGTGTACCGATGTCCAGTTTGGGTAGTGAAAATCAAAGTTAGTTATTTTTACTTCATGATCGTTGCATTAGACCTCATTCATGAGTTGATGCGAGTCATTTTGTGCTTATTTTTTGTTTGGCCTAAACCTCGCGCTGTGGAATGAGCAGGCGGGTGACACTTAATATCTCTTGGCGTTATTACAGGTTTGCATAAAAAGTTTAATGGGCTGTATATTGATCTGAACAATTCACCCTTCGCCGCAAGTTGATTGACAGGCGATCTGACCAATCACATCGCAGAATCTGCCGTTTTGTCCGACAAAGCAGTCAGGAGAGTTAGTAGATTAACGTCGGTGTGTGTTGACGTCTTTCCGCGGTTGAAACACCATTCCTTTGAGTGTTCATTCATGTTTATTTCATGCTTATCAATGAGATAATCGGTTCACGAGAAGCTTTAACTGAGGCGCTACAGCAATCACGACACATTAAAGAGCCACAAAACGGTATTTATTGTTTAAATTTCTTTAAAAAAATGACAATTTCAAAGTTGAGACTTTGTTTCATATCAAAAGTAAAGCCCCGTTTCCACCGAAATTACCCAGAAACAATTTGTACCAGGAACTTTTTTTACAGGAACATTTTTCCCCCCAGACCTGCTGCTGTCTGCGTTTCCACTGCGGCCTAAAGTACCGAGAAGATTAGGCAAATTAGTCCGGTGATGTAGGACTGTGCGCGGCGCGACTGCTCCCCCCCAGTCAGCGAAGGACAGTAATAATTTTTGTGCGACACTGTCTGCAACAATAACAAGTGGAGGAGATGCAAGCAGCGCTGCTTTTGCTGGTTATATATTGGTTTACTAAAGAGGTCATTAACGCATTACTTATTTATTTATGTGAGATGGTGGTCCAGTGGGTTAAACCATGGAACTGATACACAGAAGGTTGCAGGTTCAATCCCAGCGGTCACCACCAGTGTGTCCTTGAGCAAGGCACTTTACTCCATGTTGCTCCAGGGGGATTGTCCCTGTAATAAGGGCACTGTAAGTCGCTTTGGATAAAAGCGTCTGCCAAATGCATAAATGTAAATTAACAAAACGCCGGAAAAGAGACGAGCACTGATACTAAAGCGTATTCTGAAAGCCTGTAAAGCTAGATTTAAAATATGACAAAATATGTTATAAGCTATTACGGACATTGACCGTGCAATAGCTGAGACGAACGCACGCCAGAAAGAGCAAGACTGATATTTACTTAACGCTGAACGATCCTCGCAAAAGACTTTTAAAAATGCCGGTTGAAATAAAATGCTGCGTGAGCTCAACCAATCAGCATGTTCAGCGCCCAAGTCCCACCCCCGAAAGTTCCCGAACTTTGAAAAAGTACCACCTCGGGAGCAGGGCCGCTCGGAAGGGGAAATATTTACCCGGAACTTCATCTAGACCCTGGTTCCTGCGGTCGAAACACACCGAGTACCACCCCAAAGTTCCTAGTTCCTGGGGAAAGTTCCTGCGGTGGAAACGCGGCTTAACTTGCTCTGTCCTGTCTGTCGGCATGTTGTCAGTGTCCTCTTTGCTCCGCGATGTATTTTCTCTACGTGAGAACGTGTGTGTGGTGTGAGAGCGCAATGGCTTGTCGGACATAGCAACAGTAACTAAAGGGGGCGGGTCTTTGCGAACGGTCAATTAAGAGCACTGAAATAGTTGTGCATTACTTATTTATTTATGTTCCTTTTAAAGTATCACTTTTTGTGTTGTGAGATATCTTGTGTTCGGCACAACGGTTGTGTAAACAGCTGAAGGGATGGCGTACGGATGTTTTTCACCTCGACCGTGGATCTGTGCAGGAGTACACAGACTGGTGCAGAAACAAGTGTCATAAGAACCAAGCAGTGGAGATGCATCATCATACTACACAAACACACACAACTGGGCTGCTTCTTTCTTTCTTTCTTTCTTTCTTTCTTTCTTTGCCTGGTTGCTATTTCACTAACCCGCTAAAGTTTATTAGGTAACCAGAGCTGGTTAACCTAACTGCTTTTCCTAATTCAAAAACACAAGGTGATTTTCGGTGGAACACACTGAGATCTTCTGTGGAGCTATTCATTTACGTACCAATATCTACAGTTCAAGTACAAAATACTGATTTTAGCCATAGTGTGAGCTGTCAGTTTCACATCATGTAATGGTCATTTGGAGAATGGAGCGTCTCTACGTACCGATAACATTATTAACACCTAAAAATCTGTAGAATAAAAAGGGAACCTCCCTCACTTCAAGTCTGAGTATATTTTTACTACTGTACATCTTTTTTTTTTTGGGGGGGGGGGGAGAGAAACATCACAATAAATGGATTCAGCATGAATCACAACCAAAATAAAAGTAGAAATGAATTAAAAGACCACAAAACATTTTTTTCAAAATCATAACGCTGAAGATAAAAAGCAAGCAAGCAACCAATCAGAGGCCTGGCAAACATGAAGGCATTGACTGAAATTCAGCGGACATCTGTATATTTAGGCACTGTGAGAGGATGAAGGGCGAGTCCTTACTGAAGGATGGCTGCAGACAATTTTCTCTTTTTTTCTTTCATATTTGGAGATTTAGACATTTTTGGACTACTTTGGGGGTGTTTTACAGCTATATAATGATTACAAAAGGTGACATCTTCAGCAAATAAGTTGCTCGTAAAAAGTAGCAGGTGAGCTGTTATCGAAAAAGGCAAACGAAAACCAAACTGAAATGAAAAACAAACAGAACGGAAAGCAAGTGTGAGAAGAAGCTTCCACTGCTGTCTGAAGAAGTTCCTACACGGTGCAGGGAAGGAGGGAAGGAATGAGAGGAGCGAGAGGAGCGCAGTGCCACTTGCAGTCTAAATGAAATACTCTTTCTTTTCTTCTGCGTGTGCGTGGTTGCCGTCGGCATTGATGATGGCTGTGTCTGCATCCGGGGCGTCATCTGCTCCTTTGGCCTCGTTTGTCAAATACGTACCTGAAACACACACGGTCTTAAATTAATAAAGAATGTGTTTTTTTAAATGTCACTGAAACTTTACAATACCTATTTATGTGGAAACAAAGGAAACAAATTCTCAAGAGCAAAGTGCTGGAAACTGCAAAATGGTAAACTTAAGTAAAATAGGTTGCACCTTATTTGAAGGTGTCCGTGCTACAGTGTAATTAAACATTTAATTAAGATGGACCAACAACGAAGTTCAGGCTTTATTAAGTTGCACGCAGTCCTACGTCACCGGATTAATTTGCCTAATCTTCATGGTACTTTAGACCGCAATGACAAAACACAGACAGCAACAGGTCTGGTGGAAAAAAAGTTTCTGGGACAAATTGTTCCGGGTAATTTCAGTAGAAACGTGGCTTATTGTAAGATGTGTGAAGTTCAAGTTCCTGTTACTTAAAAGACTTAATATGTATGCACTGGTGTCCAAAAGTATGAGACCACTTGCTAATAATTTTTATGCACTACTGGTCAAAAGTTGATTAAGATAGTATTGTGAAATATTTTTCAAAATAATATTGAAACCAATAAGCTAAAATAAAAACTGAAAAAAAAATGAGCTTAATTTTCAGAAGCCATTACTTCAGTATAGTGTATATACATAAAATGTTATTATTTTATTTTATTACAATTAAGTGTTGGATCTAAAACTATATAGGCTATATATATACACATTTCACAATGGATTTGTATTTGGTCTGCCCCTTTTTTTTGCTTTGATGACAGCAGCATTTCGTTAATTTTACATTTCCTTTGTTTTAAATTATTCAAATGACTAAAAACTTTTGAATCACGTGGTCTTAAGGGTCCTGCACACTGTGCGAATGATCTAAATCCTCTGCGAATGTTGCTTGTCAGACTGTACGAACATGATCCCCGATGTAATACATGTCACACTGTAGGATCTCAGTTGTCATTATGTCAGACTGTACGACAGTCAGACGCGAAAAACGGACGCAAGCAAGAGATTCGTACGGACTGAGTTTTACGTCATCAATCCGTGACACGTTCGGTAACGGTGAGCCGCATTCACAGACACAACTGTAGCGTTTAGCAAACAACAAAAACAAGCGGTGGCATTTTTCATTAACGTGACTCTTTTCGACATGTTCCCTGTTGTGATTTGATGTTGTCGCACGAAATGCGTCATCAGGTTCTGCGCTCCTATTGGTTCTTGATTTGACGGTCGTCCTAGGAGAAGTCACACTGCAGGACTGCGCCTCAAATCTTCTGACACTGCCAGAATTTTGTCGAAGGTAAAATTTGATTGCAACGGTCATTAATCGGTTGTCGGTGCACATGTCAAACTAAGGATCAAAGACTTCAGATTTTAGCCTAGGATCGGAGAAATCTTTTAGGATTTCAAAATTTGTCTCAGACGGCCAAATCGTGGCCAAAATCGCACAGTGTGCACCCGGCTTTAGACATGAGGTGAAGCCCACTGTAGATTATGTATTTTTGATGTATTTGATGTACAGTGAGGAAAATAAGTATTTGAGCACCCTGCTATTTTGCAAGTTCTCCCACTTGGAAATCATGAAGGGGTCTGAAATTGTCATCATAGGTGCATGTCCACTGTGAGAGACATAATCTAAAAATAAAAAATCCAGAAATCACAAAATATGATTTTTTAACTATTTATTTGTATGATACAGCTGCAAATAAGTATTTGAAAACCTGTCTATCAGCTAGAATTCTGACCCTCAAAGACCTGTTAGTCTGCCTTTTAAATGTCCACCTCCACTCCATTTATTATCCTAAATTAGATGCACCTGTTTGAGGTTGTTACTGCATAAAGACACCTGTCCACCCCATACAATCAGTAAGAATCCAACTACTAACATGGCCAAGACCAAAGAGCTGTCCAAAGACACTAGAGACAAAATTGTCCACCTCTACAAGGCTGGAAAGGGCTACGGGGAAATTGCCAAGCAGCTTGGTGAAAAAAGGTCCACTGTTGGAGCAATCATTCGAAAATGGAAGAAGCTAAACATGACTGTCAATCTCCCTCGGACTGGGGCTCCATGCAAGATCTCACCTCGTGGGGTCTCAATGATCCTAAGAAAGGTGAGAAATCAGCCCAGAACTACACGGGAGGAGCTGGTCAATGACCTGAAAAGAGCTGGGACCACCGTTTCCAAGGTTACTGTTGGTAATACACTAAGACGTCATGGTTTGAAATCATGCATGGCACGGAAGGTTCCCCTGCTTAAACCAGCACATGTCAAGGCCCGTCTTAAGTTTGCCAATGACCATTTGGATGATCCAGAGGAGTCATGGGAGAAATTCATGTGGTCAGATGAGACCAAAATAGAACTTTTTGGTCATAATTCCACTAAACGTGTTTGGAGGAAGAAGAATGACGAGTACCATCCCAAGAACACCATCCCTACTGTGAAGCATGGGGGTGGTAGCATCATGTTTTGGGGGTGTTTTTCTGCACATGGGAGAGGGCGACTGCACTGTATTAAGGATAGGATGACCGGGGCCATGTATTGCGAGATTTTGGGGAACAACCTCCTTCCCTCAGTTAGAGCATTGAAGATGGGTCGAGGCTGGGTCTTCCAACATGACAATGACCCGAAGCACACAGCCAGGATAACCAAGGAGTGGCTCTGTAAGAAGCATATCAAGGTTCTGGCGTGGCCTAGCCAGTCTCCAGACCTAAACCCAATAGAGAATCTTTGGAGGGAGCTCAAACTCCGTGTTTCTCAGCGACAGGCCAGAAACCTGACTGATCTAGAGAAGCTCTGTGTGGAGGAGTGGGCCAAAATCCCTCCTGTAGTGTGTGCAAACCTGCTGAAAGACTACAGGAAACGTTTGACCTCTGTAATTGCAAACAAAGGCTACTGTACCAAATATTAACATTGATTTTCTCAGGTGTTCAAATACTTATTTGCAGCTGTATCATACAAATAAATAGTTAAAAAATCATACATTGTGATTTCTGGATTTTATTTTTTAGATTATGACTCTCACAGTGGACATGCACATACGATGACAATTTCAGACCCCTCCATGATTTCTAAGTGGAAGAACTTGCAATATAGCAGGGTGTTTAAATACTTATTTCCCTCACTGTATATGACAGTAAAGGAGAATCTTACCTTTATGCCGTGCCAGGTAGCGTCCCAATACAATAATTAAGCACAAAGTGGCAAAAACGACAACAGCGACTACTCCGCCGATTAGAGCGTGATCTGGCACGTTTTTCTGGGCATTAGGATCTGTAAGAGAATGAGAGAGAGGAGGATAAAGCATTGTTGGTAACCTTTCTCATTTAATCATACCTTTCAAAATATCAGAAAGTTGACAACAGATAGTTTGGACTCAGCCCTCTCCTGTCTGCTCAAGGAGGGCTGGTCAAGGAGTTTAAAGTCTCTCGGAACAGACAGATCGAGCCATATGGGGGTTTGACAGGGTTTTATGCATGCACAGAATGAAAGTGCAGAGGAAGACATGAGCCATAAGAAACACACAGTGTTTTCCACTCTGTCATCGCAACTAACAAACACCCTACATGGTCAAAAGTCCTTTCAACAGGGTCACTGATGCTGAGCAAATCTCCCAGTAGAACATCTTTCCAGAGTGTCCTTAGTCTGAAGAACATTTAAATAATATAAGGAACTTTTTTCCACTATAACAGTGCATTGAAAAGTTTCCATGGATGAGGTTCTTCATGGAACCATCAATGCCAATTAAGAAATCTTAATTTTTTTAAAGGGTGTAGAGTAGTGTAAAGTTCTTGAGTCTTTGTAGAGGAAAAGAATCAAATTGTGGACGACTTCATTTCATCCCAGAGCAGACAATGCTCTCGAACCTTAAGCGTACTGGTAATTTATAAGATGGGCCCATCTCCTTTCTCTCTGTGTGCTGTGGTTCTTTATTATTTCCCTGCTTAGTGCCATTTGGAGTGGTATATTATAATTGACAGCATGCGTTGCATCTGCCACAGCGTGTGCGTTTAATCCGGGCTGTGCTTTGTGCTGCGGGAGCTTCCTAATCACTGCCTGCAATTACTGTATCAGCTGCACAAAGCTGGGATAAACTCAGGGCCAGAGAGCCATTCAAACAGTCCATCAGCTCTCATTTCAGTAATGGAGAATCCCACCTCGGATCGACATCGGCTGGGTGCGTCAACTCCATCCCTCTGATTGACATCTCTCTCTCTCTCTCTCTCTCTCTCTCTCTCTCTCTCTCTCTCTCTCTCTCTCTCTCTCTCTCTCTCTCTCTCTCTCTCTCTCTCTCTCTCTCTCTCTCTCTCTCTCTCTCTCTCTCTCTCTCTCTCTCTTCTCTCTCTCTCTCTCTCTCTCTCTCTCTCTCTCTCTCTCTCTCTCTCTCTCTCTCTCTCTCTCTCTCTCTCTCAATAGCATTTCTTCTCTTTGTTGTGTTTACAAGAGGAGTATAAAACCTACAAGCTGCATCTGACTTCCCCGTGACAATCAATCACAATAGAAAAACAAAATATGTGCAGATCTCTCTCACCCTTTTAGCGGCTCGCTGAAATATGAAATGTGGAGTGGCTACTCGTATCTGACAGGCACATGTTTCTGAATTTCCAACAGTGAAAGGCTGTGGTATTAAACTCTCTCAATTTTTATGACATCAATAAATCAAACTTAAGTCCCAAAAAGTATTTCACTGCAGGTGACTTTAGCTTGGCTATCAAACGGCCTCGGCTTTACCCTTTTTCTACCAAAACAGTAGAGTTGTCACACCGAACCAGAAACCGCTAAAACCTGTCTAACTTAGAAAAGCAAGTAACAAAATACAAAACAAATTCTTGCTATTGCCATTCTACATCTCTGAACTGGTATGTGTTCAGGCACTTTTGTCCCTGAGCATTAGACTGTGAATCTCAAGTACATTCCTTGGTGTTGTGATAATTAGCCCTGCTCTTTCCTCGCTCTATTTTTATCAATGCGCAGTCGGGTTGCCATGCTGAGTGCCGTCCTAGGGCGAGTCCATTGACACTGTGAGAGGCCTGGTAATCTCTAACTATATTAAGGATAATTTCTACAGTTAGAGAAAAGGAGTTACATAGTTCATTTCATTAGTCAAAGCAAAAACGAGTGGAGTACAACTTCTGCCCTCACACATTCCTAGGGGGATACACTTGTAATAAAAGATAGTTATGATACATTTTGTGAAACTATTTTTTTACCTACAATAATCCTGACTTGTAAAAAAAGTGCATACAAAAATATTGTGATCAAAATCTCTTAGGGTCAATTCACTTTTTTAAATGTAATTTTCAGGTTGTAAAATTGTACGGTTTGTATTATGCAACCTGTATCAATTGCGGTATCCCTAGCATTTTTTTTTTCTTTAACAAAATACAAAAGTATGCATATTATATTAAAATAACAGGATAAATATTACCTAAACCTAAAAAAAGGTTGGAAAAAAAGCTAATTTACATTTTTTTATTAAAAAAATAAATTTTAAGAAAATGCTACAAATGAAAAGGTTACTGTTTTTAAACTCTTTTGAAAAATATTTTTTCATACAATAATCCTGCAACTCAACAATATATAAAATAAAAATACAGCATATATATAAAGGGGGGAAACACCACAAATTTAAATTGCATATTTATTTTATTTTTTAACTTTTATTAAGTCTTTACTTTTTAATTTTAATTAAGTCTTTACTATAAAAAGGGCATTTTTATTTAGTGTTCAAAATCCACTAGAATAAAAAATATAAGGAAATGTTCTTATAAATATGTACAATTAAAGGGATCATACTATAATAATATCCTGTAAGTTTCAGAACTAAAAACTTCCTTGTTAGTTTTTATTGAAACCAAGCTCTGAAAACGACTTGTTTAGGAATGTGCCTATTTATGACATCATAGATAGGTGAAAGCCTGCCTCTGCAGAAGCAAATGAATGCCTACTTCATCATTGTTACCACTGTTGCCCCGCCCACTGATTCGCGCATGATAAGTAGTTGGTAAATAACGTACTTCATCATTGTTACCACTGTTGCCCCGCCCACTGATTCGCGCATGATAAGTAGTTGGTAAATAACCTACATGACGCTAACACTGGATCGAGCAACTAAGTGATAAACATGCCTTTGAAGAGTGCAAAATTATGTGAAGTGCCAGGCTGTAGAAAAGCACAGTCGCTGCTAAACCTTCTTTCTGATGCTGGATTTGCAGAGAGACTGAAATTAGACAGGAACGGCGCAACACACTTATGTGAGTAAAAACTTTTTTTTTTCTGTCAGGACCACTATCGTCAACAATGATTGACAATTAGCATATATTTTGCATTGGTGGTATGGTTCTGATCTGGGCAAAATCTCCCTGCGCATCCATTCAGCCTAGCATGGATAAGAGGAGAGAGAGCAGCGATAACCCCCTTAGGGTAAACAGAACAGAACCAACATAATGTATTGCAGATATCATTAATGTCAATATTTAATGTACAACATAATTCGGGAATTTAGGCTGATTCAAGGGGAATCAGAATGCCAAATCCTGACTGACGACAGGAGGAGCTGGGGATGGAGGAGGGTAATTAGCTCTGGAGAAACGTGATAGCTGCTGATAACACTGAGGAGTTTATACATGTATGCAGAAAGACATATATCAGCTGATAGTCAGCAGATGCGAGCTTGACTAACATGACCTGCTAGAACTAACACTACGCTTGATTTACTGTGTCACTATTGCTTTGTTACAGATTGTTTGATATGCACTGCTTATGTGTGTCTAACCAAAAATCACCAGTGACCAGTGATTTCTGATATGCAATGATTCATGTACAGTCAGATGTTTTTTGGCTATGTGTCAGTAAATCAAACCAGTGACTAAACGGTCAACCTCACATTGTTTCTCATTGTTAGTAGGATGAAAATAATCTATTATTAAACTGTGGTTAAATTATATATAGAAAGTGATTAAAGAAAGCTCCCTTTGCAATCGCTGGAGCTGTCAATCAAACAGCGCAAATGAGTTCTGGACTTTCACCAAAACTACTGTTAAAAGCAACAAATCAATTATTTACATTGTGTTTGCACTGTTAGTTATGATGAAAGCATTTGTGTAGGAATCGAGTTGCATTCATGCGCTCAGCATGCCTGTGATTGGCTGCCTGCTCATCACTGCAACCTTTCATGCCACAATCTAAATATAATGCCATAGATCTAAACATAATGCTATAATCAACACTTTTCACAATTAGTTAACCTTGAGAGCTGTAATAGTAAAAACTTGCTTAACGTTTTCGAGAGAGTTACACACGTAATACTTAGCTATTTCATATGCAAAGATGTCAGCCAATCACAGCAGTGGGCGTTTACACTGGAGTCTCACAGCAGACACGCCCCTTCAACAAGAGCGTTTAAATCAGAGGGCGTTTAAATCAGAGGGACGATTATCCCGCGCGCTTATCGCCAGCGTTTTTCACGATTCACACCCAAACGATTTTCACTGGTTATGCGCAGAGTGAACGTGCAAATTCAGTAGATGGCGCTCCCGGTTCACAAGGTGGTGCTGCACCACTTTACGCTTCTGACACTCGCTTGTCACAGAAGAAGAAGAGAGACAGTATTTACGTGCTTGCCAAAACCACACATTTTTTGCTAACTGGCAAGCAGCATTAGCAGCTCAACTTCTTCTTTGTCTACTTACTTCCTCTTCGTCGTATCAATGTGTGCATGGCAAGACCGTTTTGTGCTTGAGCGCCACCAAGTCGT
The DNA here is from genome assembly GCA_023566225.1 of Romanogobio albipinnatus. Classification (NCBI taxonomy): domain Eukaryota; kingdom Metazoa; phylum Chordata; class Actinopteri; order Cypriniformes; family Gobionidae; genus Romanogobio; species Romanogobio albipinnatus. The sequence continues at coordinate 11,718,329 of CM042259.1, read as the reverse complement.
GTTTTACTGTAACTTCAGCAGCTCCAGGCACGTGAACAAAAGAGCCGATCTCATTGGTCAGCCAGTTTTTAACGTGTCGCATAATTATTTTTATTTTTTTTAATGATGTGTTTACGGCTGTTGTTTTGGCCGTCGGTGTGCACAGTCACATTGGCGCCCTTTGTTTAGTCACGAGGCTTTAAACAACGGCGATAAACGCACGCGAAAATCGTGCCTTTTATTTCTAAATTATGAAATGTTTTTGTGTAAAAATCATACATCAAAACATAAACTAATGCAGTTCATTACCGCTTTAAAACGGTTGGGATATCTTTTGTATTTATTTCCTTTAGAGAGAGTTGATGCTTTATATTCCTCCCCACACCCCTTGTGATTTGCACCCTGCACTTAACTTTCTTTTTCTCTTTCTTAGTTTCTAATTTTCTGTCCTTGTGGACTGCACACAGGCTTAACTCATCAGAGCGTTTGTCCGTAAACCTGCATAACTGCGCTTAACGTAGCGAGATCCACCAGCAGAGAAGTGATATGTTTCCTCTCCCCCAGCACACATTACCTTTTAATAAGGCCTGCGACAGTCCTTTCCCTTATGATTTAATATTGAAGCACCACACACACATTCCCTTTTTTAATATTCATAATGTCTTTCCCTGGTCCCTGCATTGTGTGGCTCTGGCAAATGTAACAAATTAACGGCAGTGAAACCACAGTTCTCTGATGGTGTGGGATATAAACTCACCAGCGGCACATCCGAGAAGAGGCTTTCAATCCGCTCTGGCTAAACAACGCTGAAAACGGCAAGAGCACCCAGTGCGTGAACCCCTGTGGTCACATGAATTCTTAAAAGAAACAGTTTCAGAAGAGGAACATGCAGGAAGCACTCTTTTAACAAATCCTCGTGGTAGGGGGTTTACGAGGAGGCCTCGGGGGGCAGGAGCAGCAGGGGCGGCCATGTTGCGCTCTTGTCGAGATGACATTTCAAGGTGAGCGTTACCATTAACTCTACATGCTAATTCGTGAGACCGGCACATGCTGTCTAGGAGATTATTGTTATGGTTATCTTGGAGATATTTGTATGAATGCCTTAAAGGCTGACGGTGAGCGTGGGCAGTGTAAAATGGATGTAGGAGAGCGAACGTCAACGCTTCGGTGATCTTCTTTACATTGGTGGGCTATTGAAGGACATTGACAGAGAAAGTGCTGAACTGGAAAGCTTCACCTTCATGGTACAATCGAACACTGGAAATTAACATTTACAGGACGACTGCAGATGTGCTTTCAAATTGAAAGGTGCAGAAAGATGGTTGGCCTACCGTAAGAATTGTAACGTATCAAAACACCACCCTCGTTCAAATCGCACGAGTCTATGCGGAAAGCAAATTGAATGGAAACCTCCCAATAAATCAGCTAATATGAAAATCCAGAACAAGCTATTCAATGGCATTTATGATTTGATTGCTGTATGCATGATTTGCTCTGACTCTTGGATTCAAATGTTCCACCACAATCAACCAGAAGCAAACCAAATTACGCATAAATTGTAAAATGCAGTGGAATGGAAAGATGGCGTTATTAACCAAATTATGAGTTTAAGTGTGAGCTCATTAGACTTGATTAGAAACTCGGCTGGATATTAAGCTGTTTACCATGAGATACATCAACATTAGTCCTCAGTGTCTGAGAACATCTGCAAACTGGAGTTATTTACAAATTTAAGGCTCAGAAAAAGGTTTTACTTATTTTGTTTATATAGTAATATTTAGGGATTTTTATTTTATACAGTATATATATTGAATTGTTATTATTTTATATATTATTTTACATAGTATATATTTTTAATACAGTATATATTGAAAGGTGATGTTAATTCTTTTAAATACTTCTGTCCTATTTAACTTAAAGGTGCTGTATGTAACTTTTTTGACTGTACTAAAGCATAAAAATACATAATATGTTTGCAGATATTTAGGAAAATGTTGTTCACATACTGGTTTCTCAGAAAAATACTTCTACAGCCAGTTAAGATGATGATACATGGGGCAACTTTTTTGAGCAATGTTGCTGGGCAATGTTACAAAGCAATGTTGCTTGGCCACTTTCCCATTGGGAAAGGGCAACACATTTCTATCTGGATACTTTAGATCGGTCTTACCTGGTTGCCCGTTGACGGCAACATTGCCTAGTAACATTGCTCAAAGAGTTGCTCAATCACATGGCAGTTGCTTCAATGCATTTAGGGGTGTGGTCCTGGTCAAGACAATCTCCTAAACTCCAAACTGAATGTCAGAATGGGAAAGAAAGGTGATTTAAGCAATTTTGAGCGTGGCATGGTTGTTGGTGCCAGACGGGCCGCTCTGAGTATTTCACAATCTGCTCAGTTACTGGGATTTTCTCGCACAACCATTTCTAGGGTTTACAAAGAATGGTGTGAAAAGGGAAAAACATCCAGTATGTGGCAGTCCTGTGGGCGAAAATGCCTTGTTGATGCTAGAGGTCAGAGGAGAATGGGCCGACTGATTCAAGCTGATAGAAGAGCAACTTTGACTGAAATAACCACTCGTTACAACCGAGGTATGCAGCAAAGCATTTGTGAAGCCACAACACGCACGACCTTGAGGCGGATGGGCTACAACAGCAGAAGACCCCACCGGGTACCACTCATCTCCATTACAAATAGGAAAAAGAGGCTACAATTTGCACAAGCTCACCAAAATTGGACAGTTGAAGACTGGAAAAGTGTTGCCTGGTCTGATGAGTCTCGATTTCTGTTGAGACATTCAGATGGTAGAGTCAGAATTTGGCGTAAACAGAATGAGAACATGGATCCATCATGCCTTGTTACCACTGTGCAGGCTGGTGGTGGTGGTGTAATGGTGTGGGGGGTGTTTTCTTGGCACACTTTAGGCCCCTTAGTGCCAATTGGGCATCGTTTAAATGCCACGGCCTACCTGAGCATTGTTTCTGACCATGTCCATCCCTTTATGACCACCATGTACCCATTCTCTGATGACTACTTCCAGCAGGATAATGCACCATGTCACAAAGCTTGAATCATTTCAAATTGGTTTCTTGAGTATGACAATGAGTTCACTGTACTAAAATGGCCCCCACAGTCACCAGATCTCAACCCAATAGAGCATCTTTGGAATGTGGTGAAACGGGAGCTTCGTGCCCTGGATGTGCATCCCACAAATCTCCATCAACTTCAAGATGCTATCCTATCAATATGGCCAACATTTCTAAAGAATGCTTTCAGCACCTTGTTGAATCAATGCCACGTAGAATTAAGGCAGTTCTGAAGGCGAAAGGGGGTCAAACACTGTATTAATATGGTGTTCCTAATAATCCTTTAGATGAGTGTATATGACAATTTGAATATGTTTTTTGCTCGCTCTGTGGGTAAAAAGCATTTTTCTCCATTGATGACCATTCAAAAAGCTACATGAGCTGAGAAACTGCCATTGAAACGAATGGGAATGCTAACGGATGGCCTTCTCTAGGTATTATAGACCTTTTTGGAACCCACTAGCCCCAGAAACAGGTCAATAAAACATCCTATAAGTATTTTATGAGTATTTTACGGTCTCTTAAACAATCTAAAAGCATAGCTTTGGCTGATTTCCCAGTTAATGGACTTTTCTGTCTAGGAGGGCATATGAATATTCTGCCTCAGACTTAAAGATCATATAGTTCTTGTTATCTTCCTGCATGTACAGGCTCACTTCTCTTCATAACACATCCGCAGCAGTGAAAGCCAGCCAATTAAATTATATTAGAGGTCCCCAGGACTCTGTAAATAAATAAAGATAATTACTGGCTTAATTCACTGTTTTAATAAGTCAATTATTCCCAATTTTTTGCTGAGATAGAACATTTGACAATCGTGTCTAATGGAAAACTGTTACCAGGAAGAAATGGAGGCTGTTGTATTTGAATTGTGGCCCTCATGGGGGTCCGATCTAGTTTAAACGTTAAACATTAAATATATAAATCATCTATTCCATCCATTCTCCATCCATGCAGAAAAGAAAAAAAGGCTAAATGCTCATTGGCCATCTTTCACATCCCTTTGCCCAGCACAGCAGCCTTTTAAATGACCCGTGAGTCTTTAGAGGGCTGATTTACATACTGGATGCTCTTGAGAGTTGATCTAAAGCCAAACAGGGGCAAAGGTGACCGCTGAGTTGGTCAGCACGGTTTAATTAGATTTTCAAAACAAATTACAGCTTCTAATTGTGGTTAAAAAAAACTGGGTCTGGAGAGAGACAGAATGATTGAACCCAAATAGGGTGAACAAAGAAAACAAATACAGGTGTTCTCCACCGAGAGGCACGAGCAGGCAAGATACTGAATGATTTGGAGACTTTACACTGTAACATTCATAATTAGGTCGTCATGCTTCAAACTTGATCTGCAGTGAATGCTGGGAAATGGCGAGAGTGTTCATTTCGGCAAATTAAAGCAGCTCAAGGCTTCTAGAGGATTACTTAAAGTGTCTCCTTTCCACGGAAACTAAATGAATGAAGAGAGTCTTATTCGTAATTCATATTCGGTGGCAGAGTTTAATGATTTTTCTTTTTTCCTTTCCTGTTATATTTTAAATTGTTACCATAAGTCTTCCCTCGACATGACTTAATGTGACAGATCATCAATAACCGTGCTGCGTGACCGAGGGAAAAAGACCTTTGCATTACATTTTAATTCCTCCTGTGTTGTGTCATTTTCAGAAAGGAGAGAAAGGAGGGCGCTCAGGACTCCTATCTCAATATTTAACTGACCCTCCAGGGACACGGCAGCTGAAACAGCTGAAACTTTGACTTATCCATTTAAACAGAGCCGTTTTTTTTTTTGCTGGTGTCCTCTGGCAGCCCCTCGGAGGAAATGCTATTTTATCCTGGAACACACCTTTCTTGAAGTTCAAATCAATAATTCTAAGAATGTTCATTGATATGAAGTTCAAAATCATTTTAATCCTTCTATTGAGAATAAGCAGCCGGATGAATGATTCCCGAGATGAAATTCTCACTCTACACTTCTAAAACCCTATTCGGGATTAGTTTTCTGGATATATGTCTCTAAAGTAATCGTCTGTAATGTTTATCGTCAATTCATGCAGGATAAGTAATGTCTGTAGAAATTGCAGAGATGGATTGTGCCCAGGAGCACTGCAAATATTATAACACTTTTAGATATTTCAAAGTGTGGCCCCTCTACTTTTTGGGAAATAATAATTATATTTTAATATAGTTTTGCTGCTGTGCCAAGAAAGAAAATCGCAGTCGTCTACATTTTAAAGACTTTAAGACCAAGCAAAGCCTGGTAATTTACTATGGCTAGCGGTCACTTACCTGCTATTTAGCAAGGACAAATGTTAAGTCACCTAATTAATATTCATGAGCCGAGCTGATAAGGTTTATAATGTGTCCCTTTCACATTTCAGTTGCTACACCCCTGGGTGACGCTTTGCCATCACACATAACTGACCTATCACAAAAAGATTTTGCTGTGCTTATTAATTACAGGAAATAATAAATATGAACACATACACCATATTGCCAAAAGTTTACACGTCTGGCTTTACATGCACATGAACTTTAATGACATCCCATTCTTAATCCGTAGGATTTAATATGGAGTTGGCCCACCCTTTCCAGCTATAACAGCTTCAACTTTTCTGGGAAGGCATTCCACAAGGTTAAGGAGTGTGTTTATGGGAATGTTTGACCATTCTTCTATAAGCACATTTGTGAGGTCAGGCACTGAAGTTGGACTTGAAGGCCTGGCTCCCAGTTTCTGCTCTAATTCATCCCAAAGGTGTTCTATCGGGTTGAGGTCAGGACTGTGCAGGCCAGTTAAGGTCCTCCACACCAAACTCGCTCATCCATGTCTTTATGTACCTTGATTTGTGCAATGGTGCGCAGTAATATTGTGTAATGAACAGGAAGGGGGCATCTTAAAACTGTTCCCACAAAGTTGGGAAATTGTCCAAAATGTCTTGGTATGCTGAAGCATTAAGAGTTCCTTTCACTGGAACTAAGGGGCCAAGCCCAACCCCTGAAAAACAACCTCACACCCTAATCCCCTCTCCACTAAACTTTACACTTGGCACAATGCAGTCAGGCAAGTACCGTTCTCCTGGCATCCACCAAACCCAGACTCATCCATCGGATCCATCACTCCAGAGAACACGTCTCCACTGCTCTAGAGTCCAGTGGCGGCTTACTTTACACCACTGCATCCGACACTTTGCATTGCACTTGGTGATGTAAGGCTTGGATGCAGCTGCTTGGCCATGGAAACCCCTTCCATTAAGCTCTCTACACACTGTTATATCAGTGTACATGATTGTCTTTGCTTGATGCTTTGAACAGCAACTACGCTAATAATTTTCCTGTTCTGTTTTATCTCGGGACGTCCATCCCGAGGTAACTAGAGAGTCTGTCAGCTCCAGTCTGGATCCAGCCTCTCATAAAGACTGCAGATGACCAACACATGTGAGGAGACGATTCTAACTCCTGCGAGGACTTCAGATGATGCAGCTCTGCATCAACACGCACCCATGCTCGTTTCTATATACCCTAATAATTAACAACATGTATTCTTATTTCACTTATTTCTGTGCCTTAATTTAAGTATTATATTGATTAATAATACATTGTTAGCTAATCTGTGTGCTTTGTATATGTGCATTTCTGAAATGCATAACGTGGACAAATCCCTTTAAATTGTAATGTAGACTCATGCATTTTCTGTGAAGCTGCTTTGAAATGATATGTATTGTGAAAAGCGCTATAGAAATAAATGTGAATTGAACTGTTCTTGAGCTAATCTGAAGGCCACACAAAGTTTGGAGGTCTGTAGCTATCGACCCTGCAGGAAGTTGGTGACTTCTGCACAGTTACCCCTTTTCCACCAGAATGAACCGGGTTCTAGTGCAGAGCCAGTGCTAGTCCCAGTTCATAGTTGGTTCGACTGAGGAGCCTTCTAAGAACCGTTTGCTTTTCCACATGCTGAGAGCCACAACAGAGCCAGGTCTTACTGTATATGTATATGTCTCATCTTTCTCAGCAATGCTAGCGAGGCAGCGGAAAACACAAACACACCAGACTTGTTCGAGATGCATCGGCGCTGCGCAGACCGTTCCACGTATGATATAAAAAAAAACGCATGAGTGAATCAAAAGCATAAGGAGTCATATGCTCTCGCTGGACCACTGCGAACAAGCCTTCCATCAACAATGCAAACATTGCGTTACTATTGATTCACATGGCTTTACGATCATACATCGGCATCAAAACACAACGAAAACACAGCGAATCCAACACATTCATGCAGCTCGCCGTAATTTGTATAGATGGAGATTACAAACAAGCAGCAACTATTATCTCCATTAGCTGCTATTTAATGGCAGATCTCAAGTTTGTGTTCATCTTGTTGACCCCGCCCCGAGCGCCTGACGTAATCGGTTCTTACTTCTAGCCCAGCAAAGTTTTGGTGCTACTTAAGAACCACTTTTCCTGGCCCGGAGCTGGTGCTTTGGGTGTGGAAACACAAAGAACCGATTTGAAACTAGGCTCTGGCTCCGAACTAGCACCAGCACCAGCACTGCCATGGTGGAAAAGGGGTATGTGTGCCTCAGCATGCACTGACCCCAACCTGTGATTTTACGTGGCCTACCACTTCATGGCTGAGTTGCTGTTGTTCCCGATTGCTTCCATTTTGTTATAATACCACTAACAGTTGGCGTGGGATATTCTATTATTTCACAGGTGGCAACCTATCACGGTACCATGCTTGAATTCACTGAGCTCCTGTCCTGAGAGCGACCCATTTTTTCACAAATGTTTGTAGAAGTGTCTGCATGCCTTGATTGGTTCTTGATTTTATACACCTGTGGCCATGGAAGTGATTGCAACACCTAAATTCAATTATTTGAAGGGGCGCCCCAATACTTTTGGCAGTATAGTGTATTTAAGATTAACTAGCAAAATGCATTCAAATTTCTGTTGATATGTGCAAGGCTATAATTCTATATTGCACTCATAAATTGAAAATACTTCATGTTCTTAGTGCCTTTTTCTTTTTTTTTTGTTAGGAACATTTTTTACAATATACTGCCATTTCTCCCCATCACTTTGCTTCAATCATAAAATTATCGGATTGTGTACTTTTTGCGTTTTGCTAACCAAACGAGAACACAATCCTTTCGATCTCTTTTACACGAGTAACACATCTCAAACGCATTAAGGAACAATATTAAATTAATTTTAAAGGTTTTTTCCTAGTTCTCTTAAACTGGGTTTAAGGGTGTATGCCATGCAACATCTTTTCAAAAAGTCATTTTGAGAAGGTAATTTTTACTGGAACAGGTATGTGCAGTCTATAAAATGTCTCGAAAATCATCAGGGCTTCTCCGTAATTTTAATCGTGCTGAATCCGGATAACCCTCGTTTTGCGATTCACACATATGCAACTACAAGTGTTCACATGACTTGAAGAAATAACTCAAGAAACTAAAACGGGGGTTTTTGGACTTCTCGTAAAGCACTAATTGGATGAACAAAGCTTTCCAAGGTGGCATGCATTGCTTGCAGACCAGGAACAAAGTGTTGTAACTTGCAAATGATTCTCTGAGGATTGCTCATTTGTTTGCTTCTTACTGGGACTACAGCCCATGAACGAGGCAGTATCCAGACCACAACCGACAGGCCCACGTCTGCCCATTATGCTCCTGTGGCGTGGCCTTGTTGAGTAATTGCTATATTTCTGGTCAATGCTTCAAGAAACATATGTTCCACTCCACACTGCGAGACTCCTTGCAGGAGGCTAGTACTTTTTCAGCCATGTATAACGTGTCTCTTTTGACAAAGGGTCTTGGAGGATTCCACAGTGACCTACAGCGGAAATAATAGGACGTAATTCGAAATAATTGTTTTTTTTTAAGCCAGCATTTTTCAAAGCTTCAAAAACTTCAGTACTTCCACGATAGGCCCTTCTTTGTTTATGTCCTGGAGTTAGATCCAATTAAGCCGGGTAATTCTTGGCAGATGGCGGACAAGTTTAAAAAGTTTTGTAATAATTTTGCAAAACTGCTACGCTTTGTTGTCCTCCCTTTCATTTCCGGCCTTGGCTAATGAACCCAAACCAGACCCTCCCTAAAACAGATACATTTCTGCGCTTTCCTCTCCCTGTCCAAAGACAAAAGGCATGACCAATCATTATCCCTGTAAAAGTGTCTCTGTGGGACAATAACAGCGCCGGGGTCGACAGCAGGGTGCTTTCATGCTGATTATGAAAAGTGAGCTGTAAATATTTAAAAATTCTCAGCATCCCCAGTACTTTATTCAACCTTTCAGCTTCATAAGGTCACAGCTAATTTGCAAGGCATAAAAACGCATTTGGCAGATTTAACAGGGACGGGAGACGCACTGATGGCATAGCCAGGGCCCCGTGTTTCTTTGAGGAAGAGTTATTATTCCCATTAAGCCTGGCAGAACGATGAGGCCAGAAATTCGCTTCTGGTACGCCCCCATTGATCGCAGGCAGGAGAATGAGCTGCTAATGCATTTAGAGAAATAAAATCTGTTAACACTGCAGACGTTCAGCATTACAAGAGAAATTTGCTTCAACGGAAGGCATATGTGTGGTATTTTTTCACAAATAGCCAATTTCATCCTAGTCGAATCTGGATGAAAACACAATGCAGTTAAAGAATAATTCCAGCATAACCTGGTATAAAACTGGGATATCCTTAGGAATAGTAACATACTGATAACATACTGATGCAGGATAAACTTAAATCTTCTACAAAATCCCATGTTTAGTCCAAGTTATCCTCAAATTTAACCAAGTAAGTGACTTTGAAGATTGGAACTGTAATGTTATCATGAAACAATACAAACACAGCCATTTTTTTTTTGTGCACAAACTTTTCTCAAAGTTGCACCAACAGGGTTGTACCCCTCACAAGTGGCACAAAAATAGATAGACATTCAAACGACCTTTTGGAAAGTCCAAAGGGATTGATAATTTTTTTATATACACCTTATAAATCACACTGTCTATATTTAGCTGAAGCATTCATAAACAAGAAACAAAACAGACCCTGATACCGGACATCCACTGCAAGGATCTAAAGAACATTTATGTCACATGGTACAGATATGCCTCCAGGCTTGGTGTCTAGGTACCTAACTGATGGAAACCTTTGTCCAGATCCTCTAAAGATATAAACTCCAGGGTAGAGGATAGTTAAGGTGACAAAAGTTCGAATACATATTTACCCACCACCAAAAATTGTCCCAAACCCATATGCTGTTTTGACATTGTGATATATGACATTTAAGAACCAGCGGCAGGGCTCAACACTCACATTTGCGACTAAAAATAGGTGTGTGCAAACTGTACAATGTATTTAAAATGTGTGCAAAAGTACCCGCAGGTCATAAAAAATCTTAAATATCTTAAATGGTATATCAAACGTCTTAATTATTATTTTAAGAGGTCTTGAATTTGGGAATGGAAAAACGTGAATCGTGATACAGCCTAATGTGATTAAACTTCAAAAGGCTATGATTTCATTAAATAAATGAGAGCGGTAGCACTGCATGTTTCAAAGTCAAAATGCGTTCTACAGTCTTGTGGTTTAGAGCAGTTCGCAATCCATTAATACCATGCATTTTTACCAATACATTGCATGAGATCTACTGATGTTGAATTATGACAATGTTTACTTTATGGTGTTTATATTATATTATGTGGTAGATGGCTGTAAGAGAGCATATTCTATCTTTTCGATTGAGCAGCCGGCAAAATATTCACATTTTATTCAATATACTGTATAGCTTTTAGTAGTATTGAAGGGTACAATGGGGCTAAAGGCACAAATGTTTCACTCCTTTTCACTACTCCCATAGTGTATGACTGCAGAAAAAACGTTGAACATTTATGGAGCAACATATTTTGGGTGAAAATAAATCATAAAAATGTATTTTGTTTTAAAATCTATGAGGTGGCAAGAGGGGCCTTTTACCCCACATATAAGGTAAAAGGCTAACCAGCATGGGGCAAAAGGCACACAGAAGGGGCTTTTGCACTGGAGGAACCTTTTCATAGTCCCTAGAACTATTGGCGGAGGAACCCGGATTTTGGTGTGTTCGCACCGCAGAAACTAGGAATGATTTTAGTTCTCCAACTACTTTTGGGGGGACTAATTTAGCTCCTACTTCAGAGTAGGGTCTAACCCAGCACAATAGGAACTATCAGTGTCGCAAGTGTACGCTGATTGGCCGAACGCACACGAAACACCAGCACCTGCCATTTAAAAAAAAGTTGTGTACACACAGATTATAGCCTATATATTTACTCCAGAAACTAACTCTAAGGACATGGAAAACAGTGATAGATGGACCTCAACCTTTACAGCAACTATGAGGGGACCAAGGTAAACATGATTATGTATTTCTGCCCAGCGACATTGGACATCAACCACACGGCAAACGCTAATACTTTTACATATACTATCTACTTTCTTTGTATAACAGTTCTATCTGATAACATATTAGACAGGACTGTTAATACTAATGAAGATGGAGAACGTGAGAGCTGTGTGCTCAGGCTCTGGCATTTTCAACACCGTCAAAATAAAAGTCACTTCAGAGTTCCTACTGGTGGTGTGAATGCAACCAGGACAACGGCCCTAGGGAAACTCTTAGTTCTTAATTTTTTTTTTTATAATTAAAGTTAATACTTGTTCAAAACAATCACTTTAACAATATTTTCTGTTTAGTTTGATAAAAAAAATAATGAATTTATGTTCAATAAATAGGCTGTCAATAAAACATGGAAACGACAGAAACAAAATAAATTAACAAAGTCTAGATTTTGAAAGCATTGAAGGAGATCCCATAATTTAATATGGATTTTCAGTAGTAACAATAAATTATATTTTATTACATGATATTATATATTTTTAAATATGATGGTTTCATTATAAATATGGTGATTATCTCAACTTAATATATGATATTTACCATCTGAATCTAACCATGTCATGTCAACAAATGGAAAAGTCAGTCAGCTATTTATGTACTTACCATACTTTTACACATTCTTCCGTTATTGAAAAACTGTTGCTTTAATTACCTTGAACAAAACTGAAAATAATTAAATATTCAGTAATTTTAGCACGTCTCATTTGCTACTTAAAGGGGTAGTTCACCCAAAAATGAAAATTAGCCCATGATTTACTCACCCTCAGGTCATCCTAGGTGTATATGACATTCTTCTTTCAGACGAATAAAATCAGAGTTATAGTACAAAAGTCCAGGCTAATCCAAGCATTAGAACTGGATTTATAGTTGCTCTGTTTTTGAAGTCCATAAAAAGTAAATCTGTCCGTCAAATAACGTGCTCGACGCGGCTCCGTGGTGTTAATAAAGGCCTTCTGAAGCGAATTGACGCGTTTGTGTAAGAAAAATATCCATGTTTAAAACTTTATCAAGTAAACTTTTGGCCGACCGCCTTCTGTGGAAAAGTGTTGAATGTTGAAAGTGAAACTCAAGATGCGTACGTGACGTCATGATGAGCGTACCTGGTCGCGTTAGTCTTTCGATCGGCAGGGGAACTTTCAACAATTTTTCCATATATTGAACACGAAAGGCGGTCGGCCGAAAGTTTACTTTATACAGTTTTAAATATGGATATTTTTCTTACACAAATGCATCGATTCGCTTCAGAAGGCCTTTATTAACACCCCGGAGCCGCATGGAGCACGTTATTTGATGGACTGGTGCACTTTTTATGGACTTCAAAAACAGAGCAACTATAAATCCAATTCTAATGCTTGGATTAGCCTGGACTTTTGTAATATAACTCAGATTTTATTCGTCTGAAAGAAGAATGTCATATACACCTAGGATGACTTGAGGGTGAGTAAATTATGGGCTAATTTTCATTTTTTTATGAACTATCCCTTTAAATCTACAACATTTAAAAAAAAAACATAAAATATTAGCTCAAATAGTGCAGACTCAACTTCCGCGGTCGCATTAAAGGTGCCCTAGAATGAAAAATTTAATTAACCTTGCCATAGTTAAATAACAGGAGTTCAGTACATGTAAATGTACATGTAAAAAAGTCTCAAACACCATTGCCTCCTCCTTCATATGTAAATCTCGTTTGTGAAAAACACCACGGAAAAATAGGCGAATCTCAACATAACACCAGCAGTGATGCAATCGATGGGATCATTAATATGTACGCCCCCAACATTTGCATATGCCAGCACATGTTCACTGTCAGGCGGAACTGCGCAGCTGCCGTATCAACTGGAGTTCTGCAGCAGTAAGCCTGATGCGAGGATAGCGAACATGGCAGATCATGGAAACAAATGTTATGTTCCAGGCTGTGCAGGGGATGGGAAGACGTTTCATATTCTTCCCACAAATAAAACATGTCAACAGGCATGGTTGATGTTTATTTATAATCGGATACCGCAACAATTTAATTAAAAGTTGTTAGTTTGCTCAGCCCATTTCACCACGGACAGTTTTTCAAACCTGGGACAATATCGAGCAGGCTTTGCTCAGCGTCTGATACTGAAGAAAGGGGCAATTCCAACCATATACCTGCAAGCAGTAAGTGATTTTATCCACTTCTTGACTGTCTAAACCATTTCTGATTAAATCGAAAGTTTCTTAGAGAGACAACATTAACGATAATATTCCTGTTGTTGTCTATATCCAACGCAAGATGCTATACGGTAAAAATAAGATAATCCAAGTGGCTTACATAACTAAATAGTATGTCTAATGACAAAGGTTAATATTATTTCATGCCAGTGTTGTCATAAATTAGTAAATGCAACCATAGATACGTAACATACTATGTTAGTTTAGTTGCTTACACATAGCTCACTCGATCCTTCTAGCTAACGTCAACACCTCCACCATTTAAGTTGAAACGATAGTAATTTGATATTTATTTATTTATATTTTTGACAACTGAAGTATGATTATATACTGATTGATATATATAAGGTTGAATGCCTAATCTCTCCATCGTCAAGACGGTCAGTAAAGTTGTGCCTGCTATCATTGAGCCGCAGTGAAACAACCAATCAGAGCAGAACTCTGCATTAATATTCATGACCCTTCCAAATAAGGCAAAAATAGACCATTTCATCCTGGGGAAGACTTCTAGAGTTGTAAATGCACCTGTAAAACCGTAGCTGGACAATTATTGACCTTAAATAAGCCATATACCCTCTATGAAGATACCAGAGAACAATTTAAAATGTTGTTTCAAATCATTCTAGGGCACCTTTAAGGATCAGGCAAATGTCCATATGTATCTTAAAAAGTGGATGTTTTGGAAAGTGCTGGGCAAGTTTAAGGAGTCTAAACAACTTTTTAAGAGTTTCAGCAAAGGGGGCAAAAGAGAAAGCTCTTCTGTTAAGATTCTTAAATTCTCCTTTTGTGTTCAATGGAAAAAAAAAAACAGCATACAGGTTTGAAACGAGACTAGCGTGATTAAACAATGACTAATTGTTGATTCATACCTTTAATAAGATGTGTTGAAAGAAGATAAAGACACAAAGGGCTCAAGCTGTGACAGTTGAGATGCTAGAAATCATAGTTACAACACAAGTGAATGGTGAATGAAAGACATGGGAACTAAACAAGGTGACTGTAGGGTGCAAAAACACTCCTCTCCAGACGTCCTTGGAGCTGCAGACTTGAGTCAGAGGAAACCAGCTTGGGGAGAAGAAAGAGAGCTATAGGCATGGAGAGGAAAGAGCTTGAGGGAGACGAGGAGGATGAGGAGGAAGGGCAGTGGGGTTGTACAGTACCTCTGTTACCGGTGACAGCAGAATTGAGATTCTTGGAGTCTAAGGGACCTGTAGTGTCTGGGAGGGTGGGTGCAGGGGAGGTTGTGGATGGTGACGGTGTGGTGGGAGCATCTGTCGTATACGCAACAAAAAAACAATGACAACAAACATGTAAACAGAAAGGGATGGACAAAAGACAAACAACAATGACAAGGGGGAAGAAAACATTACCATAACAATGGAACAAATGAAACACAATAGTTGTATGCTGACATAATGCAAATAAAAACGGATGGGTTTAATTTAATAATGCACACATGAATAAACTATTGAAAAAACAGCATGTACAGAACACCTGACATTCCAGAAATGCCTTTCTTTCTTTATGATGTTTATGGATAGTGGGTTTGGTTTGTGTATAATATATTAAGCCATTCTAGACGATAGCAAAATGACAGTTTTGCTCACAAAATGGTAGAAAAAGCAAGCCTTACGCAGAGAGAAAAGCATCAATATTTGATGAACTATCAAAAGCGGTCTGCACTGCTGAAATGCTGGATAAAATGTGGAGAACAATCAGCATAACAAGCCTTTTGCTCCTAATAATATATCCTTATATCAGGGCAGCTAAGAGCTAGATATTATCTTTAAAAATGTAAAAGAGCAGATGCTACTACAAAAACTGATCAGTCTACACCTGCCATTAAACATGTGCTGTTTTATCATATTGTATCTGGATATTTAGCTTTACACATTGCATTTCACTGAGTCTCTATTGTGAATGGATAGAGATCTGATCACACTTAAAGGGATAGTTCACCCCAAAATGAAAATTACCCCATGATTTACTCACCCTCAAGCCAACCTAGGTGTATATGACATTCCTCTTTCAGACGAATACAATTAGAGTTCTATCATAAAAAGGCCTGGCTAATCCAAGCTTTATAACGGCAGTGAATGTGAACCCAAAATCTGCCCAAAGAAGTGCATCCATCCATCCATTTTACTTTATAAGGTTTTAATGGATATTTTTCTTACACAAACGCATCGCTTTGCTTCAGAAGGCCTTTATTAACCCTACGGTGCCGTGTGGAGTACGTTCATAATGGATGGTTGCACTTTTTTGGTCTTCAAATTTTGGGTTCCCATTCACTGCCATTATAAAGCCTGGATTAGCCAGGACATTTTTTTTAATATAACTCCGATTGTGTATGTCATATACATGGCTCAAGGGTAAGTAAATCATGGGGTAATTTTAATTTTTGGGTGAACTATCCCTTTAATTGCAATATATAAGTAAAGGGGGGCAGGCTAAAATGTGTTTACGTAAAAGCAAACTTCACTCATAATTTCAAGGTGCAGTTTAATTAGAGGGATTTATGCTTTTAAAACAGCAGGCATCATTTAAGCCTCTTGAATGTGATTCTGGTTCAACAATCAGTGTAATTCTGGCAGCCGTCATGCATGCATAAAGCATGTTTAGCGCAGTGATAGGGACAGGAGAGGAGAGTTGGGCTCAAGTTGATAAGCTAAATCACCAGTCTGCCTTCATACTAATGGACTCAAGCAGACAAGCAGAGTAATCCAGCTGATAGCTCAAAATTGCACAGAACCTACCAGCTCTTCTTAACTAGAAATTAGACAGTGCACAGGTTCCAGGGGCAGACATTAGTAAACAGCAGCTCACGGCTAGACTTGTGCATTCTCTGTGAAAATGTAAGTGATGTGAAACTCAAGGCGTTGCTAGGCTGTTGCTAATGTGTCCTGGTTTTTTTTTTTTAAACCCAGTCTGATCTGCCGGCAATTTGATTTCGCCCTGCAACTCTGTCTGGAAACCTGGCTTATCCAGACTGGCTTATCCAGCTGGCGCGCTATTGGCGGGTTTAACACGATGACGGATAGAGAAGCGATGGGTCGTTGCCTGTTGATCACACCTCTTGTGGTCTAATTGGTTGAAGGACTATCCGATTGCATACAGAGTCATTTGAATTAGGCTCGTTTATCACGCCTCTTGTGGTCTGATTGGTTGAAGGACCAATTGCGTACAGAGTCATTTAATTTATGCTCGTTTATCACGCCTCTTGTGCAGTAGAAAATACATAGCAGACTCCCTAGGCCAATGTTCAATCTTAAATTGAGCTTGGTCTGGTGATAGCTAGACAAATTTTTATTGGCTTTCTATGAGATTTGTTTCAGCTGTTTTATTGTCCAATCACTTTTTAAGATTTGAGATATCGTTCACATTTGTAGCATAAATAGTGCAGGATGACGTACACATCAAACTTTAATTCTTTCAGTACTGAAAAGTGTTTGTTCATATTCATAGGTTAGGAATATCAACAAAAGCCTAGCTCTAAGTAAGAGTGTAAAGGTTTTGCCTTATCGTCCTCTATTGTTGGCTGGAGCCTTGAGAGTTTTAAAAAAAAAAAGGATTAGACAAAGTTTATCTTTGTTTCCAAAGAACATTATTCATAATGCATTTATAATAAACAAATAAAAGATTTTTCCCCCTGAAAGTGAATTAGCACATAACAGTATATTTATGCCTGGGGATATGGAGAAACACTTCAACCATACTGAAAAAAATCGGTATCATTCTAATAATAAAATCCTGTGCGAAATCACTTGCTCTAATGAAATTATCCGGTACACGTTCAGCATTAACATATACATAGAGTAGATGATAATTTCTCAAGAGCAAGTCCTTTGGCACAAGATTCTATAAATAATTACTTGCAGATGGCAGGGTTGTAAGCATTTCTCTATATGCTTGAAGTGTTTAAGTAATGTTTTGGATGTCAAAATAACAGAAGTAAACCATTCACTGGCTGATTTCTTCAAAAAGTATTAACACAGTCTCTGTTGCTTTCAAAACAAGGCTTTGTTCCTTTCAGCCCAACATAGCAACAGTAACTCAACCAATAGGGTGAGTTTGGGGCGTGGCTATTGATTTAATCAACCAATGGTAGATAGCAGTGTGTTTGGGAAACTTTTAAAAACATTCATTATTTTGACTGTTTGATGAGCTAGCAG
Source organism: Romanogobio albipinnatus (assembly GCA_023566225.1). Classification (NCBI taxonomy): domain Eukaryota; kingdom Metazoa; phylum Chordata; class Actinopteri; order Cypriniformes; family Gobionidae; genus Romanogobio; species Romanogobio albipinnatus. Next base: position 11,700,469 of record CM042259.1, on the reverse strand, counting down.
AAAATTTTGTCTGTTTTGATGAGCTGCAGAAATTCACCTTTAAAAAAACTATATAACAGAAATTGTGCTCATTTTAAAAGTACAGCTTATGGAACTGGCAGATCATGAGATTTTGGCTTTTGGTTTTTTTAGTCAGGGGATATAGAGATTTATTAAAGTGTTCAAACCTGTTCAAACATTCTAGATACTATTGGCCTGCTCTAATATCTTATTTAAATGTCATGGCCCAATTTTAATTAAGGGTGAGATTTGAATAATAATATTGACTATACCTCCCTCTCAAGTACCCCACTGACATGGCAGCCCTCTGCCAGGAATATCAAGCATTCGGCTGCATATTGAACAGGTAATATTGCGTTTTGAATTGGCACAATACAAGATAGGTGATCTGATGAAGGACAGTGACCATTATATTGCTCCAGGTTTTGTGCTAATCACTGATGGAAGGACAGCATCATGTTTTGCCATTTAAAAAGACAGTAATGAATTCAGACATGGTGCTTTATATTTGTGACATCCAATTAGCTTTTTATTCCTACAGAGAAGGTGTCAGATTTATAGTATCAACATCATTAAAAGCTTTGGTTCTCCTTGTTGTTATAGTGTCCTGACATTTCAATGAGCCACTGACTGGACCCCTACACTGCACCATAACGGCTAATTAAATCTTCTTAAGATGGCCTGTGGGAGGATACAACAGCCGGGGTAGAAGGAGAAAGTGAGAGAAAAGAAACTTCTCGAACGGAGAAGCTGAGGAAGAATTTTCCGGACTTGAGGGGTTTAGTGTCAAGAAGGCAGGGGAGACTCTTCCGCTTGATGCTCACAGTCATATTTGTTCTTAGCCTGTGAGCGTTTCCGCACAACTGCCTCTGATGAAAGCGATGGCAGATGTGGACGCAGTGTAGCCTCTGAACCTCAGGGTGTATCGAGACCCATCATGATTTACTGTTATGCTAAGTGGGTGAAACTCATTCTCTTAAGCGAAGTCAGAGAAAGACAGAGAAAAGTGGGTTGCTGCATTTGAACACATCTTTTGTGCAATATTTATGACGCAGAGGTGATTATCTTTGGAAGATTTTCACTAAATTAACAATTAAATGCATACCTCGGGTCTTTAGCGACCTGGGACGCCATTCACTACCCATTCACTACCTTTTAAAGTTAGACATCAACCTTCTTAGTATTCCTCAATCAAACATTTCGAATGCCTAAATTCAAATTGAATGCCTGTTTTTCCACTATTTTTTTTGGTCAAAATTGTATAGGGTTGCTAAAGACCCGAGGTGTGTAAGATTGTACATTTTTTTCTGCACAATTATAAATGAATCTATAATGACGAAATAAGTGCAATTCACCTTTATTCCACAAGGTGACAATGTCTGCTATGCAATGATGCTTCACTCATAGTTACCTCAGACAGAAAACGAAACAATAATAATTATAATCTGCAAAACTTGAAATGGCTCAGTGATTTACTGCAGAGCAAGTACTGAACACATTAGTGTCAATGTCACTTGATGATGGATATGGTCAAGAAGCTGTCAGTGATCAAAATATTTATTTTGAAGACGTTGAGTTTTGAGAATATGCCAGATGCTGAATGTACTGGGAAATGAGATCTGACGAGGACAGTGATGATGGTATAAAACATCTGCTCAAACTGAACCCTTCCAAGCTCCAAAAGGTAACGAAATATGTTTTATTTTATTCTTCTGTAATTGTTACTCTAATTTTAGGAGTTTCATATTATCGCGACAGGTAGAGATCTATCCATGTTAGATATAGATCCGGGTCGCTAAAGACCCAAATATGAAAGAATGTTTGGCGAAACAGTCATGTACTTAAGGGTGAAAGGAATATTTCACCCTTATTTGAACATTCTGTCATCATTTACTCATGTCGTTTCAAGTGTGTAACACAGAAAAATACTAGCTTTTGCCCATATTATGAAAGTCAATGAGATTCAAGTTCCATAAAAACGTCATAAAGGTAATATGAAATTAATCTTCTGAAAGAATACAATAATTTTGTGTGATGAACCACAGATTGAAATTTAAGTCTTTACTTACTCTCAAAACACTGGTAAACTCGCTTATACAAGGACTACATCAAATATGGCGACACAAAAAGTTTTGGGTCCCATTGACTTCTATAAAATGGATAACTGATAACTGACAAAATAACTGATATCTTTGAAAATATCTAATTTTGTGTTCTGCGCAATAAAACATCATGCGAGTTTTGAAAAACATTAGGTTGAGTAAATCTTTAAGATAGATATTGTTGCTCATCCGTCCCTTAGGTCATTTTGACCCAAAATTTATTTTTGAAAACAAATTGTGCTCATCGGAATGGTCCAAGACCTTAGGACTTTTGCCTCACTTGAATCACGAATACACACATACAAATTTACTGGATCCGAGGATGTGGTTGAAATTAAAGTAAATGAATGTACACCTAAAAATGATTTTATTATGTCTACATGTGTATCTGTAGAAATAAACTCAAGAACTGACTTTAGGACCCAGCGGAACAGCTCATTTGCTCCATATAGAGCTATAAGGCCATCTAGTGGCAAGAGTCATGACATATCATGTTATATTATTTATTTCCACAAGATGTCGGCAGCGACACCCAATGTGAAGTATTCTGAGCTGAATTAACAGGGTTATGCATGAAATGTTGAGTTATTTTGAATGCAAGGGACTGCTTTGTTACAGTGCGAGGGACGAAAGAGGGTTAAACCAACAATTATTTCAAAACATTGCAGCTTTCAAGTGCTTCAAAATAAAATGACAGTTATTAGCAGGGTAGAAACGTAGGTTTGATTAGCAATGCAGATGCTTTCTGCAAGGTCTGTGTTTGCTTAACAGACATGCTACTCTGTCACTCACCATAAATAACCAGCTTATATTCAGCGTGACTGGTGCCAAGGTGATTGGTGGCTTCACAGCGGTAGGTGCCGTTGTCTGTTTTGTTAAGCGACGTGAAGGTGAGTTCTCTTCCTTCGACAATCATATGGTCCAGGTCTGGCAGCTCTCCTCCGTCTTTAGTCCAGAGTACTGGGTCTGGCCTGGTGAAACACTGAATTTTAGCTTCTAATAAAAAGCACACTCACCTAAAAAGGTCATATTATATCAGTAGTTTAGTGTTTTTTTTTTTTTTTTTTTCGATAATTTTGCACTTTGGGATCTGCAGAGCAGTAGGTGCTACACACAGCCAGAAACAACACAAGGTTTGGCATACATAATAGCATCTATTCGTGTTCCTCATTCTTACACCAATGCATCTGAACACCAAAAGGTCTTAAAAGATCAAAACTGGATTCCTTATGATATTACCCTTTTAATGCTACAACCAATGAAAAACAACACCACAAAGTTACAGCAATGGTTTTGAGAATACAAACTTCACAGAGAGAGTTTCGAAATTTTCAACTTTAGCTTCAACTTTAGTTTATCAAAGATTTGTCAACATTTTTCTTTGGAAATATTAGAAAGTATTGGCCTTATTTTAGCTTCACTTGTACCAACAGATAAGAGCTTCTTAATGTTGTTTTCCATGCGAATTTATGGTTATTTATTCATAGCTGTTTAATTTCAACAGAATCAAATTTATGAGTCATCACATTAATTCAAGCATGTAACACAGAAAAGCCACTAGCCGTAGGCCTGCCCACAGGGCGATTTCTCCTTGGTGCTGTAGATATGCAACATATCTTCCCAAAGCTCTTTGCAAACATTTATCATTCAGCGAGATGCTGATAAATTGTGGATGCTTACGAGGGGTTTCCTTGAGGTACACATTCCAGTTTCAGGTACTGCCCCTCCTGTGGGAGGGTTGCGGAGTGCATGATGTTTACAACGGGAGCATCTATGACAGAGACAGAGTGACGAACAGAGAAATATTGTTTCAGACAGCAGCATCCAAGCGGAGGAATGATCAAAAGGTAAGTGATGTGATATGACGTTACTCAGGCTCAAATGCTCCACTGCATCTCACTAGATTGATTAAATGTCAAAGCTTCAAAGAGAAACTCGAACTGGTAAATGACATTTGTCTATAATCACTGTGCATAATTTTGGCTTAACCACCATATATTACATTTTAAAAATTGCCGAGATTACTTTTTATAGTAACTTTAATAGGTCAACGCCCAATGAAATCAAAATTAATGGCATTTAGTATACGTCTTTTAGCTTAATGACATTTAACATATATATTTTTTAACATTTAAAGTCTCTCATTCGCGAAAAGGAATTTTCCCTTTAATATGTCTGGTCCAAACTTCCTGTTTCAATAGAAATGTCATCATAAGACAAATTTCTCTCAATCATTTTCATGGGGTCATCATTTACTCACCCTCATGTCTTTCCAAACCCGTAAGACTTGTTCATCTTCGGAACACATACAGTATGAAGATCCTTCCATTGACAGTCTAAATAACTACCACTTTGACACTTTAAAAAGTTCATAAAGAGATCGTAAAACTAATCCAAATTAATTGAGCAGCTTAGTCAAAGTTTCCAGCAGAGACACGACCGCTTTCTATGATGAACAGATCTAAATTAGGCTTTTATTCACATATTAACTGAAGCTCAAGCATTCTCGTGTTGCATGTTTTCAGAATGCAAGAACCAATGAGGTTTGTTCTCGTGTGTCAAACAAGTATTGAGCTTCTGTTTATTGATGATCAATGTTTATATGTAAATGAAAGCCCAAATTCAATCTGTTCATCATATGAAGCAATCGTGTCTCTTCAAAAATTTTGAACTAAACTGCTCTATTCATATAGACTGGGTAAACCCAGCCTGATCTGCTGACGATTTGGAAACCTGTACATTAATTTCTACTGCTTCTGTCACACTTTTGCGGGAACCAATCACAGACTGGCTTATCCACCTGGCGTGCTATTTGCGGGTTTAACACGATGACGGATAGAGAAGCAATGGATCGATGCCCATTGATCACACCTCTTGTGGTCTGATTGGTTGAAGGACTACCGGTATCCAAATTGCGTACAGAGTCATTTGAATTAGGCTCGTTTATCACGCCTCTTGTGCAGTAGAAAATACAGAGCAGACTCCCTAGACCAATGTTCAATCTTAAATTGAGCTTGGTCTGGTGATAGAAATCTCTATCAGAAATCTCTCAGATCTTAATAAAAACATTTTTTTTTAATTTGTGTTCTGAAGATGAACGAAAGTCTTATAGGTTTAGAACGACATGAAGGTGAGTAAATGATGACAACATTTTCATTTTTGGGTGAAGTACCTAACTCTTTATGGTTTACGGTAAAGTTCGTGGGATGTTGGCTTGAGTTAGGACCCAGATGTACTCACAGTGAACTTCCAAAACCTGCGTGGTCTCTTCGTGGGTGGCTGTAAGGGCCTCATGATCCACTCTACAAGTGTAGGCCACACCGTCATCCTGCCGGTCCACCTGGAGCCGCAGGGAACTCTTCACTGTGAATGTCTTGCCACTGGCATTCACCTCTTTTGCACCTGAGAGAAGTGGATAAGAAATAACAAACAGCATAACAAAGATGAAATGTGTTTCAGAGCTTCACATACATTACAGTCAAAGTTGTGAGAACTTGAAGTATTGTGGAACACGGGGGTTCAGAAAGATGCACCACTCTTTTTTTAAGACTTAATGTTTCAATAGAAAACTTTTGTTTTGTGAAGCCAGTTGAGTTGCATTCATTATTTCCACCCACTGACGCACATCACTGTGTTTGGATTCTCTTGAATCCTGCCTCTATCTTTTCTCACATCCAGGACTGGATAAAACTGGTAAAAGTAAAACTAAGTCTTATCTGACTCTCTCAAAGGCGAAAATATTGATCCAATTCTTGTTTTTCTGCATTTAACGGAGCTGAATTCTCATAGCAAATGAAGCAGGGTTTATTTTTGCAGTTGTGACAGGTTAATTTCATTGGCTTAAAAAAGTAATTCCTCATTGAATGTTAATTAAATTAGCCTACATTTTCTGCTATAGAATTAGTGTTGATGTATAGTTTTGCACATGAGACATTTATCAGAGTAAAGCAGCTCCCCTTATTTTCTCCTGAAAACTCCATTAGTTGAACAACAGATTGTGTTTTGTTTTGTTTGCTCCAATGTGTTAATGGCTTCTGCATTTATAGGCTTATGCTGCATACGCTGCTGTCTAGTAGCACTGACGATACAAACCCAGGGCAATTACTCCACTGCATCTCAATGAGCTTAAAAAAATATGACAAATTTCTCATCAAAAGGATATTATTACATCTTTAAGAGTGTAAATTACCATTTCCGTATTGTCAGAGTTGTTCAAATAAATGTAAGGACCACAGAAGATGCACATTTTATGCAACTAAAGAGAATCCACAATCAAGTTCCCAAGTTAAAAAAATGTGTATCTAGACCTAGGCACTAACATACACCCAGTGCAATGCGGCGCCAGGCACAATTGTCTTTTGCTAGTATCAGCCCGACACAATTATCATTTCCACGTCCTGAGCCACGTTGTTTAAATAGAAAATGCCTTTGCGCCCATGGACGGGCTGGTCTGAGAACGAGGTGTGTTCAGGTGCATTGTTGACTCGTTGCTATTTTGAGGAAACTGAAATCTGGTCTATGTTATTTAAAGAGCATGTTAGTAATATGCGCCTATAGGCGGGTCTATAACATGGATACACTTTGCTTATTACACAGTCAGGGCAGCAGCACACAAACATTTTTAAATATGAAAAATCAAAGAAATCAAGCCTTTAATTCAAGGATTCAAGAAATGAAAGCGTTCAGTCTTTCCACTCGCAAATTCCGCGATGTAAATAGCGAATCCGCCATGGCGCAAGTGCAACTGGCTTTTAAAGGGAATGGGAGATGAGACTCGGATTGGTTTATTGCATGTTATGCCCAAAACACACCCATTACTCATTAAGAAAACAACTCTTTCAAACCATGTGCCGGGCGCGCTGACCATTTTTCACTTCGTAAAAAACATGTTCTGTGAGAAAGGCCCTTTAAAAGAAATGGTTCTATGGAACTTTAAAGGGTTCTATAACTCAAATCATTCTTTGGAACCTCTAAAAGTTTCCCTTTGCACTCAAAATATTGAATCTTTTAAGGATTTCAAAACATGGGATCGAAACATACAACGTAGGATGCATGATCTAAATCTTCAACATCGTATTTTTCTGTATTTTAAATAATTGTAACATTGTTGTTAACAAAACACAAAGGGAAAAAGGGAATGAATTAGTGCATCATGCAAATCATGTTTTGTTGATTTGTTTTTGTGGATTCAAAGGCAAAATCACAAAAGACTTCACTCCTTCCAAAACCTTCAGATTCAGGTCCAACCATAAGGTACAGATCCACACAATTCTCGCCTATACGAATCCTCTTATTCTTTCTCTCTTTCCATTTGCTCCCCCTCACTTTCTCTGCTCCCAGCATCACTCCTGCTATCACTGCCAAGCTGTCAATCAGTTTCCTCTGGGGGTGTCGCCACCCGCTTAGGAGCATCTGAGCATACAGAAGATATCATTTAGAAACCTGAACACACACACATTATATATATATATATATATATATGCTGAGAGGAAGGTACAGTTCTATGGGTATTCTTTCTTTTCTCTTGCAGTCAAGAGGTTGGGGGTAAATTTTTATTCCAGATAAACAACAAACAGACTGTTAGTCTGTTCATAAGTGCATTCAGATGAATAACACTTTATATGGCTGTGAACAGAGCAAGAACATTTTCATTTGAAAATAGACAAACACTCTCAGCAATTAGATGTGAAAAGTTTATTCCAACCCATGGCTAGAACCAGTGAAGATTCCCAGCATGCTTTTAAAGTTTCTTTAGATCAACTTTACCACATGTTACAGTTGGAACTGTGGCAAGTGGTGGACTTCTGAAATGTGGAAGCAAAGTCCCATTGCTGAAATGTAAACCCTAATGCTCAAAATAATTAATTGGTTTGAGTAGGGTAAACTTAAATTAAACAAATGAGTTCAATCAACTTATGTTTTATGAGTATATAGAAATTTCTTTTTCTTTTGAGTTCACAAAACGTCTCGGGTTATGACTGAACACTTGTTCCCTGAGAAGGAACACTGCATTGGAACGGCACTATGCTAAGGGAGCGTCCCCAAAGTGTCGTTCCGACGCAGTGTGAGTTCCCTCAAAAGCGATCTGACACATTTTTTTTTGGAGTTTTATGAACTTATTTCTTTTAGTTTAGACAAATTTAAATTTAACTGAAACTGGGCTGGGTTTTTATTTCCCAGCATGCTTTGCATGGCACTGAAAAGGGAGAGTAAATGCTAAACTAAGTGTTATATAATGTTTTTTTGTGCAAGATTAATGAGTTAAGTTGGAAATTTAGTAGTGTTTAATGTTTAGCTATGCAATTTTTCTGCAAGAGTTTCTGTTTTTGGGTTGGTTACCATCAGGGTGACAAGTGGAGCATGAGCTTAATTTGAGAACAGGTATGTTGAATGTACTGCAGTACAATGAATGCAGTACTCATTCAACAATTGCTATGCTCTGCTAATTCTATTGTTACTAATTCGTAAGTTAGCATTTATTGAATTAGCTAGTTAAAGTTAGACAAGTTTCCTTTTAAGTGAAATGTATGAGTTTTGAGTTAGCTTACTTAAATATTTCAAGTTAAGAGCAATTAAAATGCATGAGTACAAAATAAAAACCTGATAGTTGTGCTTACTTAAACTTTGATTTATAAATCTTAATTTGGTTTTACAGTGTGCGTTTGAGAGTTTTAGTCCAATGAAAATTAATCTCCTTGTTATTTTTAATAAATATAGGTGGTTTCCTGGTTCATAGTAAAACAATTAAGATTGTGGGTTTGATTCTCAATACCAGCAGAAAATGATTGAGCAAGGCACCTAACCCCCAATCGCTCCCTGAATCCCACAACAAAAATGAGTGTGTGTGTGTGTCAATGGTTTGCAGTGTGTGTGTGTTCACTACTCACTACTCCTAATATGTGCACAAACTTGGATGGGTTAAATGCACAGGACAAATTCAGAGTATGGGTTACCATACTTGGCCTTCACGCCATGTCACTCACTCATAATCACTTCTCTCACAATCATGCCTCACTCTAGGATCTCAACAAAATGAGAACGTCATCTGCTTTCTACTGATTTGATTGCCGAAATATATTATGCCCATTCACCTACATCATCTATTTATTTATCTACTCATCCATTCACTCAACTATCCTTCCATCCTGTAGAAAAAAAAAAAAAAACAGCTTAATGAGGGTTTGTTGCCACTGTCTACTTCAATTGTCCCTCTCAGTAAGTTAGTGAGTGAGAGGGGAGAGATTTGCTAGCAGACAGAATTGAAATTAAGGTCAGCATGTTTTACATGAATATTTATGAAGGCGAACCAGTAATAGAAACATTATCACAGATGCTCACTCACCAGCACACAAGCTCACATTTAATGCACACAACAGCATTAAAACTGTATCTAATCTTTATTACACACACATCAGCACGTGTAATTACATACATAGTTGGACGCCATTCGACGTGGCACAGTTTAATGTGAAATATCACTAATTTCGGTTTTAAGGCTGAACGCTGTGCTCCTTCTGGAACCGGAATGTTTTCCTGGAACTCTGCGATAGCTACGGCATATGGTGAGCCCAGAGAGCAGCGAGAACAGGAAAGAATAAAACGTGGGGTAAGATTAGCATTTCATTTTAGCTGTGAGCAGTTCTGAATTCAAATGCTGTTTTCCACCTAAAAGGGAGGTATTTAGAACAACAGGAGGCACAAAGGTGTGCAGCTCATCTCCGCCGCCTCTACCCCATTTTGCAAGCCCATTAGCGAGTGTGCAAGAGGGATATAAAAAGAGAAAATGAAAAAGATAGAGAGGGGGGAGAGAGCAAAAGCGTTCTTTATCCGATCACCGCAAACTGCTCTCAGGCTAAACACAGTGGTCATTCCTAGTGGATGGAGGATATTTATTCGTGTATTTGAAGTTGGCTGTCGGCTGTTTGTTTGCATGGCACAAGCTTCAATTCAAGGTAGCGGTTTCTGAATTTCCTCACAAAAATTTGTCAGTTTGTGTTTATTTATGCGGCATAATCTTCTGCCTGTGGTGAGAGACTCTGGAGTTTCTCCACACGTGAGTGGAGCTCTACAGCGAGCGTCTGAACGCCCATCTCATCTATCTACCGCTAATCCTAATGTCCCAGAGACATGAGAACCGATAACGACAACATTATTTCAACAAACTCCCCCAATACCCAACCAGGATCACTATAAATATCAGTTACTCATATTGCACGGCTCTCCGCCATGGCTCACTGTTCAAATATCCTTCATAAATGGTCAGTGTGGGTGTCAATGTAAAAGCTCCTTCTGGTGCCATGCAATTTTATCTCTCTAATCCACACAAACAGTCTCCCTGCTGGCAGTTCTTTCACTAGGGTCAAATACGCTAGACTGAGATGGGATTTGTTGATGCGATTGTCTGAGCCTGGTTGGAATTAATGATCCTGTTCCGACACACACACGCTGTCTGACTGCTAACAGTGTGATGATATCACCTCCACTAGGACGCAACCGCACATTCACAGGATAAGCTGTTTTTATCAGTGTCATTGCTATGGACTTGCCACAGGTGACAGAGACACACTTGTAGGTACAAGCCCCTCCCACAATGTGTTCACAGCCACACCCTGTAATATGTGTGAAGCCCTGCTCAGTTGCTTACCCGGCCAACAGTTATCTGTTAACAGACGTAGGGTGCATTTCTCAAAAGTATTGTTCCATCCTTATCACCATATCAACATCTGCCGCTGTTTACACCTGGTATTAAGATGCGTTTTGGTCGATAAGATCACAAGTAGACGAAGGAGACACATTCCCATTTACACCTTGTGTTTGAATCTGTCTCTTTTGTCTACTTTCGAACACTTCTGTCCTGATTTATCCTAGGGAAGGGTCTATGGGCGGGTCAACGTATGGGCCTTTTCAGATCTTTCAATCTAATGGATGAAATAAGCGTACACAATTTACAAACGCAGAAAACAGCATAGTGTCGGAGAAGATCCGGCCCACATCTGGTATGCGTGGAATACACACACATCAGCACGTGTAATTACGTACATAGTTAGACGCCATTTGACGTGGCACAATTTTAATGTGAAATACCAGAAAAAGCAGAATGCTTTCCTAGAACTCTGCCATAGCTACGGCATAGGGTGAGCAGCGAGAATACGTCGAATCCGCATGTACCAGATGTGGCCCGGATCTGGGCCGACACTATGTTGCTGTCTGGGTGTAAACGCGCATGGACAGCCGCAAGACCACGCCAAACGCTGTGAGTGCATGTTAGAAGTCAGGAATGGTGAGAGAATATTTTGCTTGGTATGTTTTTCATCTTCAAATCACACTTGGGTCTCCAGCCGACAAAATAAAATCCCATCTGGCTAGTGCGCTTCCCATAATGTTTACCCATTAGGCAGAGAGTAGGCGGTTGTTTGCAGTTCTTCAAACACATTCAATCACATGAGCGTTTACACTACGAAAGCAATCCGGTCGAATGTTTTCGACTACCTCTGGAAGTGGTATGTTTTAGACCCCGTTAAAACCTGTATTTAGCATCGTCCACTTGTAATCGGATATTAATTGCGTTCTCTAATTGATTAGTTATTACTACACCACCTGAGTAATAATGTGACAACCTACAAAGTAATCAATCAAAAGCCCCACCCACAGTAATCTACTGGGCGGAGATAATAGCCATCCCTGGCCTGCGATGAACCTAGCCCCAATCTCCTTTAGTAAAACTGACTAACTGCTATATTTCAAACAATTTTCCAGCCTGGTACATGTTTACAATCACTCCACAGACACACTGCATCCTATCTCGAAGTGTCTGATGTAGGCTGTGTTGATCAAATACATATAACAAGGCAGACTTCACCATCTGAATGACCTCTCTTTCTTCACACATTAGAGATTATCCAGCTCGTGTGCTGCTGTGAAGTTGGACTCTGATTCCCGGCCCCCGCAGCCAGGATGAAAGAGGGAGCTTAAACAGCGAGAAGCGCTCTGTGTTCAGACTCAGTGGCTGCCGTCGGTCTCTCTGCCTATCATAAGCAGCGCTAAGAACTTCTCTCTCTCTTGTTCAGCTGTGAGCTTTTATCTAGCCACCTGGGCGTTTGTTTTCACCAGCCAGGACTGAGCAGATGTTTTGTGTTAGTCTTAAAGACACTGACCAGTGTAAAACAGACAAACAAAGCAGCCATTTTATTCACACACACACACACACACACAATGCAACGATTAGATTCATACTTTTTCCGAAGGTCATCTGAATGCTTGTTAGCTTGCATTTACTAGGGCGTTCTGCTGGTTGTTAAAGTTTTTTTTTACATTGCAGTATTTATTATATATGAATTATCCATGCACAGCATTATTTAAAAAAAAACAATGTCCTCTCATAATCTTGAATCAAAAAAATATCTTTTACTGATGCAAGGGCGAGGCAACCTGTCACTCACATGACATCATAGCACTAGCAAACCACAATGATCCAATCAATTCCTGGTGGACAAAATCAAGTCCCGCCCTACATTTTTTTACTTATTTAAGAAGCCTTTTCAGTTGGAAATACGTCACAATAGGGAAGAAAAGACAATCGCAAATTCAGTTTAATGCCGACTTTAAAGGATTAGTTCACTTCAGAATTAAAATTTCCTGATAATTTACTCATCCCAACGTCATCCAAGATGTTCATGTCTTTCTCTCTTCAGTCAAAAAGAAATTAAGGCTTTTGAGGAAAACATTCCAGGATTTTTCTCCATATAGTGGACTTCAATGGGGTACAACGGGTTGAAGGTCCAAATTACCATAAGATAAATCAACATTTCATGTTGCCTAACTCTGCCATTTTGCATTCGAACAGTGAGATGGAATGAAAGAAAGAGTTTCTAGCGGAACCCCCGGAGGAAAAAAAGAGGACGACGATCACTCTCTCTTTCATCTGCTTTGGAGATTTTCCTGTCGGCTAATCTGTTACATGTTCTCATAGTTCTCCTCAGGGGAGTTATCCTCCCTGAAGGAGGTCTGGGAATGGATATGCACCCTTATCATCCTGGTGGAGGAAAAAAGAAACATTCAATTCTATAGAAGATTATTTATTAATGTCAGCATATGGGTAGCCTACTCCATTAAAAAAATTATGGTCTTAATTAGTATTTTTTTCCCCCAGTAATAATATCTAAACATCCTTAAAACAAGATTACTTTAGAAGCTAAATTGCATTAGATAAGACTTTTATCTCTAGTTAATTTTTCTTACCCCATGGGCATTTCTTTCCTCTCTTGTTTTAAGTATAAACCTCACTAAAACCTCATCTAACTTTGTTAGATTTATGTTTAAAACAAGGACAAACAATTTGCCCAAAGGGTAAGAAAACGAAGGCTAAGCAATTTTGCTTTTCAAGTACATTTATCCTGTTTTAATAACATTAGACATTGTACTGGAAAATAAGAGAATAATATTGCTTAAGAAAAAGATTGATTTTGCAGTCTCTGTGTAAACACAAAGTACACTCTGAGACTTTAAGAAGAGGGTGCTGTCAGAGGTTTGGGATGAGGGTTGATGGAAAATGTCGTTACAGTGCATGTTTTATTCATATGTTTTATTCATGTTTCTGCCAAGACACAGGAGGCATTTTAGAATTCCATTTTTAATGACTATTGATTGATTGCACTCAACATGATGTAAGGGGAAACTGTGGGGGTAGGAAAGCCGGGCACATGCTACATGCAAAGACCTGTACACGTTTGCATTATATATATATATATATATATATATATATATATATATATATATATATATATATATATATATATATATATATTTATACACACAATGCAATGCATATATATATATATATATATATATATATATACTCACCTAAAGGATTATTCGGAACACCATACTAATACTGTGTTTGATCCACTTTCGCCTTCAGAACTGCCTTAATTCTACGTGGCATTGATTCAACAAGGTGCTGAAAGCATTCTTTAGAAATGTTGGCCCATATTGATAGGATAGCATCTTGCAGTTGATGGAGATTTGTGGGATGCACATCCAGGGCACGAAGCTCCCATTCCACCACATCCCAAAGATGCTCTATTGGGTTGAGATCTGGTGACTGTGGGGGCCATTTTAGTACAGTGAACTCATTGACATGTTCAAGAAACCAATTTGAAATGATTCAAGCTTTGTGACATGGTGCATTATCCTGCTGGAAGTAGCCATCAGAGGATGGGTACATGGTGGTCATAAAGGGATGGACATGGTCAGAAACAATGCTCAGGTAGGCCGTGGCATTTAAACAATGCCCAATTGGCACTAAGGGGCCTAAAGTGTGACAAGAAAACATCCCCCACACCATTACACCACCACCACCAGCCTGCACAGTGGTAACAAGGCATGATGGATCCATGTTCTCATTCTGTTTACGCCAAATTCTGACTCTACCATCTGAATGACTCAACAGAAATCGAGACTCATCAGACCAGGAAACATTTTTCCAGTCTTCAACTGTCCCATTTTGGTGAGCTCGTGCAAATTGTAGCCTCTTTTTCCTATTTGTAGTGGAGATGAGTGGTACCCGGTGGGGTCTTCTGCTGTTGTAGCCCATCCGCCTCAAGGTTGTGCGTGTTGTGGCTTCACAAATGCTTTGCTGCATACCTTGGTTGTAACGAGTGGTTATTTCAGTCAAAGTTGCTCTTCTATCAGCTTGAATCAGTCGGCCCATTCTCCTCTGATCTCTAGCATCAACAAGGCATTTTCGCACACACACATATATATATAAAAATAACTGTAACTGTTCTATTTTATTGCATTTCCAGATTTTTTTTCCCGACAGCTGAACTTTCAGCGTCAGTCTTCAATGTCACATGACCCTTCAGAAATCATTCCAATATGCTGATTTGTTGCTCCAGAAACATGTTATTATCAATGTTGATAACAGTTGTGCTGCTTAATATATTTTTTTAAACTCTGATGCGTTATTTTTTCAGGATTCTTTGAAAGTTCCAAATAACAACATTTTTAATGTCACTTTTGATAAAAATGCATATTTCTGAATAAAAGTTTTCTGAATAAAAGTAAAAAAAAAAAAAAATCTACTAACCTCAAAATTTTTAACAATAGTGTATATGTATATATATATTTGTTATATATATACAGTACTGTGCAAAAGTCTTAGGCACGTTAGTATTTTCACCCCCAAAAATGGTTAAGCCAGTTATTTATACATTTTGTAATAGTGTGTCAGTAGGTAATATCAGTTTACATTTTCAAACATTCATTTAGCCATTATTTGTAATAATCCATTCCATTGAGATTTTTGTATGCAGAATGAGTCTGACAACAGAGGTATGATCCACACAGAGATATGATCTCACCATCATCGAGTCCGTCTGGGATTACATGAAGAAACAGAAAAAACTGAGACTAAATCCAGAAGAACTGTGGCAGCGTCTCCAAGACGCTTGAAGAATAACTAGTAATGTTTCATAGTTGAATTTGTGCTCGGATTGATATGGTAAAATTGACACCATCGTTACTATCTTTACAGTGTGTATAATGGCTGAGCTTTAGGAAGCGGAGCTTTAGTTTGGTAATGGCCGTTTTGTTTCCCGACGTGTGCTATAAGTGGATTTAGAGAGACTAGTTCATCCAACGAGTCGTTTGAGAGTCATTTAAAAATGTGGTGATGTGCAACGTATATTACAAGAAAATCTGACAGTGACTTTCGTAGCAGACAAAAATATTGTGTAGTCTGAACCCAGCATAAGACATTTTCATTTTTCTTCTGTGCAAATGCTGCATGGACTGCGGTGGAGGTGGCTGCTTAGATGAGGTCTATGTAATATTTGCAGGTTGTTTAACATGCAATAAACAGATGCACAATTTTACTCCAATGATGAGAATAAGGAGTTGGAGATAGAAAGAGAGAGAGAGAGAGGCATGTGAGAATGTGAGAGGTGATGATATTGCATTCCATTACAGCTGTCAATTTCACACACACAAACGCAGAGCATCTTGGGCTCTGCATACTCGGGGGAGAGAAAGTGTGAGATGTCTTGCATCCTAGAGACCGGCACAAATTTAATACCAGGCTGAGCATTGCTACAGTCCCAGAGATCCCACAATAATGCAACTGCTATTCCCAGTCCATGGTTCCAAAATAAATGCGTTTATCACAGTTCAGCCTCACATGGCGGTGGAGAAGTGTTGAAAACAGCGATGACAACAGCTGCCACGGCTCACAAACACAGCGACAGGAAGGCCGCAAACACAAAGGCAGACAGAATAAGCACAACATGCCGACCAACTGGAGTGAGCAGATCCAAAAAAGCAATATCCTTTCATTTACTTACACCTCTCTGCCACGAAACCAAGACAACCACATAAAACAAACTGAGCAAGAGTGACTCACATTACCAAATCACTCCCTGTTATTTCTTTTGTGTTCAGTATTTTATTATATGTAGGGATTCAATGTGTTAATTTAAAATCAGCCAATTACATGCTTTTGTATTATTATGTATTAACTATTATACATTTTAATTAATTAACTTAACACTAATACATTTTATATATATATATATATATATATATATATATATATATATATATATATATATATATATATATATATATATATATATATATATATATATATATATATATATATATATATATAGGTCCTTCTCAATAAATTAGCATATTATGATAAAGTTCATTATTTTCCATAATGTAATGATAAAAATTTAACTTTTATATATTTAGATTCATTGCACACCAACTGAAATATTTCAGGTCTTTTATTGTTTTAATACTGATGATTTTGGCATACAGCTCATGAAAACCCAAAATTCCTATCTCAATAAATTAGCATATCATGAAAAGGTTCTCTAAACGAGCTATTAACCTAATCATCTGAATCAAAATTACACCTGCAAAAGATTCCTGAGGCTTTTAAAAACTCCCAGCCTGGTTCATTACTCAAAACCGCAATCATGGGCAAGACTGCCGACCTGACTGCTGTCCAGAAGGCCATCATTGACACCCTCAAGCAAGAGGGTAAGACACAGAAAGAAATTTCTGAACGAATAGGCTGTTCCCAGAGTGCTGTATCAAGGCACCTCAGTGATTGCAAAAAAGTGTGGCAAAAAACGCTGCACAACGAGAAGAGGTGACCGGACCCTGAGGAAGATTGTGGAGAAGGACCGATTCCAGACCTTGGGGGACCTGCGGAAGCAGTGGACTGAGTCTGGAGTAGAAACATCCAGAGCCACCGTGCACAGGCGTGTGAAGGAAATGGGCTACAGGTGCCGCATTCCCCAGGTCAAGCCACTTTTGACCCAGAAACAGCGGCAGAAGCGCCTGACCTGGGCTACAGAGAAGCAGCAGTGGACTGTTGCTCAGCGGTCCAAAGTACTTTTTCCGGATGAAAGCAAATTTTGCATGTCATTCGGAAATCAAGGTGTCAGAGTCTGGAGGAAGACTGGGGAGAAGGAAATGCCAATATGCCTGAAGTCCAGTGTCAAGTACCCACAGTCAGTGATGGTCTGGGGTGCCATGTCAGCTGCTGGTGTTGGTCCACTGTGTTTTATCAAGGGTAGGGTCAATGCAGCTAGCTATCAGGAGATTTTGGAGCACTTCATGCTTCCATCTGCTGAAAAGCTTTATGGAGATTATTTCATTGTTCAGCACGACCTGGCACCTGCTCACAGTGCCAAAACCACAGGTAAATGGTTTACTGACCATGGTATTACTGTGCTCAATTGGCCTGCCAACTCTCCTGACCTGAACCCCATAGAGAATCTGTGGTATATTGTGAAGAGAAAGTTGAGAGACGCAAGACCCAACACTCTGGATGAGCTTAAGGCCGCTATCGATAAGGTATACCATTTCTAGGTGTGTTCCTCAAACTATACCTTAGGAGGTTGCTTAAGGTAAACCTTCTTAAGTGCGACGTTACCAGGTGCTGTCCGTGGCGGCGGTGCTGAAGTGGCTTATATCGATAGCTCAAGAATCGATTATTTACTCTATGCAGGGGCTGTTTCACTGCTTTATGCGGGGAAAAAATTATTTATAAAAGAAGCACTTCAGAAATAGTTGAACTTGCAAACTAAATTTTATATAATTCTGACATGAGTACGCGAACCAGCAATCTCATGCTCAACCGCATCATGCGTCAACCCGCTACACTAACTGGCAGTATGCCTTCACTGGCATTTATAGTCAGAGTCATTTATATTATTACAATATATTTTCCATAGTGTGTTAATTTACTCAAATTATTTCATTACATTACAGATGACCAATTGACAACCCAGTGACTGCAGACGCAAGCACTCTTTCCATGCATATATGATCAATAGTGTGGATTTTCTTTCTTTTTGTTTCATTAAACACTTGATTACACAAACACTTCCTGTCATCAATGTTGGGTCTGTGACCATTTTTATTGTAATGAATTCATTGCGCAATCATCAATGGCACATAATAGTGAATAAACTCGGTTGTGCACAATTGCGAACAAAAAAATGGCTGGGAGAAAGTGTGTATGTCCACAAAAAAGAATGAATGTTGTGTGGTTGCATAAAACGAAAACGATAGGGTGAAAAAAATACATTAACCAAAAACAGTGTGAATGATTTGCTGCCCGTGTAGGGCATCACTTAGTTGAGGTGGGTTGTGGACTTCTTCTTCTTCCTCCTCCTCCTCTTCTTCCTCCTCTTCTGGCAAGGCTGCACCTCCACTGACTGCAATGTTGTGTAACATGGCTGTAACTACTGCTACTGCACAGCATCTTTCTGGCTTCAGACGCAACCCTCCAGCTGATTAATGCAGGCACCGAAAACGCATCTTCCAGCGCCCGATTGAGCGCTCCACCAAGTTGCGGGTACGGATGTGTGCGATGTTGTAATCGTGCTCGGCTTGTGTGGTGGGGTTGGTGACTGGATTTAGAAGATAGGTTCTGAGAGGGTAGCCACTGTCTCCTAAAAAAATGCTCTGGCCGAAAACCCCTATTTCTGCATCTTCACCCACCGCTGAATTGGCCCACACAAAGCTGTCGTGTGCTACCAGGCCACTTTGCCACCACGTCTACGAACCTCCCCCTGTGGTCCACCACCACCTGGACATTGATGGCATGGTAGCCAGGGGACTAAAGTTTTCACGTATGAAATAGTGCACATACACTAAATGGCTCCGCGGACGGCGCCGTCTTTGATTTAGCACAACTATTCGCTGTCTCGCTGCCATAGTTTGACCAAACTCCCCTCCACAATCATTCCCTTTAAATAGGCTCCTAAGCTTTTCCTGTCTAATGGTTTGCCAGCTGATGTACCTTTGGATAATATAATTAAAAAGCTAACAACCATTAGTGTAATGACAATTGTAATCCTTGCATTAAAAAAAAAATTTGCCTGATTGAACATTGGGTGTATATTACAACTTCAGAATTATATTTGTATAGACTGAAATGTAAATAAGCTTTTTGCACAGTGGTGGCCACTAGTGGAATGAACTGTCAATAGTGATAAGGTATAGCTAAGAGTGGTCCAGACCAACCTTACGAAAGTAATACTTACAGAAGGTATTCTTAACTAAGATAGTTTCGGGAAAACACGTATTAACGTTAAGGTACACCTTAAGGTATAACTTAAGAACGACGTAGTGTTAAGAAGGTTTCGGGAAATCCAGCCCTGGGCCTCCATAACACCTCAGCAGTGCCACAGGCTGATTGCCTCCATGCCACGCCGCATTGAAGCAGTCATTTCTGCAAAAGGATTCCCGACCAAGTATTGAGTGCATAACTGAACATAATTATTTGAAGGTTGACTTTTTTTGTATTAAAAACACTTTTCCTGTATATATATATATATATATATATATATATATATATATATATATATATATATATATATATATATATATATATATATATATATATACACTCACCTAAAGGATTATTAGGAACACCTGTTCAATTTCTCATTAATGCAATTATCTAATCAACCAATCACATGGCAGTTGCTTCAATGCATTTAGGGGTGTGGTCCTGGTCAAGACAATCTCCTGAACTCCAAACTGAATGTCAGAATGGGAAAGAAAGGTGATTTAAGCAATTTTGAGCGTGGCATGGTTGTTGGTGCCAGACGAGCCAGTCTGAGTATTTCACAATCTGCTCAGTTACTGGAATTTTCACGCACAACCATTTCTAGGGTTTACAAAGAATGGTGTGAAAAGGGAAAAACATCCAGTATGCGGCAGTCCTGTGGGCGAAAATGCCTTGTTGATGCTAGATGTCAGAGGAGAATGGGCCGACTGATTCAAGCTGATAGAAGAGCAACTTTGACTGAATTAACCACTCGTTACAACCGAGGTATGCAGCAAAGCATTTGTGAAGCCACAACACGCACAACCTTGAGGCGGATGGGCTACAACAGCAGAAGACCCCACCGGGTACCACTCATCTCCACTACAAATAGGAAAAAGAGGCTACAATTTGCACGAGCTCACCAAAATTGGACAGAAGACTGGAAAAATGTTGCCTGGTCTGATGAGTCTCGATTTCTGTTGAGACATTCAGATGGTAGAGTCAGAATTTGGCGTAAACAGAATGATGGATCCATCATGCCTTGTTACCACTGTGCAGGCTGGTGGTGGTGGTGTAATGGTGTGGGGATGTTTTCTTGGCACACTTTAGGCCCCTTAGTGCCAATTGGGCATCGTTTAAATGCCACAGCCTACCTGAGCATTGTTTCTGACCATGTCCATCCCTTTATGACCACCATGTACCCATCCTCTGATGGCTACTTCCAGCAGGATAATGCACCATGTCACAAAGCTCAAATCATTTCAAATTGGTTTCTTGAACATGACAATGAGTTCACTGTACTAAAATGGCCCCCACAGTCACCAGATCTCAACCCAATAGAGCATCTTTGGGATGTGGTGGAACGGGAGCTTCGTGCCCTGGATGTGCATCCCACAAATCTCCATCAACTGCAAGATGCTATCCTATCAATATGGGCCAACATTTCTAAAGAATGCTTTCAGCACCTTGTTGAATCAATGCCACGTAGAATTAAGGCAGTTCTGAAGGCGAAAGGGGGTCAAACACAGTATTAGTATGGTGTTCCTAATAATCCTTTAGGTGAGTATATATATATATATATATATATATTGCAATGTGGCAATATTTGTGGTCCTGATAATGCCAAATGTCATTTGTTACCAGTAAAAAGTGTCCTACACTATTTTAAATATATCTAGCCAGTGACAGAGTGCGAGCATATTAGCCTAAAAATAATTATGGATTTTCAGCTTCAGAATCATGAAAATTTTTATTCTGGTGACACCATTGTCCCGTGCATTTGGTTATAAGCACCAAGTCCACACCTATTAATTTCACCAAATTTAGCATTTTAATCAAAATTAAAATTTTAGTTAACCTTTTACCATATGTCCTGGAGAATCGCGATAATATCATATCGTGAGCAGTGTTAGTTTTGACAGCACATTTTGATTTAGTTTTAGTCATAGTCTTTTGACTAAAATGCCATTTAGTTTTAGTCATATTTTAGTCACCTGAATTGTTTTTAGTTTAAGTCTAGTTTTAGTCGACTAAATATCATAAGATTTTAGTCGACTAAATCTACAGTAGATTTAGTCGAATAAAATCGTATGATATTTAGTTAAATTGTAATACATTAAGCATTTAAGCATTACATAACCGACGGTCACTTGAACTGACATTTTGACATCATTTTGTTTTTGACATTAAAAATACACGAAAGCTCAATTCACTTTTTTGTAAAACATCTATATAGTTTTTTTAACTTTCTATTTCTGTTTTAGTTAGTAGGCCATATCAGGTTAAGCTAAAGCTTCAAATTAGTTTGTTTATTGATTTTTAAAATTTCAGTTAACATTTATTTAATTTAAGTAATGAAGATTTTTTTAATGGTTTTAGTTAACTATTATAACCCTGATACTTTATTGAATATGTTTCAAATACTGGTCTTTCCTCCTGACTATGAATTAAATGGCAATGAAATTAAATACAGTTTATTGTGTAACCAAAAACAAATAAATAATGCATGACTTTTTATTATAAAAAAGCTCGAAATACATTGCCTCTTATTTTGAAATGCGCCTTACTATTGCAGTTGCAGGATGCTTCAAGTTCAGATGAGGGAGATAAAATATGCATTGTTATAACCGTCTAAAACATATTACTATATAAACATCGTAAAGTAAACATTGTCATTACTCATCAGCATTAGTTCATAAACAATTGCCTGGCATAAATGTGCACTATTCATTGATTGAACCACTCTGGAACGCTGTATTGGGGATGCGTGAGCCTGTAGAGCGCGCAACAGCGCCATGTTCTCCAGCAGTTAGATCAGCACGTTCAAATCCGTGTTCAAAAATGCGCATCTGTTACACAGGACATCAGTTCTGACTGGATCTCTTCCCTAGTTGTCCCTCCCTAACATTTTCGTCTCGTTTTTATTTGTTGACGAAAATGACAGTTGATTTTCGTCATAGTTTTTGTCATCCAACACTAGCTTTTATTTAGTTATCGTCTCGTTTTCGTCAGTGAAAAAAGGTTGTTGACGAAAATTATTCGTCAACAAAATGAACACTGATCGTGAGTTCATTATCGTGATATGTATCGAATAGTGACAAGGGTCATATATATATATGAAAACTTGCAAAAGCCTCTAAGTCCATCTGACGTTTTTCTTTAAAATAAGCATTTTTGTCGGGCTTCTATGTATAGGTTTCTACCCAAGTACCGGTACTTCTGAATGGGCTGAGGCTGGGATTTAGTGGGTTTGAAGTGAAAGTATTCTATGAACCTATACTATATGCGGAGAGCATTCACTCAGTATCGTTATCTCATTTTTGACCGAAGTGGCTTTTAGAGGCTTTTGCATCTGAACTCTTCATATATATATCTTGTGATTTTATATATGATGTTTGTTTCATCTCTCTGGGGTCCACTCTTTTTCTTGCATCCTTGAAATGTGTTATTGTCTTATTGGATCCATCCATCACGACACACATTCATGATGAAAATATCTAAGACTGACACTTTGCAATCAACTGAGAGCCTATAATCTTGACGCTTTATGAGACTGTGGACTGACGAGACTCAAAGACACCTTTGCAAACCCCTTCCTGAGTTCACAGTACAGGCTACATGCAGCATCTAAATATATTTACCATATGCTACTTTCTCGTTCAAACCACCTGCTCGCAAATTTGTGTTATGCCATTCTTGCATTTTTGATGGATGAAATGTCTTTTTCACACATTCGCAAATGATAATTTGCACCTGCATTACAAAACACACCAACCAGGGGTCTCGGAGTCTGAGAGGGAGCGAAAATTTCAGTGTTAATGGTCAAATTAATCTCTGACCTCACGGCTGGAGGAAAATGTAGCTGAATTAATCAAATACATTCACCGTTAATTAAAAGAAAACAACCGAATTTTGAAGTAATGTGAAGAAATGAACTCTAACAGCAAAAAAATATAGATTTTCACATCTATCAAGGTTGAATGAACCTCCTCTTTTATACAAATTTGCTGTTTTGATGCTTTAATTAATCAGTGTTAATTAAAGAATACATCCAACCCAGCCTAAACACCATGATTGTTCATGAATACGAAGATCGTATCATTAATCTGGGACTACAGCGAGCCTGAGTCACGCGTAAGGAGATCAGGTATCAGTTTCTTAAAGAAATCTCAAACAAAGCAGCTTACTTTTCTGCCGTTCTCATCTGAAACATCACTGATCCCTTAATGAAATGAAATAAGCTCTGAAAATCCTCCCCTTCCCACAAATTCTGTCTGTTTATCAAATGACCAGAGGGACTGACCGCAGATGTAATACCTGATAAGGAGGCTAATCAGGATCTCAGTTCGAAGTCAAAATTATAAAAACCCTTGACTAGGCACTGATAAGAGGCTAAACTTTCTCGCTTAGGTTTTAGGTAGTGCACTTATTTCTTTCTTTTGATTAAAGGAGTAGTTCACCCCAAAAATGAAAATTTCCTCATGTTGTTCCAAATCCATATCACTTATTTAGCCTGTTTTTTAGTAATAAAAGTCAATGACAACTGGGACTATCAAACTCCAAAAAACAAAACAAAACAAAAAAACAAACAACAAACATAAAGTATGTAAAAATTCATAAAAGCATTATAAATGTTATGTGTGTACTATATTCCAATGCTTTCCTTGGCACATTAATGAGAGTAGTAGCGAATATTTTGAGTCAGACCTTTTCAGTGAATTAGTTGATCTGGTTCACAAAAATGGTCTGAAGGATTTGTTCAATCTTTGACTCGATTTGTTTGCAGAAACTAACAGCTCACTAGAGGGGAAAATTTCAATTTCAATCTGTCTATGACGCAAAGGTATCATTTAACTTCGTATGGATTTTACGTCCATTTTGAAGCTTGAAAAGCTCTGGTCTGCATTTATTGTAGTGTTATTGTACAGACAAGTTTATTAGAGTAAGTAAACAAAACAGAATTAGGAGCGTTTTGGGTTTAAAAACATGAGAAAAGGTTGAAAGTAATTTTAAGAATGCTGTTTTTAGAAAACCATGTCAATTGCGAGATGCTGCAAAAGACATAAGGACAAAATGGTTAAACACACCCATCTATTGCAATTTTAGGTAATATTTTAGAATAGGAAACACATATTCACTATTAACTATGGCTTTTGCCTCAATAAACCGATAATTTACTCCTTATTAATAGTTAGTAAGGTAGTTGTTGTAGCCTTTAGGTTTAGGTATTGGGTATTGGGTAGGATTAGAGGGATGTAGAATATGGTCAAGCAGAATAAGGCATTAATATGTGCTAATAAATAGCAAATATGCTAGTAATATTCATGCTAATAAGCAGATACTTAAAGGGTTAGTTGACCCAAAAATGAAAATTCAGTCAATAATTACTCACCCTCATTTCGTTTATCTTCGTAACACAACTTGTAGATAATATAGATATTTATTATGAATTTTTTGATGAAATCCGAGAGCTCTCTGACCCCAGCTATTTAATTAACACTTTCAAGGCCCAGAAAGATAGGAAAAACATTGTTAAAATAGTCCATGTGACTCCAGTGGTTCAACCTTAATTTTATGAAGTGACGAGAATACTTTTTGTGCGCAAAAAAACAAACAAAAATAACGACTTTATTCAACAATTTCTTCACGTCTGTGCCAGTCTACTATGCGGTTGCCGTAGTAAATACAGTGTAGTGCTTTATAGTTACGTCAGAGCTACGCAAGCACTCCGGCTTACCATTGGCCGATATTGTTCAGTGAGGTCAATGTAAACTGCGTAGGAGACTGACACAAGATTTTTTTGAATAAAGTTGTTATGTAAGTATTCTTGTCGCTTCATAAAATTAAGGTGGAACCACTGGAGTCACATGTACTTTTTAAACAATGTTTTTACTACCTTTCTGGGCCTTGAAAGTGGTCATTAAATAGCAGTCTATAGAGGGGTCCGAGAGCTCCCGGATTTCATCAAAAATATCTTAATTTGTGTTCCGAAGATGAACGAAGGTCTTACAGGTTTGCAACAACATGTAATTAATGACAGAATTTTCATTGGGTGTTTTTCAGTTTTTTGGGTGTTGACAGAATTTTGGGTGAACTAACCCTTTAATAGCGAGAATTGAATCCTAAAATAAAGTGTTGCATAGAAAAACAATGGAAAATAAACACGTGTCCTGTGTAAACAGCCCTTTAGGGGCATTATTATTAACGTACATTCAATGTATGATTAAAATGTATAGCTGTTTAATACAAAATACAGAAATTTACAGATAAACAAGTTAATCCCTGCAAAACAAAGTCATTCCAAAGACATAAAAACTGTTGAGCCATGCTTCATCCTCTGGGGTTCACTTCTTCCTCACTGTAAAGGCCTCTCCCCAAGGTTCCATCCACCGGAGACACAATAATCAGTCAGCGTGGGAAACGTCGCCTCAATGCTAATTAGAACCGCTGTATTTTTAGAAGTGCTGCAAACGCACAAGTCACGACAAAGGCACTCAATGCCATCTGCATTGTACGCATGGCAGAGAGAGTTTCTACTTAGAGAATTCTTCACATGCATGCTTTCATCCTGTCTCTTCCCGTCCAACTGATATGGGACATTGTTTATGGTGATGGATTTGTGGAGAAGATGCTACAAGTTAGCTACATATTTAACTGAACTTAAGCTTTCTTCCATACTGAGCTTGAGATATGAACTCAAATGTAGTAAATCTTCATTGTGATTTGTCTTAATATGTTCATAGGAGTTTGATCGTATTAACCAATTTTCCTTACCTTTGATCTCCTTCTCATTTCTGAACCATCGGACATCAGCCGCAGGTTTGCTGCCAGAGGTCACACAGGTCAGAGTGATGTGATCGCCCTCCTTTGCAGGCTTGGTGAATCCATTAATCTCTGGTTTCTTAGGCACACCTAAATATGGAGATAAAAAAAGTGACAGAGAGAAATAAAAAAAAGCACTTAAACAGAGTTCAACATATTAACAGTAGGTAAGTGTGAATTTAATGGAAAAATGATTGGAGATCTTTTATTTATCATCTTCTCTGAACTACTCCAGTCCTTTTATTTTGCCTGGGGTTTTTTGTCGTTCACTGAGGTTAATTTAAATGTAGACCCTTTTTGTCAGTGGTTATTTGAAAATATTATTGCAGAATTTAACTCTTTCCCCGCCTTTGACGAAATTTTGTGGTTTTCCGTGTTTGATCTCTGGATCAAAACATTGCGATAAAAGCATTGCTTATACAAGTTTTTAGTCTTTTTAAAAAAGTTAATGAAATTAAAAGTTTAAAGAAACTTTCCCACATTCAAGTGCTGATAAAGAGAATGCATGAGAGTAGAATACAATTATTATTTTTTCTTTAAAAGGAGAGGCTCTGTTCTTTATTTTGATATAGGCCTATTGCATGTTCAAAATATTTGGGGGCCATGACATTTTTCGTGACAATGATCAAAAAAGCTGAAGGTGGCTGGCAACAAAAGAAAAAAGAAAAAAAAGAAACAGTTAAAAGCAGTAGTGTATCTTCAGGAAAATATGGCTTATAACTAGTCTTGTCAACCAATTTGAAATTTATTAGTTATATTGATTCATTAATCAAATTAAAATGCATTTAGTCACATATACTTTTACAAAAATATGGGGTCGGTAAGTTTTTAGTGTGAAATATTATGACAATGTAAAAGAACTGTTCACTATTTTTCATATATTCTAAAATAATAATTTATTCTGTGATGGCTAAATCAGCCATCATTCCAGTCTTCAGAGTCACATGATCCTTCAGAAATTAATATGATGATTTGGTGATCAAGAAACATTTCTTCATACTATCAATGTTTGATAGTTTTTGTGGAATGCTTTTTTGGAAACTATGATACGTACTTTTTAGGATCATTGATCAATAGAAAGTCCAGAAAAAGCTTCTTTTTTTTTTTGTTACAAAGTAAAGGCTTATACAATTTAATGCACATTTGGTGAATAAAAGTATTCATTTATATTCAAAGATCCTACTGACCACAGCATTTTGAATGGCAGTGAATACTTAAACATTAGAAAAACATTGAAAAATCACTGTCTGTCATTGGCCTACAATCCACAGCCATTAATTTTACAATTGAGCCGTCAGTCTGTTACATGACAGACGTAAGGCCCATTCACATTCAGTTTATGTGTTGTTGTATTCAATCTTAATTGTTGGCTTAGTGACATGAAAGCTAGCCTAGAAATCTAGACGCACCCTAGCGGCAGCAAATCTAATTTGCAGCCAGGGCGTCTAGCAACTCTTCATTGGCTTGCGAGCTGGAGAAAACAAACTCTAGTCAGGCCAATCACATCGTGTATAGAGTCGGTGGGTGGGCTTAACATACTGACGGCAGAGTTGCGGCATGCTACTTGTAAACAAAAAGCTGGCGAACAGCGGTCTTTCGAATTGGCTTTGGCCGCAACTCTGGAAGATGAAGCTTTTCTTTGATAAAAGAACAAAGAACAGCACTGAAGTCATTCTTAAAAAAGGAAGATGTGTTCGGAGTTTTGCCGACCGGATACAGCAAAAGTTTAATCTATCAACTAGCTCCACTTGACCTTCTTCGTTGCTCTGGTTGGTTGTAGTGCTATCCTATTGCGTGCAGAGGGAATTTGAAAGACAACCATTTATCCCACCCCTCGGATTGAGCCCTGCCAATGGTGTGTTCCCAGACCCAATATCTTGATGTGGGTCTGGCTTGTCAGGCTATAAGCCCTGCTTATACAAAATATTTACACAACATGCTTCAAAGCATGGTCAATGGTCATAACGTATCCTAGCACCATCACCTAAAAGAGAAGACAGTGAATCTCAAACGTTTGCTTCCACGTATAAAAGCAATCAGCTATTCAATCTTACGAAATTTCAAGCACACAGGAAATTCTGTTGCCCACAAATACATTACTGTGTCAGGAGCTTCCTCTCTGAGGTAGCGGGCTGAGACAAAGAAAAATCAATAGGGAACATTAGTCAGGAAAATTAGATATTGGGTTGGCCTTGATTGAAGATGAGATCAGACGTTTGGCATTCAGTTCACAGGCCTTATTGCTCCCCTGAGTAAGAGGCCTTAATCACATTCCTAAGAAATAAATCAAAGCTAAAATAAAACACAATGTACTATGCATTAAAAAGCAACAGAGTAAATACATCAGTCATTCCAAAGCAGCGTGGCCTGTAACCTCTGCTTTGCGCCGTGCTGTTTTTTAATAGAAACCTGAATATGCCAAGCTGTCGCTTCTGACTGATTCATTTCTTGATATTTAAACCACAAATGTTTTATACAAAACCACTTACGGTCAAATTCACTTGTGCCACTTTGGTGTGTCATATTTCATTGTTTGGGCAGATTTTCAATTGATCGTGGAAGCTGTAATTCATCAAACGATGGATTAATCGACGTTTAGTCTAGTCCCAGTAAAGTACGCTGGGTAGAGTGGTTTCTGTGATAGAGTGCTGCAGGGATGATGTATTTTTGTAGGACAAGACAAGTTTCTCAAGCATTTTAGCACTTCCGGTTCCATTGTCCCGAAGTCAATAGGTTTTTTGAATGGGTTTTTGGCTAAATGATTGAAATAAGGTCTGTGGTTAACACAAGATATTTTGACATTTTATTCTACGACACAAAATACATCAGAAATGCCCTGTTGTGCTTTTTTAAAGCTTCTACTGTCCTATACTTATGCACTGCCTAAATGGGACTACATGGTTCCCTGGGAAATTAAAACCCCATCATTTCGAACAGGTAAACTCATTTACTCACTAGTCCGCTTTCACAGCCTCATTGCAAACTACAGGGAGTGCAGAATTATTAGGCAAGTTGTATTTTTGAGGATTCATTTTACAACATTAATAATTAAACAACAACCATGTTGTCAATGAACACAAAAAACTCATTAATATCAAAGCTGAATATTTTTGGAAGTGGTTTTTAGTTTTAGCTATTTTAGGGGGATATCTGTGTGTGCAGGTGACTATTACTGTGCATAATTATTAGGCAACTTAACAAAAAACTAATTTATACCCATTTCAATTATTTATTTTTACCAGTGAAACCAATATAACATCTCAACATTCACAAATATACATTTCTGACATTCAAAAACCAAACAAAAACAAATCAGTGACCAATATAGCCACCTTTCTTTGCAAGGACACTCAAAAGCCTGCCATCCATGGATTCTGTCAGTGTTTTGATCTGTTCACCATCAACATTGCGTGCAGCAGCAACCACAGCCTCCCAGACACTGTTCAGAGAGGTGTACTGTTTTCCCTCCTTGTAAATCGCACATTTGATGATGGACCACAGGTTCTCAATGAGGTTCAGATCAGGTGAACAAGGAGGCCATATCATTAGATTTTCTTCTTTTATACCCTTTCTTGCCAGCCACGCTGTGGAGTACTTGGACGCGTGTGATGGAGCATTGTCCTGCATGAAAATCATGTTTTTCTTGAAGGATGCAGACTTCTTCCTGTACCACTGCTTGAAGAAGGTGTCTTCCAGAAACTGGCAGTAGGACTGGGAGTTGAGGGTCCATCCTCAACCCGAAAAGGCCCCACAAGCTCATCTTTGATGATACCAGCCCAAACCAGTACTCCACCTCCACCTTGCTGGCGTCTGAGTCGGACTGGAGCTCTCTGCCCTTTACCAATCCAGCCACGGGCCCATCCATCTGGCCCATCAAGACTCACTCTCATTTCATCAGTCCATAAAACCTTAGAAAAATCAGTCTTGAGATATTTCTTGGCCCAGTCTTGACGTTTCAGCTTGTGTGTCTTGTTCAGTGGTGGTCGACTTTCTGCCTTTCTTACCTTGGCCATGTCTCTGAGTATTGCACACCTTGTGCTTTTGGGCACTCCAGTGATGTTGCAGCTCTGAAATATGGCCAAACTGGTGACAAGTGGCATCTTGGCAGCTGCACGCTTGACTTTTCTCAGTTCACGGGCAGTTATTTTGCGCCTTGGTTTTTCCACACGCTTCTTGCGACCCTGTTGACTATTTTGAATGAAACGCTTGATTGTTCGATGATCACGCTTCAGAAGCTTGTCTATTTTAAGACTGCTGCATCCCTCTGCAATATATCTCACTATTTTTGACTTTTCTGAGCCTGTCAAGTCCTTCTTTTGACCCATTTTGCCAAAGGAAAGGAAGTTGCCTAATAATTATGCACACCTGATATAGGGTGTTGATGTCATTAGACCACACCCCTTCTCATTACAGAGATGCACATCACCTAATATGCTTAATTGGTAGTAGGCTTTCCAGCCTATACAGCTTGGAGTAAGACAACATGCATAACGAGGATGATGTGGTCAAAATACTCATTTGCCTAATAATTCTGCACTCCCTGTATAATCACTGGCTTCTGGCAACAGCCGTACGCACGTTCACAAAAGAGTGGCATCAATTCTCACCAATAAGCTTATGTATACATCATATGTCATGTTAGATGTCACCCTTCCGCCGGAACTCAACTCTCTCGTGAAAGTGCGTTATTATAGTTTATAAAGTTTCAAATATGGATATTTTTCTTACACTGAAGAGTGGATGCTGAAAATTCATATTTGCCAAATATTTAAAATATATTAAAACAGAAAACAGTTATTTTACATTTACATTTATGCATTTAGCAGACGCTTTTATCCAAAGCGACTTACAACTTGGGGATACATGAAGCGATAGGTCATGAAGAATCGAGAAGCGCAATAAGAGCCTGAAATCCTGAGACCGTGTACATTGCTCAGAGTAGCACAGGCTAGAGTAGGGAGGGAAGAAGAAAGAGGAAGAGGAGAGGAATTTTTTTTTTTTTTAATGAGATTAGGTGCTCACGGAAGAGCTGAGTTTTAAGTTGACTTTTGAATGATGTCATTGATTCTGCGTTTCGGATGTTGTTGGGAAGATCGTTCCACCAGCTGGGAACGTTGAATGAAAACGTTCTGGAAAGGGATTTTTTTCCCCTCTGTGATGGGACCACAAGCCGTCGTTCCTTTGCTGAGCGAAGGCTTCTGGTGGGGGTGTGGATTTGTAGAATGGAGTCTACTGTAATACAATTTTAAAATATTACTTTTTACATAATTTGTTATCAAATAAAGCGGCCTTTATTTGCAGCCTTATCATAAGAGACTTCTTTCAAAAATCTTACCAACCCCAAACATTTGAACAGTATGTGCGTGCATGGATGTCTTTTTTGATGGACAGAAGCATTACTGTATCATTACTAAATGTGTGCAACCAGTCTAAACTGGGTTGCAATGAGATTTTCTTGAAGGAGCTGAAGTCGAAAGAAAATGACAAAATTTGTAGTTTCCAGAAAGTAGATAGATAATTAGAATTGTACCTCAGTGGGGGCGTTTCAAATCTAACTTTGGCCTGGATCAGGATTTAATTAAATGGATTCACCCGGTCGCCTTCAACAAAGACACAGATGATCACAGAACAGTGTTGAGAAATGACACAGAAAGAAGTTTAATTAGTTTCCTCTATCAACTTTTACTACTTTTGTCAATCAAAAGTCAACCAGACTTTGAATCAAGTCCCAAACATACCAGAGTTAATGTCAGCTGTGACAGTCCACAAACAGTGCTTAATGCCATATTTCTGCATTAATTAGGAGCCCAATTAGCCCGTCTCATTTTAATTAGTTGGCATACAACATTAAAATCATTACAGTTGTACGCTCTGTCAACAAGCCTGCATTACATTAGTGTTTTGCTCATTGTGAATACATGAATGGATACAATTAATTTCCATATTGTAATTAATATCTAGGAAAAATATGCAACAATATAATAAACTATGCTTATTTATTATTTCAACATTTTGTTACATGGTTGTTATATTTGATAACATTGTTGTTATGGATATTATGTCTGTCACATTTAAAATGGATATTATGGGATGTAATTTTCACAACTACAAAATGCTACAACATGTTCCTGAATCAACATCCTTTGCTGATAGGACGCTCCACTAGGAATTTTCCATTGGCTTTTGGGTTATTGCAGAAAATAAGGTCTGTGACTAACAAAAGCTTATGATTCTTACATACTTTGTTCAACGTGATAATCTTCACAAATGAACACACATTTTGAAGCCTAAATTCTATCGGCAGAAGTAGAAAGTTAAATGTTGGCTGTAAACGAACTACAATGTGGTCACATGACTTCAGTATCACTATCACTAAGCTTCCGACAACTCTTTCATTCGTACTTCAAAACATTTTCCCTGCAAGTTTGAGTTAGAATACAGGGAGTGCAGAATTATTAGGCAAATGAGTATTTTGACCACATCATCCTCGTTATGCATGTTGTCTTACTCCAAGCTGTATAGGCTGGAAAGCCTACTACCAATTAAGCATATTAGGTGATGTGCATCTCTGTAATGAGAAGGGGTGTGGTCTAATGACATCAACACCCTATATCAGGTGTGCATAATTATTAGGCAACTTCCTTTCCTTTGGCAAAATGGGTCAAAAGAAGGACTTGACAGGCTCAGAAAAGTCAAAAATAGTGAGATATATTGCAGAGGGATGCAGCAGTCTTAAAATAGACAAGCTTCTGAAGCGTGATCATCGAACAATCAAGCGTTTCATTCAAAATAGTCAACAGGGTCGCAAGAAGCGTGTGGAAAAACCAAGGCGCAAAATAACTGCCCGTGAACTGAGAAAAGTCAAGCGTGCAGCTGCCAAGATGCCACTTGCCACCAGTTTGGCCATATTTCAGAGCTGCAACATCACTGGAGTGCCCAAAAGCACAAGGTGTGCAATACTCAGAGACATGGCCAAGGTAAGAAAGGCAGAAAGTCGACCACCACTGAACAAGACACACAAGCTGAAACGTCAAGACTGGGCCAAGAAATATCTCAAGACTGATTTTTCTAAGGTTTTATGGACTGATGAAATGAGAGTGAGTCTTGATGGGCCAGATGGATGGGCCCGTGGCTGGATTGGTAAAGGGCAGAGAGCTCCAGTCCGACTCAGACGCCAGCAAGGTGGAGGTGGAGTACTGGTTTGGGCTGGTATCATCAAAGATGAGCTTGTGGGGCCTTTTCGGGTTGAGGATGGAGTCAAGCTCAACTCCCAGTCCTACTGCCAGTTTCTGGAAGACACCTTCTTCAAGCAGTGGTACAGGAAGAAGTCTGCATCCTTCAAGAAAAACAGGATTTTCATGCAGGACAATGCTCCATCACACGCGTCCAAGTACTCCACAGCGTGGCTGGCAAGAAAGGGTATAAAAGAAGAAAATCTAATGATATGGCCTCCTTGTTCACCTGATCTGAACCCCATTGAGAACCTGTGGTCCATCATCAAATGTGCGATTTACAAGGAGGGAAAACAGTACACCTCTCTGAACAGTGTCTGGGAGGCTGTGGTTGCTGCTGCACGCAATGTTGATGGTGAACAGATCAAAACACTGACAGAATCCATGGATGGCAGGCTTTTGAGTGTCCTTGCAAAGAAAGGTGGCTATATTGGTCACTGATTTGTTTTTGTTTGGTTTTTGAATGTCAGAAATGTATATTTGTGAATGTTGAGATGTTATATTGGTTTCACTGGTAAAAATAAATAATTGAAATGGGTATAAATTAGTTTTTTGTTAAGTTGCCTAATAATTATGCACAGTAATAGTCACCTGCACACACAGATATCCCCCTAAAATAGCTAAAACTAAAAAATACTTCCAAAAATATTCAGCTTTGATATTAATTCGTTTTTTGTGTTCATTGACAACATGGTTGTTGTTTAATTATTAATGTTGTAAAATGAATCCTCAAAAATACAACTTGCCTAATAATTCTGCACTCCCTGTAGTTTATTAAATTTTAAATATGGATATTTTTCTTACACTTGCAAAAACCCACTGTTTCACTTCAGAAGGCATTTATTAACCCCACTGGAGTCGTATGGATTACTTTTATGATGGATGCGCTTTCTGGAGCTTAAAAAACCCAGACACTATTCAATGCCATTACAAAGTTGAGAAGAGCCAGAATATTATTTCATAAAATGTTTTGGTCCCGAGTCTGGTGGTCCCAGTTCTGGTGGTCCCGAAACGGAGGAGGAAAAGAAAGGCCTCCTCTGTGACAAGTCCGGTGGTCCCAAGTCCGGTGGTTCCGAGTCTGGTGGTCCCAGGTCTGGTGGTCCCGAGTCAGGTGGTCCCAGGTCGGATGGTCCCAGTTCCGGTGGTCCCAGTTCCCGTGGTCCCGAAACGGAGGAGGAAAAGAAAGGCCTCCTCTGTGACAAGTCCGGTGGTCCCAAGTCCGGTGGTTCCGAGTCTGGTGGTCCCAGGTCTGGTGGTCCCGAGTCAGGTGGTCCCAGGTCGGATGGTCCCAGTTCCGGTGGTCCCAGTTCCCGTGGTCCCGAAACGGAGGAGGAAAAGAAAGGCCTCCTCCGTGACAAGTCCGGTGGTCCCAAGTCCGGTGGTTCCGAGACTGGTGGTCCCAGGTCCGGTGGTCCCGAGACAGGTGGTCCCAGGTCGGATGGTCCCAGTTCCGGTGGTCCCAGTTCCCGTGGTCCCGAAACGGAGGAGGAAAAGAAAGGCCTCCTCTGTGACAAGTCCGGTGGTCCCAAGTCCGGTGGCCCCAAGCCCAGAGACCATCCCGGAGGTTGCTGCCGTCCCAGATGCGCCGCCCAGGCATCTAGCCCTGCCCGCGCCACCCAGGCGCCTTGCTCTGCTGTGGCCAGCCACTGACCAGCATCCAGAGATGGCTCCAGACGCTGACCAGTGTCCAGAGATGGCTCCAGCCGCTGACCATCCAAAAACAAACTCCAGCACATTCAATTGTCGGACACTTTTTGGCGGCAAACACAGGGATTGGGTTTGGTGCAAACAGGGGTAAAAAGTACCCCAAGGTTAAATATACAGCTGGATCTTTAATGTTGTTGGCCTATTTTCTTTTGCTAGAGGTCCTGGACATCTTGTTCAGAGACATGGTATCATTCTGTATGGAGGATTGGTCTCTGATCTCTTGTCAGGTGTTCTCCAAACTCATCAGGCATTATAAAAGACTCATTATAGACTCAGAGCTGTTTGCTTAGGAAAAGGACATTGCAATAATTGGGTGCCAATAATTGTGTCCAACGTGAACTAGAGAAAAATATTTATTTCATAATGAGATTTCCCCCCACTTTCAATAGTTTTACTTCAATGAAAAGTTAGAATTTTGTGATTTTTTTTAATGAAAGATCAAAAGGATAAACAATGCAGATTTATTTTCACAACCACCTTTGCTCATATCTACCAAGGGTGCCAATATTAGTGGAATTAGTGGCATTGTTAATAACTCAACACTCCGGCTGCATTAGGATGTATTCCCACACACATGGTATGTTAAATGATGTCTTACCCAGGACACTGAGGAAAGCCTTGGCTGTTTTGACAGGCATGGTGAAGAGGGAGCAGGTGTACAGCCCCTCGTCTGCCAGCGTGACCTCGCTGATGCTGATTGTTAGCTCCTGCGACGTGGCTCGGACCAGCTCAATCCGGTTATCTCTCAGCGCTGCGGGAACAAACAATCAAGAGAGCACCATTAATTGACACCTTCATTAGCATTTGAGCAGCAGATTCTCTGTGACATTACCTCTATTCCTTAATGCATGAATACTGACCCATATGGAAGACATGGAAAAATGTAACACCCCCCCCCCCCACCACCACAAAAAATGCAATTTTATCAAAAAATGTATATATATAAAAAAATGTCATTCAATAATTATGTTCATATATTGTGCTGAATATGAAGATCAATTCCAATGCTACAAGCAAAAAAAAATTGTGATGGCTTTCAGTCAGAGGGCAAATGAAATATGGATCAGTCAAGATTCAAATCCAACATCACTTCAGTCAATAGTGCTCAGAATGAGCGGTGATCGATTTGTAACATACATGCTTGAGCTCTCTAATCCTCATTTACAAACTCTGTATTTATAACATTTGCAGGTTCTTTACCCAGTCGAGTATGAATAAAAATAAAGTTCAAACTTATTATGAGTGTGACCTCTGTGCAAAAGAGGCCTAAGGATACGGTTTCAGTCATTACACCTTTTAGAGTCCACCATCACACAGACCTGATGAAAAGGTGAAAGTGCTAATGCAAAAGTCAAAGGCTAACGTCAGAGACGGGCCATAATTCCCCGAAGCATCTTAACCATGCTTTGTTTAATGATAATGACTACAGCAGGAAAAAGTCTGGTAGATCATAAGATATTTGCCATGTGCCGGCACAGTTTAATCAACAGAGACAAGGTCACTAGTTCTAACCTTCTGCTTTCCATAAAACTCACTCAGACATTTTGAGCCTCATTGACGCTCTATAACAACCTGCCAGAATATTCGTGGATGAGTCTTATGGATCTTTTTCCCCAGGATAATAGAAAGAACACATTCTTATGGTCAATCATCAGTGTGACCTTTCAAAGCTCTCTTAATAAAAAAGTTGGTCAATGCCTTAGCCGTTAGCCTTGCCACCTGAAAACTTTAAATTGAATACAGCAGTGTTAGGGAAGATACTTTAAAACTGTGTTTAAAGTAGTTTAACTTACAGTCAAGGTTCTCTTTTTAAACAATAAATGCTACAAATAAAAGTGCTGTACTGTACATTACCTAGGATTTAAGGGGTGATATTTTTATCTTATATTTTAAGGGGGCGACCTTTATTTTTGCAAATCTAAAACAGCATAGCTACTGTAAAACCGCTGACAAAAATAAATACAAATATTTTTAACCAAATACACTATATTGCCAAAAGTATTGGGACACCCCTATTCAAATCATTGAATGCAGGTGTTCCAATCACTTCCATATCCACAGGTATATAAAATGGGTTTCCATGGCCGAGCAGCTGCATCCGAGCCTTACATCACCAAGTGCAATGCAAAACGTTGGATGCAGTGGTGTAAAGCACACCGCCACTGGACTCTACAGCAGTGGAGACGTGTTCTCTGGAGTGATGTATCAAGCTTCTCTGTCTGGCAATCCGATGGACAAGTCTGGGTTTGGCGGTTACCAGGAGAACGGTACTTGCCTGACTGCATTGTGCCAAGTGTAAAGTTTGGTGGAGGGGGGATTTTGGTGTGGGGTTGTTTTTCAGGGGTTGGGCTTGGCCCCTTAGTTCCAGTGAAAGGAACTCTTAATGCTTCAGCATACCAAGACATTTTGGACAATTTCATGCTCCCAACTTTGTGGGAACAGTTTGGGAATGGCCTCTTCCTGTTCCAACATGACTGCGCGCCAGTGCACAAAGCAAGGTCCATAAAGACATGGATGAGCGAGTTTGGTGTGGAGGAACTTCACTGGCCTGCACAGAGTCCTGACTTCAAGAACATAGAACACCTTTGGGATGAATTAGAGCGGAGACTGTGAGCCAGGCCTTCTCGTCCAACATCAGTGCCGGACCTCACAAATGCGCTTCTAGAAGAATCGTCAAAAGTTCCCATAAACACACTCCTAAACCTTGTGGAAAGCCTTCCCAGAAAAGTTTAAGCTGTTATAGCTGCAAAGGGTGGACCAACTCCATATTAAACCCTACGGATTAAGAATGGGATGTCATTAAAGTTCATGTGCATGTAAAGGCAGTCGTCCCAAAACTTTTGGCAATATAGTGTATTTTTCAATAATTTTTAAATAGTCTATAAATTAACAACCAAAAATATAAAAAAATATATCATTTTAAATGTCTATTATAAAATTATATAAAAATAGTTTATATATTTCAAATGCAGGGACACCAACAAGTTAGTGAATCATTTAATTTACAAGAATTCTACAAATGAACTGATTCATTAAAATGAATTAGACTTGCCAATGGTTCCTATGATATGAATTACATTCTAGGAGAGTGTAATTCTTTATCATTCAGCGAGTTTATGTGGTTTGAAATCTGTGAGTTGTACAGTTTCATGTTTCTCGTAAACTGTGTTACAGGAAACTATTTTTAAAACAGTAGTGTCACTACTTTTAGTTACAGAAATTGACAGAAAAACAGTCATGATTGTCTATAGAAGGTTAAAGCTCTCGGCCAGATCGAGCCATAAACACCAATTACGACATTAAAGGAACTTCAAAGCAAGTGTAAAGTGGAAGCATGCAGGCACACTCCGGTTTTCCAAACATGCATTCCTAAAAATCCACCTCCACACATCAGCGAGGCCTCTCGTAGCTATAATGAAACAGCCTAACGGATGTTGTGTGTTGACCGTGTGTTTTCAGACGCGTCTCCCCAGAGGTCTGAGTGCAGCACCCTCTGGACAGCAGCATCTCTGAGGTAATTGAACATAATGAGGTTCATTACAGGAAGAGAGGCAAGCTTATGCAGGAATGAAAAAAGAACTTGTGGTATATACTGTTTTTAATGCCTTCCTGTCGTTCAAATGGAGGGCATTGCAAATAATGTGACCAAACATGGCAGTGGTGTGTGGTGGATTATGCAACAAAAAAGGGCCAAAAGTACAAGTTAATTTTGATTCAGGCTTGAATAGTGCTGGGTAAAAAAATATAGATTTTCAGATTAATCACAATCCATTTTTGTACTCAATGTCAGTTATTAAACTCCCAATATTGACCTTATGGGCCATATTTACTAACAGCTTGACCCCAAACCCTCTTTTGCCGTAAAAAAACTACTATTCGGATTTACTAAAGACACGCAGTGAAAAATCGCTATGAAAAGGAATGGACAGAGTTATTTTTGCGGCTGAACTTATTGCATATGCATTTGTACGAGTTTCCCTTTCAGACACAAAATTTATGAGAGGAGAGTCTTTGAGAGAGAGGCTGCAGATCGCGTTTGTTTTCTTTATTTTGCAAAAAGCACAACATTTTGTTTTTATTGTGACTGTACACAAAAAAATTGAAACGTATATGTATAACACATGCCTGAATGATAAAAAACCACAGAGTTATTTGAGTCTCTTTGGCACTGATAAGAAAAAAAGCGAGTCGATCGCGCCGGTGCGGCAGCCGACTCAAGGGGGTTAAATTAATCACACAATGTGGTTTACTAAGGTTTGCCCATGTCAATGAACTGATGTTTGTACCATTACTCCCCCAGTAGAACTTCCCACTCCCATCTGCGCTTTTTTGGAATTGCACTCTCACGCTAATTTGCCCTGTTTATTAAATCTGGCCCTTTAACTGTACAGCTATTTGCTATTTTCAGTGCCAGTGTATCCTTTTCACAAACAAACAAGGCTTACAATTCTATTTTTAGTAAATCAAATACAATGTGACCACTGTAGCTTGATTCACAGATGACTCTTATGAACTGGTTCTTTTTAGAGAATCAAAAACATATAATATCCCAAGTCTAAGTCTTTTATGCTCAACAAGGTTGAATTTATTTGATCAAACAGAAATAAAATATTACCATAAACATTATTGTTTTCTATTGTAACATATTCTGAAATGTATTGTATTCCTATTCCTAATTCCATTTAATGAACAAATGACTCTTATGAACCGGTTCTTTTAATCAGTTTAAAAACATCTGTTTGAATCTGAAACACATGTATCATTTACAACATTATCAGAAATTAATGAGAATTAAATCCAGCAAGACTTTTATTCACTGATGTAGCTGTTGGATTGTTTTTTTTTATTTGAGAAAAATTAGTCAGTTACAATCTCATATTTCACTATACTTGTTTAGTTTTATTATTGTACAGCCAAATTTGATCATTCACATTTTTTTTTGAGGAGGCACAGCTCAAAAAACGCCCCTGGAACAAACCCAAAATGCACACACTTTCAAAGACGCACACCCCAACACTCTTCAGAATTCAAACCGTAGCGCCTCTGATATTTGGCTCTACATGAGTTGAGGCGTAGATGCTCTCTCTACTGAATCTAATGCATCACAAGTATTCAGTGGAACAGAGGCTTTGCTGGGCATACACATACATATGGAACAGACTCTGAATTGTACACATGGTCAGATGACCATTGTTCACTCCACAAATATCTGGAAGCTTATGCTGCTTATTCTTTGGCCCTAAGCCCGATCCCAAAGCCTGAATCCGACTGTCGAACAGAGCTAAGAACTTCAGGAAAATGCCAGTAACTTCTGTCAATTCTGGAAATGCCAAACAAACATTCTGTTTCCATTGTAGTGTGTTTTGGACTAAAGCTCTAAAACAGGAAATTTCATTCTTCAAGATACAATGGACCCCCAAATATAATCATCCTTGTATTTGGGGCCCCATCCTAAAATTTAAAAGGCAGCTATATATTTATTTTCATGCATAAAGACCCAATATACACCATAACATTATAACCACCTTCCTAATAGTGTGTTGGTCCCCCTTTTGCTGCCAAAACAGCCCTGACCCGTCGAGGCATGGACTCCACTAGACCCCTGAAGGTGTGCCGTGATATCTAGCACCAAGATGTTAGCAGCAGATCCTTTAATTCCTGTAAGGATTGGGGATTGAGATCAGGGAAATTTGGAGGCCAAGTCAACACCTCAAACTTGTTATTTGTGCCCCTTAAAACCATTCCTGAAGCATTTTTTATGATAATTTGCATTATCCTGCTGAAAGAGGACACATCCACCAGGGAATACCGTTAGCATGAAAGGGTGGGTGTACATGGTCTGCAACAATGCTTAGGTAGGTGGTACATGTCAAAGTAACATCCACATGGCTGGCAGGATCCAAGGTTTCCCAGCAGAACATCGCCCAAAGCATCACACTTCCTCCGCCGGCTTGCCTTCTTCCCATAGTGCATCCTGGTGTCATGAGTTCCCCAGGTATGCGACACACACACACACGCACCCAGCCATCCACCTGATGTAAAAGGAAATGTGATTCATCAGACCATGCCACCATCTTCCATTGCTCCGTGGTCCAATTCTGATGCTCACATGTCCACTGTTGGTGCTTACAGTGGTGGACACGGGTCAGCATGGACACCCTGACTGGTCTGCGGCTATGTAGCTCCATACCCAACAAACTGTGATGCACTGTATTCTGACACACCAATGAGCCATGGCCGCCCATGACCCTGTCGCCGGTTCACTACTGTTCCTTCCTTGGACCACTTTTGATAGATACTGACCACTGCAGACCGGGAACTACCCACACGTGCTGCAGTTTTGGAGATGCTCTGACCCAGTTGTCTAGCCATCACTCAAATCCTCACGCTTTGCCCTTTTTTCCTGCTTCTAACACATAAATTGAGGACAAAATGTTCACTTGCTGCCTAATATATCCCACCCACTAAAAGGTGCTGTGATGAAGAGATTATCAGTGTTATTCACTTCACCTTTCAGTCGTCATAATGTTATGCCTGATCAGTGTATCTGCTTTTTTTTTGTAACACATATTATCAGGCATTATTTCATTTTGAACTTCAATCTTTCCTTGAGATCCAATCTGATCAGCTAACATGGAAAGCAGAAATTAGAAGTGAACTTCATCATCAAACTTCCTTCAAAACAACAAGGCAGAAGGTCAAGTGGTTACATGTTAAACTGCATTTTAATGCTGCAGCCAAGCTCAGCAAATCAATACACAAAAACAAGCTTGAATCTATGATGAGGCTTATTTATCAAAATGTATGCATGCTTTGGCACACCCAGACTGAGAGCATTCGACATGACATGTTTACGCTCACAAGCGATGCCATATTGGCACTGGATAGACACGCATCTACGATCTCTCAAGGGAGACATCTGTTTCATTTATTGACACTGTTGATCTTGTAATATTCATGAAGCAGTTCTGATCTTCAAAAAGCCTCTTATACACACATGATCACACTAACACACAAAAGGCTTGACCAAAGATCTCAAAAAAAGAAAGAGAGAAAACACAGATGCCCTTTGATTAAGACACAGATCTTCCCAAGCTGGCAGGAAAATGGTGTCAGATTGCTCTCCGGTGGATTTCACACTTTGATGAAGTTTCCTGTTGAGTCTCTAAAGTACTAATTTTGTTGCACCAAAGCCATTAATTAATGACGCGTCTCCTCAAATTGCTGGGGAAGGTCATTAGAGCCGGAATAAGATAAGACAAGTTGAAGAATGTCTCTTATAATTGATAATAAACTCTCATAGCATAACGAAGACGCCAAACAAGGCAGTTTTTCATCTACAAAACCTCTCCTCAAAGACCGCACAGTTCAAACAGACAGGATTGTGGAAGAGAAAGCCAACTGAAGTGAAGGAAAGGTCTCTCGCTCCTCCCGAGAACTGATGGGAAGTTAAGAAAGGCACTTTACAAACAAAAAAACAGTCACATTGTCAGATAACCTATGCTTGATTTTCCTTTCATTGGGGGTTAGTAATTTAAAAACGACTGTTTATTGGTGTGAAAGTGTCATTCCTTTTCATCTTGGAAAAAAATGTACGCAGCGAGCATAATCATATTATATTCCAATTTGGATGCACATGGCAGAAATGTGGAAGAATTTAGTCTGGGTGCGATAATGACAGAGGAAATGATCAGAGTCTATGTGGAGTCTGACAAGCCGTTATCATAAAGTTACACCCATTCTTTCTCCTCATTAACAAATGATGTTCGTTAGAAAAATAGTGCCATCCATTCAGCAGTGATTGAACAACCATCTAATTATCATGTTTAATTATACCATAAATCAGAGCATGATTGATAAATAAGTACCACCCTCAGAATCGCTAATGAGCTCTTTCATTACATCTCACTGTATCAAGCCTCTTTCGGAGGAAATCTATCCTGTACCGCGCAAGATTTAGCTACAGCACTGGCACGGTCAGAAGGAAATGGGAAGTCAAATAGAGGAGACAGTCTCTTTAACGTTTTATCTCATATATTTTCTGGGCTGTCTGAGGGACATGTTTCTGATACCTGTAGCTTAGCACTGTCAACTACCTGTTCTGTCATTTTTGGGAAATCGTTTTAATAAGAAATGATCTGCTATGGCCAATAACACAAAACATTATGCAACGAATCCCTTATTTTAGTACTAGAAGGCCTTTTTGAGATCTTGCAGGGTAAGATCTGAGCATCCTGACAGCCTTAAAAGAGACTCTCTTCAACACCGCAAACATTTTCATCTTGCTTTAACTTGACAAACTCACATTTAATTTCCTTAAATTAACTCGAATTTCGTACTCATTATTTGAGCTCCATACTTTAGAGTTTTTAATTTGTTACTCAACATTTTATATTAATAC
Organism: Romanogobio albipinnatus; assembly: GCA_023566225.1. Taxonomy (NCBI): domain Eukaryota; kingdom Metazoa; phylum Chordata; class Actinopteri; order Cypriniformes; family Gobionidae; genus Romanogobio; species Romanogobio albipinnatus. The sequence goes on along the minus strand of CM042259.1, from coordinate 11,656,633 downwards.
AATTTATATTAATGCATCATTCGGACCACACAGGCCAGCCTTCGCTCCCTACCAGTGAGCCTTGGCCGGCCATGACCCTGTCACCGGTTTACCACTGTTCTTTCCTTGGACCACTTTCGACAGATACTGACCACTGCAGACTGGGAACACCCCACAAGAGTTGCAGTTTTGGAAATGCTCTGACCCAGCCATCACAATTTGGCCCTTGTCAAACTTCTTACGCTTGCCCATTTTTCCCGCTTCTGACACATTAACTGTTCACTTGCTGCCTAATATATCCCACTCACTAACAGATGCCGTGATGAAGAGATAATCAGTGTTACTTCACCTGTCAGTGATCAGTATATATATACAGTGAGGAAAATAAGTATTTGAACACCCTGGTATTTTGCAAGTTCTCCCACTTGGAAATCATGGAGTGGTCTGAAATGGTCATCGTAGGTGCATGTCTACTGTGAGAGACATAATCTAAAAAAAATACAGAAACCACAATATATGATTTTTTAACTATTTATTTGTATGATACAGCTGCAAATAAGTATTTGAACACCTGTCTATCAGCTAGAATTTTGACCCTCAAAGACCTGTTAGTCTGCCTTTAAAATGTCCACCTCCACTCCATTTATTATCCTACATTAGATGCACCTGTTTGAGGTCGTTAGCTGCATAAAGACACCTGTCCACCCCATACAATTAGTAAGAATCCAACTACTAAAATGGCCAAGACCAAAGAGCTGTCCAAAGACACTAGAGACAAAATTGTACACCTCCACAAGGCTGGAAAGGGCTACGGGGAAACTGCCAAGCAGCTTGGTGAAAAAAGGTCCACTGTTGGAGCAATCATTAGAAAATGGAAGAAGCTAAACATGACTGTCAATCTCCCTCGGACTGGTGCTCCATGCAAGATCTCACCTCGTGGGGTCTCAATAATCCTAAAATAGGTGAGAAATCAGCCCAGAACTACACGGGAGGAGCTGGTCAATGACCTGAAAAGAGCAGGGACCACCGTTTCCAAGGTTACTGTTGGTAATACATTAAGACGTGCATGGTACGGAAGGTTCCCCTGCTTAAACCAGCACATGTCAAGGCCCGTCTTAAGTTTGCCAAATGACTATTTGGATGAGGCATGGGAGAAAGTCATGTGGTCAGATGAGACCAAAATAGAACTTTTTGGTCATAATTCCACTAAATGTGTTTGAAGGAAAAAGAATTATGAGTACCAACCCAAGAACACCATCCCTACTGTGAAGCATGGGGGTGGTAGCATTATGCTTTGGGGGTGTTTTTCTGCACATGGGACAGGGCGACTGCACTGTATTAAGGAGAGGATGACCGGGGCCATGTATTGCAAGATTTTGGGGAACAACCTCCTTCCCTCAGTGTGAGCATTGAAGATGGGTCGAGGCTGGGTCTTCCAACATGGCAATGACCCAAAGCACACAGCCAGGATAACCAAGGAGTGGCTCTGTAAGAAGCATATCAAGGTTCTGGCGTGGCCTAGCCAGTCTCCAGACCTAAACCCAACAGAGAATCTTTGGAGGGAGCTCAAACTCCTTGTTTCTCAGCGACAGGCCAGAAACCTGACTGATCTAGAGAAGATCTGTGTGGAGGAGTGGGCCAAAATCCCTCCTGCAGTGTGTGCAAACCTGGTGAAAAACTACAGGAAACGTTTGACCTCTGTAATTGCAAACAAAGGCTACTGTACCAAATATTAACATTGATTGACTCAGGTGTTCAAATACTTATTTGCAGCTGTATAATATAAATAAATAGTTAAAAAATCATACATTGTGATTTCTGGATTTAATTTTTTAGATTATGTCTCTCACAGTGGACATGCACATACAATGACAATTTCAGACCCCTCCATGATTTCTAAGTGGGAGAACTTGCAAAATAGCAGGGTGTTCAAATACTTATTTTCCTCACTGTGTATATATATATATATATATATATATATATATATATATATATATATATATATATATATATATATATATATAGTGTAATGCAAAGTGCTATTGCTCTGGGCTTTTGTTATCAGTATTATGAATGTGAGCAGAAGAAGCATAAGTATCCCCCACCCCCACCCCCCTCCCAGTCCATTGTTTCCATGTCTCCCAGTGCCCTGTCTCAAAATAAATTCACTAAACTAACCTTCCCGGCTCTCCCTGGTCAGCCCAGCTTCTAAATCTCATCTGACGGGACTCTTCCCAAGGCCGTCACATCTCAGTAACTCTAACTGACATCTCAGCAGCCCCTCCACAGGGAAAAGCACCAGGCTTCAGAGCCACTCTGTTTTTATGAGGCTGCCAGTCCAAACAACAAAATACAAGTATTGTCCTTTCTTGATTCTTGCTTTCATACTCTTTCTCTCGTATTGTGGTCTGTCATTCTGCCTACCCATCTTTTTCTCTTTTCTTTTATGTCTGGATGACAGATTATACACGAAATGTTAGTAGTCAACATTGTGTGGTTTGCTTAAGCAACAGGAAGGCGACACATTGATTTTGCTTCCTAACGTCTCTATAAAATCTATATTGACAATGAAAAGTCAAAAGTTTGGACCACCTGGTTTTTTTTTGGGGGGGGGGGGGGGGGGTATTTCTGAAACAAACCAAAACTTACGGTTTATTACGGTATAACTTATTTTCAAAGTTGAGTTAGTTTGATGACCACTTTTTGGTAGATTTTTTTTGTATTATAACATTTTCAGTTTTGCACAGAAAATATGCATTTACAATTTTGAATGCATTATTTTGATAAGAAACAATAGGAAAACAATAGAAATAATAGAAATTATGTAAATGTAATCAGGAAATTCAAACAATAAATGCCATTTTGATGCTCCTTAATGTGGCGTAACATTGTTATAGCCACGTATCTGTTCAAGCAGCAGTGCGGCAGGCACGTCAACTGATCATCTCTCTCGCATTTCTATAGTTACAGCACAAAATAAACATGAATAAACCTCAGGATGTTACAGTTGTGTAGTGCAGCAGGGAAGAGTCAGATTCAGAGCTTCCACAAAAGAAGGGTTTATTACACAAGGAACAAAACGATAACAAAACACCATACACAAGCGAACATAACAATCGACCCTTTTCACAGACTGTGATGACGCATTTTAATGGTCATCAATATCGTAAATCCTGCAACGTTTTTTGTATTTTCATAAATAATAATAAAAAAAAGTTAATTTATAACACTAATACTTTGTATTTTATTACTTTTGCATCAAATTACAATAAAAAAGTTACCGCTGCTGGGTGTTTACTATGGGAGTGATGGTAAAAATTAACATATTTCTCTCTTTTCACTGCCGTTATCAATCTCACTCTATTTTTTTCCCTCTTTTTTAAAGTTGTGAAATCACTACTGTGGCGTTTTTCTTTTGCTATGTGAGCAAATGGGCACACAAAAAAAAATATTTATTGTATTCTCTCATTGAATGCTGGGAGTGAGTTCAATATAAAGGGAGTGCAAACGATGAATACCAGGTGCAGGGAATCCGGGGAGAGCGGGAGAGATGATGAGGAAGTGAGTTCAGGAGTGAGACAGGGAGGATTATGGGAAATGGAGTCAGGAAAAGGCTTGGATTGTAACACAGGAAAGCCACTCAGTGTCCATAAACTTATTTTGCTAGAGAAATTAAAATTTCACACTTATTTTCAGTTAAAAGTAGGAATGTGTATTTTAACAGCATGTCCAGCTATGCATTTTGGAATAATTTTGCAATAAAACTTGTGAAAAGTTTGTGTGGGGGTTATTTTGGCATAACAGGTAAACTTGCAGATAATCATAGAAATCTTGTTTTTTTTAATTTTTATTGTATAGCCAAAAAATCGCATTGTGACAGCATTGTTGTAATGTAGCAGGTGTTGTGGCACATGTGTGTTGAGTTTTAAGTGTGTTGGTTCTGTTTCATGTTTTCTGTCATGTGATTCCCTTGCCCTCATGTGATCTTGTCATGTGCTTCCCTAGTCTCTTGTGTCATGTTGTCATTGGTTCATTGTCTGGATTGTTCAGAGGTGGGTCTGGTTTAGTCATTAGTCCTTGTGTATTTAAGCCCTCATGTTTTCCATATTCCCTTGTCTAGCTTTGTTATATTTAACCCGCAGTGAGTGTCTGTTCATGGTTCAAGTCAAGTCTTCTCATGTTTCAAGTCAAGTCAAGTTTAAGTCATCGTTTGTTTTGTATATATTCATATTTATAATTAAACTGCACTTGGGTTCTGACTTCAACTTGCCTCCAGTGGATCACTTTATTACAATTGTTTACAATGTTCTTATTCCAACCAAATCAATAGATCCAGGGTCCCTGCAAGCTATTTAGAAAAAAAGCCTGAAAATAGCAATACAACATTTAAATTAAATTATATGATTTATTTTTTTAATTAAATTGTATTATTTATTTTAATACAATTTTATTTAACTAACCACAGATTCAATAAATTGAATTAGCATATCATGAAAAGGTTCTCTAAACGAGCTATTAACCTAATCATCTGAATCAAAATTACACCTGCAAAAGATTCCTGAGGCTTTTAAAAACTCCCAGCCTGGTTCATTACTCAAAACCGCAATCATGGGTAAGACTGCCGACCTGACTGCTGTCCAGAAGGCCATCATTGACACCCTCAAGCAAGAGGGTAAGACACAGAAAGAAATTTCTGAACGAATAGGCTGTTCCCAGAGTGCTGTATCAAGGCACCTCAGTGGGAAGTCTGTGGGAAGGAAAAAGTGTGGCAAAAAACGCTGCACAACGAAAAGAGGTGACCGGACCCTGAGGAAGATTGTGGAGAAGGACCGATTCCAGACCTTGGGGGACCTGCGGAAGCAGTGGACTGAGTCTGGAGTAGAAACATCCAGAGCCACCGTGCACAGGCGTGTGAAGGAAATGAGCTACAGGTGCCGCATTCCCCAGGTCAAGCCACTTTTGACCCAGAAACAGCGGCAGAAGCGCCTGACCTGGGCTACAGAGAAGCAGCACTGGACTGTTGCTCAGCGGTCCAAAGTACTTTTTTCGGATGGAAGCAAATTTTGCATGTCATTCGGAAATCAAGGTGTCAGAGTCTGGAGGAAGACTGGGGAGAAGGAAATACCAAAATGCCTGAAGTCCAGTGTCAAGTACCCACAGTCAGTGATGGTCTGGGGTGCCATGTCAGCTGCTGGTGTTGGTCCACTGTGTTTTATCAAGGGTAGGGTCAATGCAGCTAGCTATCAGGAGATTTTGGAGCACTTCATGCTTCCATCTGCTGAAAAGCTTTATGGAGATTATTTCATTGTTCAGCACGACCTGGCACCTGCTCACAGTGCCAAAACCACTGGTAAATGGTTTACTGACCATGGTATTACTGTGCTCAATTGGCCTGCCAACTCTCCTGACCTGAACCCCATAGAGAATCTGTGGGATATTGTGAAGAGAAAGTTGAGAGACGCAAGACCCAACACTCTGGATGAGCTTAAGGCCGCTATCGAGGCATCCTGGGCCTCCATAACACCTCAGCAGTGCCACAGGCTGATTGCCTCCATGCCACGCCGCATTGAAGCAGTCATTTCTGCAAAAGGATTCCCGACCAAGTATTGAGTGCATAACTGAACATAATTATTTGAAGGTTGACTTTTTTTGTATTAAAAACACTTTTCTTTTATTGGTCGGGTAAAATATGCTAATTTATTGAGATTTTTCATGAGCTGTATGCCAAAATCATCAGTATTAAAACAATAAAAGACCTGAAATATTTTAGTTGGTGTGCAATGAATCTAAAATATATGAAAGTTAAATTTTTATCATTACATTATGGAAAATAATGAACTTTATCACAATATGCAAATGTATTGAGAAGGACCTGTATATATATATATATATATATATATATATATATATATATATATATATATATATATATATATATATATATATATATATATATATCGAACTATTTCTAAACATTTTAGGGTTCAAATCCCCTGCTTTACATAAAAATGCTTTAAAATTCACGAGAAACATCATTTCAGTCCAGTGCATCCAAACATTTGACTGGGAGCACATTAAAAACAAGAGTTGCCAACGAGTTTCTGACAGCATCACAGGCAGTATCATAACTGTTCGTGCCCGTTAGCAGGCTGCTACAAAACACAGACGGGTAATGTTCTGTTACAAAGTGCGACCTTGCGCTCTGAATCCGTGCCAACACATCTCTTGGAAAATGACCAGCTAATAGTTTATATTAAATCAATTTCCCACGGGGCAATGGAGATTGCGGCTATTATTGCTGCGGTAAATTATGTTAGCATTGCTGAACTAGCACTTAGCATGGCTTAATGGTGATTTGTATTCCGTATGCATTAAGTGGCGGGTTTCGCAGATTGCTCCGGAGCAGCCTGACGCTGCGAACATCTCCCCTGCCGAACACGCCTGCCAAACAACCGAGAGGTAATGTCGTTACACGCACTATTCATCAAAGTGCACATGCTCTATACGCACAGACGCCTGACCTCAAACACACGTGCCCGAGACGGCGGATCCAGCGGCCAGGCAAGACAACAGGTGTTGTGGCAGATACCTTGCTAGGATGAATCACGCTAGCAGGGGAATTTACTGCACCATTGGCTGTAGTGATGGGGTGTCACAGTGGGATTTGGGTGTCATTCAAAGAGCAGGCTTTGTTAGAGCCTTTCAGGATCGCCTTGAGAAGACAAGCATCTTGCTACGCTCCACACTGGCCTTAGGCCATACAATCTGACAGTACATTGGCCCATTAGGTTGTGGAGATATTCCTCCTGTGTCTCAGAGGCTGTTTTGAGCCGCTGTTTCCCTAGAGATGGAGGATTGTGTGCGGAAGAGACAGAAATATGACATGCTCCTGAAGATGCGAGACTTCAGAGAGTTTGCTTTTTAAAAATCACATTTCATATATGAGAGGAGCCCAAAGTGATACTCAGTTTTTCAGATCGCTGCACTTTTCTGAGAGAGGTTTAAATAACATGTTTGATGTTTAGTTGCAGTGCCTCAGTGCTGTTGAAGTGTGCTAGCGCTGTGATCCCGAATTAACTGTGCTCATCTTTCCCCGCTGGGCATGCTTAGTTAACCACACAGACGGGCTAGCTGAAACTCTGCTCGCCTGTAATGCAACCCAAGCATGAGGACGAGGTGAAAAGTTTAACTCTCATTAATAGATTTGAGCTTGGCGAAGATTGCATGGATTACGTGGCACATACTTGTATACGTTGTTTGCTGTCGGATCAGCTGCCGTGTCACTTGTTTTCGTAACCTGAGAGTTAAACTGTGGATTAAATCGTACATGGGCATGACCTTAAGATGCCTTTGTATTAGCAATGCTAACCGTGTTATGCAATTACAGATGAAAATGTTTCTGCAGAATATTAAAATGTTTAAAACAGTGTTAATTAGCTTACTCTAACACACCCTATATATGGTATATGATATTAGTTAGCTATATACACAACATAAAACTGATATTTTCCATTTTTGTCCATACAAATGGAAGTCAATGTTAACCAAAATAAACCAAGATATATTCTTTTGGTTTACGCATTAGAAATAAAGTTTTTAACAACATGAGAATAAGTAATTGTTGACAGAATAACTTTTTTGGGGGGTGAAATATACCTTTAACATTAGGCCTAGCTATGTTTCAATCCAAAGTTGCCAATTCAACTTATGCACAAAACTGAAATATCGCATAAAACATTTGTGAATAAAGCTAAATGTTTCCATCCGATGTGTTCAAGAGAACAAAATCGTCACTACCTGGGAAATTCATGCAATATTTGTAATGAAAATAGAAGTTGCTGCAATTGGCGTACTTCCATTTCCAATTGGCAAGACCCCGTGGCTCTTTTTTCTTTTTATTCTGTAAATGTGTTTCCATTATGCGCATCTCTTCTTATCAGAAAAAAATTTGACTCAATTGTGCGCATATTTTTTTATGCATTTTCTTTACATTTATGCGCATCTTGCCGTTTACATTAAGCGTTTTTTTATGCAATATCCCAAACTTCGCATACAAATAGGTATAATATTTTTAGAGATATGGAGAGGGGACATCAATGAGTCATAAAAGTTTTTATTTAGTATTTAAAGACGTTTGTCAGATTGCTCTTTTGCAACCAGACTGAAGACAAACATTATTTTCTTTGTGAAAAAACATGCTGAAAAATAAAATTATTAATGTAGACTTTAGAGGGCGTCCTATAATGACCTTTTTTACAATATGTAAAATATGTCCCCAGAGCGTATATATGTTAAGTTTTAGCTTAAAATACCCCACAGATCATTTTTATAGCATGTTAAATTTGTCACTTTTTGAGGGTGAGCAAAAACACACCGTTTTCTGTGTGTCCTTTTAAATGCAAATGAGCTGCTGCTCCCAGCCCCATTTCAAGAAGAGGGTGGAGCTTCAAGAGCTCATGTTAGCAGCTCTGATTACCTCACTCATTGAAAATGTCAGAAACTGTTCAGCCTTTTATACAATGATGGAGAGACTCAAGACTCAATTGATGACTTTATGTAGCTGATGTCGAGTTAACTGTCTTCAAGTCATCGATTAGCATATTCTGTCATGATAATCTATAAATCGCTCGTGTGGGAACGTTGTAAGATGCCTTCAGAGCAAGAGAATATATGCTGCGTGGAGATAGAACATGTATAATTTAGTTTAATTATGGTTATAACATATGTTGTCGTCTTGATTTTATGACATGCTATTGCAGTTGTGTTACATACTGTATTGCAATAAATGTGAAAAGACGGATGTGACAGCTTGAGCAGACTCCTAAATGTGCTCTATTACAACAACTCTTCCTCTTCTCTAAAGCAGCCCAACATATAGCCTCACCCCCTTTGTTTCGTGTTCTCGGGGGCATGGTTTATGTATATTTTTTCCCTACCAGCAGTTTGTCCTTAAAAAAGCGATTTCTTTCAAAGAAAATATCTCCCTTTGCATTGAACTTTGAGCGTCTTTGCAGATGTTGTTTATGCTCAAACAGCAACATTACACACTAACTAAAGTAAAAAAATTCTAATCATACATAATCAACCACCCCTTTAAGAGAAACACTGCACGATCTTAAACCTATTTAATCCAATGAGCAGACCCACTTAGAACATCATTTTTTTTTTTTATACTGTAAAGTCCCCATAAAATGGAGGCTGGGGAAAAACCTGAAATCAGGTCGGAGGGAAGTTACCCGTACAACTTTTCTCCAAGTCGAAAAACTTGCCAGGACTATATTTGCCTTGGGGAGTGAGAGAGAGATTTCCCAGCAGTATGCAGTGTCTATGTGGAGCTGGGGCCTTGCGTCTGAGCACTGTTCAGCCAACGCTGAGAGATAATGAGGCCCTGTTGGTAAGCGTGTCTATTGCAGAGCCACAAAACACTGACAGGAAGTCATGGAGAAAGAAAAGGATCACATGCTAATACATATACTTATTACCCAAACTTGTGTTACATTTAAAACGAGTTAACAAACTCGCAGTACCATATTGTCCGTTTAGCTGACGGTTACAAAAAGAGACGTTTTTTCCCCTTGTCTTTCGTCCTTCATACATTGATATGAGGTGAGGGTTGCCATAAAACGGCCTTTTAATTTCTTCATTTATCTTTCTTTTGCACCCCGTTCGCGACTGTTTTACAGCCCCTGGTGAGATGAGGGCTTATTTCGCATGCTGGGTGATTTATAACAAAACTAATGCTGGCAAAGTCGAGGCTAAGACAGAGTCTACGTCTTTTTAAAACCACCATAAAGAAAGTGGTGGGAAATATACGATAATTTTATCATACACATGACAGCCAACGTGTCCAGTTTCCAAGTTTTCGAACTTTTGGAAGGGACATTCTCCAACTCTATTCAGGCAGAGCAAATTTTAAATGCATCAAAGGCCTGACTAATAGATTTCTGAGCAGGATTCAGAGCGCAGAGAGCTGCAGCACAGGGAGATTGATACAGTTGAATTATATATTAGCTTTCTGAAGAGTTTCATATTCAGAGGACTGCTTTGTGATTGCATTTGAGCAGTAGCTTGACCACGCATCTCACTGGTCATCCATAACTCAAATTCCGATGGTCTGGTTGTGAGAAATATACCATGAAATATTTCAATAAATCTGCCATGACTCACCGAGGAGAGAAGCTCGTGGAGGTGCGAGACAGCCAGGCTATCTCCAAATGCATCTATGAATAAACCCTTCTCACCTGAGATTGAAGGAACGTAGAACCGCAATGCAGAGAGACTTTTATCGGAAACAAGGTATAAAAAAATAAAAAAAACCCAGTGAAGTCAAGCTTATTGTGATGCTTCTCATAACAGTCAAATGCACAAGACTAGACAGAAAAGAGATTGGGTGATTTTGTGGAAAGTTCAGTTCAGGCAAATCTTTTTTGTCAAGACAGGCTTGAGCAGACTGACAGTTTGTAGTCTGATTGCTTCTGCCTGGATGCTGCTTAGACTTCTGGGATTGTAGGAGTAAGAATATTCCATGGATCCTTCTAGATGCTGCTGGTCTTCTTTTAAAATCTTTATTTATCAACACACAAACACCAGCGTTCCAACACTTAAACCACTTAAAGGTTTACAGTTTTAATAATGCCGGGTTCAGACTACACAATATTAGTCTGTTACGATAGTCAATGTGTCAGATTATGCGATTTCGACTCCTAAATTCTTGTTGTGTCTGAAGACAAACATTCTTTTCCTTGCAAAAACATGTTGAATTTCAATGAAAATCAATGTAGACTTAGGCATTGTATGTTTTGCCGCTAGAGGTTGCTTATTCAAACCAAAGGTTTAGCTTGATGAGGTCGTGAATGATCGTGGACTCATGGGAGTTATAGTCTTGACTCTTCACCTCCACAGCCGATGGAAAGGAATTGGACAGACTCAGGCAGAAATCATATTCATGAATGAGCGCACGTGGTGATAATGTTGCTTTCCGACCAATTATCACTTGCCGCCTTTAACGATGTGTGTGATGCCATCGAGAAGGCGGGACTATCGACGCTATGAGTGTAAACATGAATGGAATCCTCCAAAGAGAAGTTAGAGAACTTGAGTTAAAATATTGTCAATCACCAGATTGACACTGTCACTTCAGACAAACAAGTTCTGAGCAACTCCAACAGATACCAGCGTCTGTCGTTGCAATTTGAATTGGCCTTAAAAGACACAAATGGAATGTGTTTTGAAGAACAACCCATTGAATGCTGGTCTGAGGCCTCAGGAAGTCTAGGACGCAGCTGCTGAGTGAGGTGCTTAGACTAAGTGAAGATCATTTGTTAACTAGGGTCTGGGGTATGATTGTGTTGAATGAAGTCAATGAGCGGCTTTATGATATACAAGCCTTGATGCCCATGTTGTGGAGTGCCATGTGTATGGCAGACACAAAAGCATCATCTGTGGAGCACTTGTGATTTGGGCATACTGGTCCACTACAAAGGCTAGTTAACTATTGTAGTTAAAGGCAAAATTTTGTGTTATGAGACCTGAAGCTGGAATTAAGAGCCAATCTAGAAATCACACCAACTTCACCCATTGCACAAGTACACGAGTCACACTAAACTGTTAAATCACTGTAATAAAATGAAGTTGCAGCTTAATGATGTTTGTCTGGAGCTGTGAGCTATGCAGTGCAACAGCTGCTGATTGTTGGAATCAGTGAAGATGCAGAGATCAAGCCTTTAAACTGGTGCTTGATGGTAAATTGGAAAGTCGTTAACACAGGGCTGTAGAGTTCTGGGACCCCTGCACTGGGCCCTTGAGTCTGATCTGCGTCATTTTCTAATTTTAATCCTAAATATGTTTTTTACCTCTGTTTAGACGCATGACACTGGATGCATACTCTCTATAAAAATAGCGTTTTATCATTGGAATCCATGGTTTCATGAAGAACCTTCAATGCACAAATGGTTTTTTATACTGGTAAAAGGCTCTTTAGATTATAAAATGCTCTTCACACTAGGAACTCAAGATGGTTAATCTATGGCAAAATCCCTTTACAAAATGTTGAATTATTTTTTTTATTGCATATTGTGACTTAAAATAAATAAATAATCCCTGCATTAAAAATGTCATATATGTCAATAATAATTTTGTAATGTAATATTTATTGTATATGCAATCCACATTCTTTAAAATAAAGCTTCCAAAAGTTAACTATTTTCTCCCAAAATTGGCAGAAATGTCCGTCATTTGTGAGAAAACGCTTCCCCGCCATTGATGGAATTTTCTGGCTTTCAGTGTTTTCACTGTTATACTGTAGGGAGCGCTATGACATATCTTCTGAAAGAGTACTGAATCTCCAGATCAAAACACATGAAAATAAGATGCAGAAACAAGTGATCTCATATGTAATCATATGCATATGTAAAATAACGCGATCATCAACATTTAACAGCATATAAATCAAAACTGAATAATGTTACTGAATGAAATGTTGACCCAGGACGAGCTACAGGACTGTGCAAGCATTAGGGTTGTTGGTGGACTCCATCTACTCCATCTATGTTTTGATCAATCCGATCAGGATGTAGTCTTTGACAAAAACGTGATTTTCTCAGCTTTTTGCTCAAAATGTTTTTTTTTTTTTTTTAATGAAACTTGAATAAAACAGTTTTTTTAGTTGTTGCTTAAAAGCAGAGGGTATGTGCTTTCTTTTTTATACAATGCATGTTCAGATATTCATGCAACAAAATATTCTGGGGGACATGAGATTTTTGTGAAAATGGTCAAAAACGCTGGTGGTGACTGGCAACTTTAAAAAAATAAAACAAACAATGGCTGGGAAAGAGTTAAGCACCCTTTATGCATTGAAGGTTCTTCATGGAACCATGGATAAAAAAGTGTCCAGTATCATATGTCTAAACATAGGTGAATCTTTGTTACAATTCCATAGGATAAAAAAATTAACACTAAAGAATGGCCATTCCATTCTGAGACCACAGCAGTGGAGTGTGTCTATCGCAGCAAAACAGCCTGTTTCGGAAAACATTTTCATCTGCTCATGCATGTAGAAAACTAAGAAATTACATGCCACTCAGAGAGACTACACTTACAGCAACCGAGCAATTGTTTCTCAATAAACAACGTTGTACGCATATAGAGGAAAGAGAGAGAGAGAGAGAGAGAGAGAGAGAGAGAGAGAGAGAGAGAGAGAGAGAGAGAGAGAGAGAGAGAGAGAGAGAGAGAGAGAGAGAGAGAGAGAGAGAGAGAGAGAGAATGTAGCTCTCTCTGAGTCACTCAGAATTCATGAATGCCAAATCTGCCTGTGAAGAGCTAGCGGGCATTTTGTGTAAACAAATCACATTGATAGCACATATCTCTCATACACACACAATAAGTATTAAACATGGACTATAATGGCTAATACCTCATTCGATTCCAATACATTATTCATACAAAAGTTGAACCCGTGAAAAATTATTCATAAGGGCGTCGAACCTTTCAGGCAGAAAGCTGCTATATAAATGCATGGGCATAACATGAAAAGAACAAGCTCTTGAACATACACATCTGGCCATTTAAGTCTTCCTGGAGAGCACTTAAGAAGGGGGAAGATTTCACGAACATATTGAATTTCTCTATAATCCACAGAATATTCTGGGTTCAGTACAAGTTAAGCTCGATCAACAGCACTTGTGGCATATCGTTGACTTGTCCCTTGCTTTCTTGAAAAAAAGAAAAAGTCAGCTGCGATGAGACACTTGCAATAGAAGTGAGTGGGGCCAATTTATTATGGATTTAAGAGCAGAAACGTGAAGCTTATGACGCTAAAATCATGTTTAAGGTCCCATGGCATGAAAATGTCATTTTATGAGGTTTTTTAACATTAATATGAGTTCCCCTAGCCTGTATATGGTCCCCAAGTGGCTAGAAATTTTGATGGGTGTAAACCTAGTTCTGGCTGTCTTTCTCTGCCTTTGAGAAAATGAGAGCTCAGATGAGCTGATCTTGAATTTTCCTGTTATGACGTCATACCATAAAAGGTTACCTCCCCTTCCTCTGCTTTGCCCGCCCAGAGCATTCGGAGAAAATGGATTCATTTTATGTCAGCACAGGCTTTACAAACAGACTTTACGATATGGATTCGACAGCACCGCGACAAACAGTGAGTAACAGTGTTCATTAATGCCTGATCTGTGATCAGTGATTTCTGATGTGTAGCTAATCATACAAGTTCACTCAGACATTATTTATAGATCGTTTAATGATCACCGTCTTGATGCCCTAAGCATAATGCATCAGTGAATCAAGCCAGTGACAAAAACGATTGTTTCTGTTAGTAGCATGAAACAAATCAGTTTTTTAAGTGATTAAACTACAGAGAGTGATCAGAGAACACTCTTTATAATGTCCGGAGCTGTCAATCACGCATCGCGAGTGTATCTGCACACTTGCCCAAACTGCCGTTATAATGAATGACGCTGTTATGCAGCACAGCGAAGCTCTTACTGTATTCATATCAACATCCTGTTTGCTGTTAGTTGTGGTGAAATTATTTTGTGAGAGAAAACGCGTTGCAATGACGAGATCACTGTATTCACGTGATCAACAGACTTTCATGTGATAGGAATAGATCATAAAATAATGCTATAATCCAAGTTTTGACGATTCCTTCATCTCGACGGCTGTAATGATACTTTACATGTGTTACAAAGTTCGTAGAATAAGGTGGAAGAAGACAGAGTTAACGTGACTGGGACTGTTTATTCAGAACTCTCAGATACAAATAAGCTTGCGCTAACAGCACAGCGCTCTCAACAACTCTCCGTGGTTCACGAGTGCCCTGTCAGTCTCTGCAGTGCGTGCGTGCAGTGCCTCGCTAAACCACGCCCCCTCCGCAACATAATCTAACACTCATTTCAAATGCAAAGATGTCAGCCAATCACAACAGTGGGCGTGTTTACTGAAGTCTCACAGCATACACGCCCCTTGAAACAGGGCATTCAGCCAGAGGGGTAATAACAGTATGGAAAAAATGCATTTTTTGATGTAAAAATCATACTAGCACTATAAGTACAACTCAGGAAACATTATAAAATAATAGAAAAATGCCATGCCATGAGACCTTTAATGCCAAAGTCCCTTTAAGAGGGGTCATTTCACTCGGCGGCCATCACAGATGCTCGATTGGATTGAGATCTGGGTAATCTGGAGGCCAAGTCAACACCTCAAACCATTTCTGAACGATTTTTGCTTTGTGGAAGGGCGCATTATCCTGCTGAATGAGGCTACAGCCACCAGGGAATACCGTTTCCATGAAGTCCATTTCCAGGGGTCAGCATGGGCACCCTGACTGGTCTGCGGCTATGTAGCTCCATACCCAACAAACTGTGATGCACTGTATTCTGACACACCAATGAGCCATGGCCGCCCATGACCCTGTCGCCGGTTCACCACTGTTCCTTCCTTGGACACATTTGATAGATACTGACCACTGCAGACTGGGAACACCCCACAAGAGCTGCAGTTTTGGAGATGCTCTGACCCAGTTGTCTAGCCATCACAATTTGGCTCTTGTCAAACTCACTCAAATCCTTACGCTTGCCCATTTTCTAACACATCAACATTGAGGACAAAATTTTCTCTTGCTGCCTAATGTATCCCACCTTTCAGTGGTCATAATGTTATGCCTGATCAGTGTATAAAGTATTTGTTAACGCATATTGTTTACGTCTTCAAATTATGAGTATTTTTAACGTTTATAAATTGGCCCCATTCACTTCCATTGTAAGAATCCCTGTAACCTAGATATTTTGAAAAAGACCGGAAATGACAAGTGTAAATTATTATTGTGGTAATCAACTTTATGCCACAAGCGCTGTCAATTGAGCTTAACCTGTATTGAACCCAGAACATTCTTTTACATATTTATGAATGTGAACCAAGACTCACTATTTCTGTCAGTAAAGTTTTGTTAGGAAAAAAGTGACAGTTATTAAGTGCTGGAAAAATCGAGTTTCATAACCTTACTAACGAATGCAAGGTATACTGCAGAACAAAAGGCAAAAAAAAAAAGAGAGAATAGGATGCAAGGAAAGAAAGAGCAAAACCAAAACAAACAAAAAAGAAGCCAACAAACACGCGCACACAAATCTACAAAAACAGGTTGCATGAATCTCATGAGAATGTGACAACTGTGCATATGTAATTATTTGGATCATTTATATTTCATGCGCTTAAGTCTTTGATAGAAAAACCTACATGCATAGAACTGTCTTTGCATCATCCTAAAACAACTTCTCTGCCACAGTTGCCATGGTCACAGAAAGACATCACAGTCCTGAGCAAAGGGCCTTATGGGTAATTAGTCAGAGAGGTACAGAGGCTGTGAGGCAGGCGGCTCTGGGGGATTCAGGCCTTACTGATCTGCTACCCCTGACCTGAAAGAGACGAGGAAAAGGTAAACAGTGCTCTGCTCTTTCATTCTTACAGTTTTTCTTCTTTTCTCACTCTTTCACCTCTCCCATGCAGCTTTGAAGGTCAGTCAGGCTTAGATAGGGGACAAAGACTGAGAAAGTGAACATGACCATTTTTCTGACCCAGAAAAGTCTTTTTGTCAGGTCACCGTAACACACATAGGGTACATCAGACTTAAAAGCCTGTAATTCATGTCAGCTTTATTCAAAAGTTCACATGAATATAAAACCACAATTAAAAGCGCCATAGAACATTTACTAAGTCCATTTTTTAAAGGTGTTCTGTGTCCTTTTTGCATGGAAAATAGCAGGCAGCACATTTTTTAAATGTCTCTTTTTGTATTCTTACTTTTATTCAACAAGGAGGCAAAAAAGTGAACTGCAACACACCTCACCATAAACCCACCAGCTCATTATACACAGAGCAGTTTTTAACACCACTTACTAACATACAAATATAAATTCTATTTTTTTTGCATAACTTGCTTATCATTAACCTTAATGAATGACTAGCATATTTCTTTACATTATAATTTGTCTATCCTGGTGCACATGGCAAATAGTAAACAATTTTGAAACATTTTTTCACATCTCTTTTCCATACAGGGAAGTTTAATATCACTAAAGTTCAATACCATAAAATCAGTCCATATAACACAATGCTCTGGTATGGTCTAAACTGGGGTCCGGGGACCCCCAGGGGTCCTCCAGAAGGTTCTAAGGGGTCCCCGTAAATTTTCAGATAATAAAAAGACAAAGCATGGATAAAATCTACCGAATATTCTAACCGTTTCATTTCTAAATGTTTCTCTCCTTTCTTGCCGTATACTTAGAGAATTGTATATGTTTGTATATGTTATATGTTTACACACTACGTACACTGCTTGCATACATTTATTGGGAAAGTTGCTTATACAAAAAGTTTTAAATTGAAAATGTTCTTCTTCAGGTTTATACATCCAACATTAATAGCCAATTTAAGTTGGGAAACAATATGTTAATGTCACACTTACGATTTATCTATCTATATTTATTCATACATAAAAATAGATGGATTTTAGGAAGGCGGTCCCTCATAAAGGTTCATCATATTTGGGGGTCCTTGGCATCATAAAGTTTGAAAACCCCTGGTCTAGAAGGCTTAGAATGTGGATTGTTTTCTAGTGGTTATAGTATTTGTCCATTCAGGAGCTTGACATCTCCTGACTTCAGCTCCAATTGTGGAAAAGAGTGTAAAAAGTTATGTTTATGAAAAATAGTAGAATGATTTATGAAGGATCATGTGACACTGAAGACTGGAGCAATGATACTGAAAATTCAGCTTTGATCACAGGAATAAATGACACTTCACTGTATATTCACATAGGTTACCATGCGTAACCGAGACATTCCCTTTCAGTCGGTCACGTTCGAAGTACGTCGGACGTCTCCGTTCCCTCCTTCAGGGAACAACTGAGACGTTTTACATTGGAATAATAATTCACAATTTTTTTTACTGTATTTTTGATCAAATAAATTCAGCCTTCTTCATTCAAAATGTTTTTAAAAAGTCTTCATTGTTTAAAACTTTTGATCACCAATGTGTATATTAAATAATTCATGGGAACTATCTTTTTTTTTTTTTTTATGACACTATCCTAACACGGGACATAGGCTAATTGAATATGAAAGTTGCCAGTTTTACCATGTTTTAGAAAGCCTGGAAACAGATACACAAACATTCACTCTTATCTGATATGCTGAAAACTGCTACGGTAACATTTCTTTGTGCATTGTGTGACGAATAACATAAATGGCATTAAAATCTGGGGAATTCGAAAAGGTTGGAAGTAGTTTGCATCCCTTGAAATGAATGTCGTAAACAGTCAGCAAATATTGCGGTATTGTCTCGTCATGTTCAGCTGCTTATCTTACCTCAGCTCGCATTCTTCAAGCATTAAAAAGTGCCGTGCTGTTCGGTTTCTGTGAACAGTAAATCCAGCTTCCTTCGATTTGATTGGCTATCTCAAACATTTTGACATTGACGAGTACTTTTAGACCAGTGCAGTGAGACTGAGCACACTAAATAGATTAGAGTTTTTGCCTCAAGTGGGTTGTGTGGGCAATACATTGTATTATTCATTCTTATTTACATAGCAACAGGCCGGCCCACATTGTCCAGCGGCCCACCAGGAACCTGCCCCTGGTTACAAACAATTCCTATTTCAAATAAACGCTTTTTATTCATAAAATATCACTTTCCACAAATATATTTAGCAGCACAACTGTTTTTAGCATTGATGATAAATTGTAGTTTCAATTTGTACCAGGAACTTTTTTACAGTAACTTTTTTCCCCCCAGGCCTGCTACTGTCTGCATTTCCACTGCGGTCTAAAGTACCGTGAAGATTAGGAAAACTAGTCTAGAGACGTGGGACTGCGTGTGACTGTTCCTCCCAGTCAGCGACGGACAGTAATCATGTTTGTGCGATACTGTCTGCAACAATAACAAGTATGGAGGAGATGCAAGCAGCGCTGCTTTTGCTGGTTATGTATTGGTTTACTAAAGAGGTAATTAACAAAACTGCGGAAAAGAGATGAGCACTGATACTAACGCGTATTCTGAAAGCTCGCAAAGCTAGATTTAAAATAAGACAACGTATGTTATTATCAGCTACACTGTTAGACATTTCTGTAATTTGTACAGTTATTTACTATAGGCTATATCACCCAGTATAATACTGTAAACTCTCTTTACAGTAAATAACTGTAATTCCCATTGCATCATGGGAATTTTCTATGATGTCAAACACCAAATACAGTGATTTCCTGTATTTTTAAAAAATGAAGAATAATACTGTATTTACCAAAATGGCCTCTTTGGCACAATTGGGATCGACAGGATTTGCTTTAGATTTATATTAGGAACCATCAGTGCAGCGTTGAAAGTTTCACCCGAGGAGAGTGGAAATATTTACCCGGAACTTCATATAGACCCTGGTTCCTGCGGTCGAAACACACTGAGTACCACCCCAAAGTTCCTGCGGTGCAAACGTGGCTTTAGAGACTTAAAAAAAATAAAAATAATAAAAAACTTAAAAAATCTTACCGACCACAAACTTTCGAATAATAGTGTATATAAGAAAGCCAGTCATTTGTGACAATATTTCTCTTGCACACTTTATTTCAAACTTTTTAGCAACTTTAGCCTTAACGAATTAGCATTTCTGTTCATTTAAAAAACATCATTGCTTACCCTGTCACGTGGAATTATGAAACACACGACAGACTAAAAAGCCCAGATCCCAATGCACAATTGATTTAAGAGCAGGAAGCTACATGAGCAACAACTTTTCCCACAGGCCGCCTTGTTTACCCACGTTTGTTTATGGGTGCAAGGCACACGCATTAAATCTAGATGGCTACGTTCCAAGACAAAACACCGCGAATGATTCAACGCTGCTAACACCGTTGGTAACAAATGCTCCTGCTAACCTTTGCAATTATTTTTTCAATATCGTGCTCTGTTGAGCATTTTTAATGAACGCATAACAGAAGCAATTAGGTGTGTGATGGCATTTTCCTGTTTAAGGAGCTAATTAAGGGCCGACTGTAGATGGTAACCTGTGCTATCGAAGGTGAATGACAGACGCTAACACA
The DNA here is from genome assembly GCA_023566225.1 of Romanogobio albipinnatus. NCBI lineage: Eukaryota > Metazoa > Chordata > Actinopteri > Cypriniformes > Gobionidae > Romanogobio > Romanogobio albipinnatus. Next base: position 11,636,555 of record CM042259.1, on the reverse strand, counting down.
GACAACAATGCATTAGAACGATTACGGGGGGAAAAACAGGAAATAAATAAATACAATCACTAAAATGGGAACAGGGAGGGAAAAGCACCAATCTTCTGCTGTGTTTATTATTTCCCTCTAAAATTACATGCGTGTGCTGTGCATAAAATAATCGTGAAATGTCATTTAGATGGCATAATGGAGGGTAATGTGAGAAGAAATTGAGGACGAACCGTGAGTGAGCTAGTGGCTAAAAATGAGGCAAATGAGATGACTATTAAAAGGTAATTCAGCACGGGATATTTGATTTATCATGGCCACATTGGCCCAGGTGGAGAATGTCCCGAAGATGGGAATCTGGGTGCGTATGTTTTCACGAATTTCATTAAATACAATGACAGTAAGGAGACAATGCAGGAAGAAAACCTGTGGACATTTGTGAGGTGACACCTTTGCACTTGATTTTCAAAAAGCAATCGCATGAGCCCGCTGCTCATTAGCATTTAGCATGAGCTCCAAATTCCCACATTTCTGTTTGATGGAATAAGGACAGAATCATGTACTTTAGGGGTAGCTTCATTTGAAATTCAAACAACCTTTGTGCCGTTACAGGAGCGGCACTGAGGAAAATGTCAAAAATAATTTTCCTCTGAGCAAGCGGTTCAAACGCAAACCTCGCTCCCGACATCAAACGTGCGAAATGGAGGCAAATTTCCCAAATAACCTGTGAAGAAACTGTCACCGCAAATGTCTCTTTAGCCTGCTCATAAAATATATTAGTCACTTCAGCAGACTGTAGGTAGAGCTAAGCTGTAATCAATACCGTCTCAGGTGACAGAGTATAACAGACTTATTCAATAACATTAGCATGCAACTGGGAATTTTTTTTTTATTATTTGTTCTGCATTATCGATTATCAAGGCAAGACTGTACTTCCTGCAAAAGACCGTATGGCCACTAAAGCATTTTTTACCAAGAGTTGAAAAATGTCCAACTTTAAAAAAAAAAAAAAGCACCATGCTCGTCACTGTCACTTTTTTCCAGCCGTCCAATCACAGTGAAGGAGGGCGGGACAAACGGCAAACCGACCAACTGTCGCTACCTATTTATACACCGACTGAACAGTGGAGAAGTTATTATTGCTGGTCTTCGAGTATTCATGTCTGCACCTGATGCCATTCCCCAACTATTACAATATTTATATGACAAATAATGCTTGGAGGAACATTTTGTTCACCATGGCTCTGTAAGAGCCCATTTTGGCATTGCACTGACAGTCAGCAATCAGGCTTGGGATATTAAATCAATCAGATCACACATTGATTCAAATTAAAATAAGTCATTTTATATCAACATTTTACATACTGTAACTCTATAGCAATCTTAAGGTCCCATTAATGCATTAACTAAAATTAACTATCAATGATGTAGACTATTGTTTTATTGTTTAATCTGTATTATTATTCTTTATAAGTATTCATAATCAGATGTATTTGTGAAGTTTAAGTACATGAGTTAGAGTGAGCATGAAATGTGTGTGAGGATCCTGCAGAGACACGGAGAGGAGATCATTTGGAACACAGAAATGTGTAGCATATGTTTTCCAATTATGCACATGACACAAGTCACAAGTTCCACTGACGCATATGTTCAAGGGTATATTGTGCTGTGTGCAAGCACGAGGTATATATTAAACGTAAACATGTTTTTCTTTGGTCAAGCAGCCTATAAAACCCAACCTTTGTGTCCAGAGGAACAGAGAAAGCTGGAATGAAAACCACCTCTCCAGAAAGTTGTCTAACAAAAAATAAATAAATAAGAGATCTCTTGGCAAAATGTGTTGCTTCCATGATTCAACCACAATGGGGAAAAAAGCTTAATTTTCAAGTCTACAAATAAGAAATGCCGTATTTAACAATCTTTCTTAACGTCAATTAATACAAGTTAGTTTAGGTCCATTAAATAATGAAAAGATACAACTTTTGATTTTAATACCCAATTAGTAAACGTAGAAGTTAAAGCCACATTATGTAATTTTTCACCTCTAGAGGTCGGTTAATCAAAACAAAGATGCAGCTTGATGATGCCTTGATTTCACAGAGCATTTATTATGCCGCAGACAGGCGCTTCCACTTCTTCCCCTCATGCTTATATGTGGTAACGCAGCTCTGTTTATCATATTAGATGCATTTGAGTGTGTTGAAAGTTATGTTATAATGCTACTCTGTGCGTTTGCTCGGCAGCTACTATGAGACACTTGTTGCACACTGCAGCTAGATCAATATTAGGCATGGTAAAACATGGTACTTGCGAAGACTAACTGTGTTGAGCTATATAACAATGATTCGTTTTCTGTCGATGAATGTATCCAAACAGTTGCTCACCTGTCTAATAAAACACATGATATATTAAAGGTCCCGTTCTTCGTGATCCCACTGTTCAAACTTTAGTTAGTGTGTAATGTTGCTGTTAGAGCATAAATAATACCTGTAAAATTATAAAGCTCAAAGTTCAATGCCAAATTTTATTTAACAGAAGTTCCCTTTCAAAGCCTACAGCGAACGGCTGGCTTGGACTACATCCTGGTACTTCCTTCATATATGATGTCGATAGAACAGTAGAACAGACTAACCTCCGCCCACAAGAATACGCGCAAAAAGGGGCGTGGTCTTGTTGCTGTCCCACGTGGAGAAGAGGAAGTGTTGCGTGGAGAAAAGGAATTGTTGCGTTTGAGTGTGTTTGTCGCCATGTCGTCGAGACGCTGTTATTTTCATCCCGGAGTCAAATCACCTTTGTTTGGCTTTCCCAGGGACGCTGTAGAGATCATTAAGCGCATACATCTCCCGTTAAGAGGCGTGACCTTTCCACGTGCGCTAAGCTGCTGTCGAATCACAACACAGGAACCGTGACACGTTCGCTAAGGTGCGGTCAAATCCCAACACGGGAAGCGCTGGCACAATCAGAACTCGTTACGTATTTCTGAAGGAGGGACTTCATAGAACAAGGAAGTCATCAGCCGTTTTTAGGACAGTGGAAACAGCGGTGTACAGATAAGTAAATTGTTAAGTAAACAGTGTTAAAAATACTGTTTTTTTTTACACACGAAACATGAACACGTTATATTGCACACTGTAAACACAATCAAAGCTTCAAAAAACGCGAAGAACGGGACCTTTAAAGCGTCTTTGTTGTTTCCATGGTTTCTACAAAAGGAAATTGAGGGGAAGGCGGGTATGATGTCATTGACTCTCCGTGTCCTGGTTAAAATAGCGTATTTCTCTGGATTTAAACATTCTTGGAAACAATATAAGTACACAAGTCAAATATATAACATTGTTCTAGTGTTTTTTTGTGTGGATATTTTTATTTCAAAATCTTACATATTGTGCCTTTAACTAATGTTAACAAACGGAACCTTATTGTAAAGTGTTACCGCAATCTTTAATGCTACAGTAGCTTTTGTCTTTTTTGTATGGCCTACATTTGACATAAAATAATAAATTATACATAATTACATCAAATTCAATTATACACAAAGGAATTTGTTCCACAAAAGAATTTGAAAATAATATATATTTTTTATATATTATACACTAATATATAGTGACAGAATTAGGAAAAGTACTGCAACCCTCTCAAAACAAGTTGAATGTGGTACAATAGTAATTCTTTTTTGTCTTATGTCTTTTGCTAACTCCCATTTTACTTTTATTTTAACTTTTATTTTTTTCTCACTGCTATCTTCATAATAGTTTTGTTAACGATAATAACTTTAGTTAAGCATTAGCAGGCTCATTTTCCTGCCTCAGAGAAGCGAGTGGTTTGTCGTACTCACTGTGACTGCAGAAAGCAGACTTTCCTTCGGTTTCCTCAAGGCTCGTCGTACTCTACAGAGGGATCAGACTTGTCTGTGTTATTACTGAATATAATTGACAGGGTCTAGAACAGTCTCCACTCTGTTTGAGAGCTGGAGTCCATGACTGTCACTTCTCATGAATAGGGCTTGAATGTCAAATCTCTTCTGTTGTACCCTCTTCATCAGCACCATTCAGTTCCCCAGCCACCGCCGAATCCCAGACTCTGGCTTTTAACTTAGCTGTCAGCCGTTAAATGCTGCAGTATTTCACTCTGTTCTTTCCGAATGTGGCTCGGAGGGCAGAGGGATGTGATGATATTCAGACCTTGGGGTATCTTACAAGTGACCAGAGAGACTCCAACTTCAGAGAGTGGCTGAACAAAGCTGAAAGAGGTTTTCATACCTCTGTTATCACAGAACATCATCTGCCACCTGGAATACTGACTGACACACACACACACACACACACACACACACACACACACACACACACACACACACACTAAAAAAAACAACATTATGAATTCCATCACCTGGCTACAGACCCCATTTCACACACTATAACATTTGGATGTCACGAAAGTGCGTATCTCATTTTCCCTCTCTCTCTACTGGGGTAATGGAAAAGACCGGAAAACTTTTCATTATCTGTGTGTGTCGGGCACAGCAAACACACAATCTCCTTCTGGTCTTCTTCCATAGTGTTGGTATTCGACACTGAGGTAATTCGCAGGAAAAAGCTATTCTTTTTGCAGTCTCTTCTCTTGAGACAATATGACTGAAAAGATATGACTGCATCTTTTTTGGGAGTTTTGGGAACTCAATATTTGCAAGTGTGCTGATCCCAAGAGACTGAGAAAAGAGAAAAGAAAAAGCAGGTTGAAGACGGTCTTCTAAGGACACATACACATGGCATGTTTTAATGATTACGGGCCCTATTTAATGTTTACGAGCGCATTTAAAAAAAAATTTTGGTGATATTTTCAGCCAGTTGCAGTTATCATTTTCACGTCTTGCACCACATTGTTTAAATAGAAAATGCACTTGCGCCCATCTGTTCGCCCATGGTCTGAAAATGAGGTGTGTTGAGACGCATTGTTGGCGCATTTGAGGCCACTGAAAACGACTGTGTATTTTTTGTGTTATTTAAAGGGCGTTTTAGTAATATGCGCCTATAGGCGGGTGCACAACGCGCGTACACTCACACAACAAATAAAAGGATTCCTCTCTGGAGAAGCAATCAGTCTTTCCACTCGCATATTCCTCCATCTAAATAGCGAATCCGCCATGATGCAAGCGCAATTGGCTTTTAAAGGGAATGGGAGATGAGACTCTGATTGGTTTATTGCACATTACGCCCAAAACACACCCATGACTCATTAAGAAAGTAGGTACAACCCTTTTGGACCATACGCCTGGCGCGCTGACCGTTTTTTTTCCATCGTTAAACTCGCAAAAGTGGATTAGGACTTGGACACCTGTGCACCTGCACCATGCGCTTTAGATAATGCGCTCAGATCGTTAAAATAGGGCCTTATGTCTTTTATGCTCACCAAGGCTGCATTTATTTGATAAAAAAAAAAAAAAAACTGTAATAATATGAAACATATTTGCAATTTAAAATAACTTTTTTCTAGTTATATATATTTCAAAATGTAATTTACTCTGAATTTTAGGCATCATTACTCCAGTCTTCAGTGTCACACGATCCTTCAGACATCATTCTAATATGCTGATTTGGTGCTAAATAAATATTTTATTAGTATTATTATCAATGTTGAAAATAATTGTGCTGCTTAACATTGTAATGCATTTGTTTAGGATTCTTTCATGAAAAGAAAGTTCAAAAGTTAGCATTTTAATGCATCCTTGCTGAATAAATGTATTAATGTCTTTCATTCAAAGAAAATTTCATTCAATGTGTACAAGAAAATGCAACATTCAGAATGTTTCTTGTGATTGTAATTCCTACAAATATACTTGGGCATTAAAAAATCATGAAAAGTCAGATTAAATCTATATTTCATCGCATGAGACTGGCATTACTTCAAAAAGAGCTAACACCCAAGTGGGTTAAATTGTTGGCATCCATGTATTTTGTTAACAGTTGTGTTAATTTAAAGGATTTACTCATGCATTCAAATGTGGTTGTCACTTCCAAATCCCTGCAGTGTGCATCTGGCTTAAGGGTATTTTAAGTTACAGGGGAAAATAAAGAAAAGTCTCATGGCTTTTATTCTAGAGATGTGTGCCAGGTGCTGTGACAACAGATGTGATGCCCCACTGGCACTTCTTTGAAGCTTTTCAGCATCTCATGACTTTCTAAACCACTGTATGGTGGAGATTATGCCTGACTCTGACGCCATGTGCCAGAACGACATCCACAACAATCAATCCTGCCCTAAACAGAGATGACCATGATTCAATTAAACTAAAACGACCATGGTAAGACTCAGGCAAAGAGCTGTAGCTCATTTCGAACACTGGCATGCCAGCATAATAAAGCTAACTTGCATAAATTCCCAGAGCTGTTTATTCAGACAGTTATGGGTCGCAATGATTCAAGCGCTCACATTAAACTAATACAATGTGTGCTGGCTTATTATCAGATACATTTCAGGGTGGTGTATGCTGAATACAGAGATGTGTGAGGATGTGTATCTTCTGGGTAAACAGACAGAAATGGAAGAAGATGGTTGGGGAACAGGTTTACTCTTTCACAGAGTAATGCCAAAATACAGCAACAATAATGTTTTGAATGGCGCGTTGTTCAAAAATGGGAATAAATGCAATTTTCTTTTCTTTACTGAAACAAAAATAGTCCATTGTAGTCCTTGCATCCCTGCTATTTTCCTTCCTTCCTTCCTTCCTTCCTTCCTTCCTTCCTTCCTTCCTTCCTTCCTTCCTTCCTTCCTTCCTTCCTTCCTTCCTTCCTTCCTTCCTTCCTTCCTTCCTTCCTTCCTTCCTTCCTTCCTTCCTTCCTTCCTTCCTTCCTTCCTTCCTTCCTTCCTTCCTTCCTTCCTTCCTTCCTTCCTTCCTTCCTTCCTTCCTTCCTTCCTTCCTTCCTTCCTTCCTTCTCCTAGGGAATATGTCATAAAATTGTTTTAACAATTGTTTAATTTATATATAACAATATAATATATCACTTTATCTAATTAAATCAATCAATCAAAATACTCAACAATGGGAATAAATGCTAATTTTCTTTTCTTTACTGAAACAAAAATAGTCCATTCCAGTTTTTCCTTCCTTCCTTCGGAATATATCATAACATTGTTTTACAATTATATAATATCGTCTAATGAAATCAATCAACCAATTTTTTGTCTTTAAAATGTGGTTTTATGGTGCCAAAACAAATAAGAAACAATATTTAAAACTTTTTTTTAAATAAAAATTAAATGTAAAAATAAAGCAAAATACCAGATAACTAATAAAAAAACCTATTATATTTAACACATTTCATATCCAACGGGATCCACAAATCATTCACTACCTAGCTTTCGACATGCCACTATCTCGACTTGGAGGGAAGAAAAACCCTTTCTGTTGACCAGTAAATTGATAAAGCACTATTGGTTTGGTGACCAGTGTAAATAAAGCCCACACAGTCTGTGAAACATGGCTGCAAAGTCTAGATTGGGGACTAGACCGATAAAAAACTATTTAACAGCATCAAAATGGTTTTGTTTCAGGATAAGGTATACCTAGGAGCTGTTTTCTGCATGCTTCAGCTCTTTTGCTAAGGGCTAACCAGAGCCTCTTGCCAAAGCCTGTCATCTTTAGATGCTAAGTTAGATGTGGGAAGGGGCTAATTATGAATTGTATATAGCAACATCAGTCTCTGCACATGTTGACACTGATATAGGCTTACCTGTCAGCAAAGAGTTTCCCCTCCTCTTTCCATTTCTGTTTATAAATTAAAGTTTGTGGGTGAAATAAGAAATGCCACTAGAACACAGTTAAAAATACTAGTCAGAAATCGAATAGAACAGGAAGTCAATCATTATGCACTGGCATGTCAGTTCAATGGACCGATACAGAGAAAGAGAGTGAGGGAAGGGAGGAGAAATGTTTTGACAAGAATCTGGAGAAATGAGCCATTCAGGAACTGTTTTAAATAATAACGAAAGTCAAGATGTCACAGCAAAACCACTTTTGTTTAAGCTCATCTTTTCCTGTCCGTCCAGTATGGACTCACTGTGCATGACGGTCTAGATCATTTAGAATTATTTTTTCCATATATTTAGCTTTACCTATAAAATTAGCATGCTAATAGCATTAGCTGTTAGACAGTTTGCACAACAAAACTCTCTCAAACTTTGCACCTTATATACACTAAATTGCCAAAAGTATTGGGACACCCCTCCAAATCATTGAATTCAGGTGTTCCAATCACTTCCATGGCTAAAGGTGTATATAATGAAGCACCTAGGCATGCAGACGCTTCTACAAACATTTGTGAAAGAATGGGTCTCTTCATGAGTGATTTCAAGCATGGTACTGTGATAGGTTGCCACCTGTGCAATAAGTCCATTCATGAAATTAGATTTTTCAGTTGTACACTCCTCACTACTAAATATTCCACTGTCAATTGTTAGTGGCATTATAACAAAGTGGAAGCAAATGGGAACAACAGCAACTCAGCCATGAAGTGGTAGGCCACGTAAAATCACAGATCGAGGTGAGCGCATGTTGAGGCACACAGTGCGCACAAGTCACCAACTTTCTGCAGAGTCAATAGTTACAGACCTCCAAACTTTGTTTCCAAGCCTTACATCACCAAGTGCAATGCAAAGTGTCAGATGCAGTGGTGCAAAGCACACCGCCACTGGACTCTAGAGCAGTGGAGACGTGTTCTCTGGAGTGACGAATCACGCGTCTCTGTCTGGATATCCGATGGACGAGTCTTGGTTTGGCGGTTGCCAGGAGAACGGTACTTGCCTGACTGCATTGTGTCAAGTGTAAAGTTTGGTGGAGGGGGTATTATAGCATGGGATTGTTTATCAGGGATTGGGTTTGGCCCCTTAGTTCCAGTGAAAGGTACATTTAATTCTTCAGCATACCAAGACATGTTGGACAATATCATGCTCCCAACTTTGTGGGAACAGTTTGGGGATGGCCCCTTCCTGTTCCAACATGACTGTGCACCAGTGCACAAAGAAAGGTCCATAAAGACATGGATGAGCGAGTTTGGTGTGGAGGAACTTGAGGAGTCTTGAACTCAACTTGACAGAACACCTTTGGGATGAATTAGAGTGGGGACTGCGAGCCAGGCCTTCTCGTCCAACATCAGTGTCTGACCTCACAAATGCGCTTCTAGAAGAATGGTCAAAAATTCCCATAAACACACTCCTAAACTTTGTGGAAAGCCTTCCCAGAAGAGTTGAAGCTGTTATAGCTGCAAAGAGTGGGCCAACTCCCTATTAAACCCTACGGATTAAGAATGGGATTTCATTAAAGTTCATGTGCATGAAAGCCAGGTGTCCCAAAACCTTTGGCAATTTAGTGTATATTGCACTTTACACCACAGTCATACACATTCAAACAAACATTTTCAGACCACTTAAGGTCATTCCTACTTAAAAGCACTCTTAAGGTAAACTAATTGCATTTAATATTCAATAAAACAATGATTCCATTTCATTTAATTCTAAATAACATGCAATTAAGTGTCCAAAAACATTATATTGAGTTCACACCTAAGTGCAATCTTTTAAAGTATATTATTTCCATAAGTACTCTTTTTTAAAGTACACTAAAGTGTATTTATTTTCACAAGGATTAAAATGGTGTGTATGTTAAAATAGAATTTTGAAATTAGCGCCATAACTAGTTGATTGGTCGGTTTTGAAAAACAGTTTTGCAATTCACACACTAACTACTTATAAATGGCAGTTTAGTGTGACAAGAAGTATAATTCATACAGCAACTGTTTCTGGGTTGGTTAAAAACAAGCATGCTGCAAACTCTTCACTCCCCTCATTCCTCTCTTTCTTCATATCTGACAACAGCAATGAGCAAGCAACACTGGATGATGATGACTTAATAGGTAGACAGAAAGTGTGAATGTTGTCTTTGTGTGTATGATAGTTTAGGCCCATGCTCCTGAGGAACAGCTTGTGACAGTCTGGTACACACTGTAAGAAAATAACGAATTCCAAATATTTATCTCTCTGTTTGCCTGATTCTGTGAGCTGACAGGTCACTTCTCTAATAAGATACCTGTGACTCAGGCCTGTGTAACAAGACGTTTCCCTCAATCATTTTCAAGTGCCTTCGCTTCCTGGAAGAGAAGACGCAAGGGCTTTATGCCCCTCGTTTGAGATGTAACTTTCCCCAAACTCACAGTCTGAGGTCATAGTGTGTACTTCCAAAAAGAAACAATCATACACCACAATAAAGTATCCAGACTTCTTAAAGGGGCCGCATCCTAGAATTATTCTTTAGCAGATATACATTACCGGATAATTTAATATATAGACAATAAAATTAATAATTTTATTCAGTAAGGAAGAATTAATTTAATCAAAAGTAACAGTAAATACATGTATAATGTTACAAAATATTTATTTTTCAAACAAATGCTGTTCTTCACTTTCTGTGTTCTGCTCGGTCTCGTGCACAGTTGAGCGTGCAAGCCTTTCTAAGTATACTCCTTTGGCAGTGAGCTCGGAAAGTAGTTTTCAAGTGTTCAAGTCACTTGCCCATCCACTAATACATTTCATTTGAAGGAGTGAATGAAAACGAGTGAGCGAATTCGGACAGGCGTTGAGTGTACATCGGCTGTACACTCGTTATTGCGGTGCAATGTGGCATAGAATGAGTGCACTCGATAACGTCCACTATTGTTTCGGACACCACTACAAATGGCTGTCCCCTCAAAAAGTACTCTATTTAAGGGTATAGGGGGCGATTTCAGATTCAGCCCTATGCTGTGTCTGAAATTGCCCCCTATATCCTCATTCACTATTCCCTACATTACTCCACTAATATAGTCCACTTGAAGGAGTGAATGAAAATGAGTGAGGGAATTCAGACAGAGTGCGCCGCAAGGCCTTTCGTTTTTGTTATATAATTATTTTAAATGTAGAAAACTGGCAGGTCCAGTAGTAATGAAAAGATTTATTTTGGACTTGGCCATGGAAACTAGCATGTATAAACCATAATTAAACAATTTAATAATTAAATAAATGTATACCTGTATACATTATGCTGGGCCAGCGCAGATTGGAAAATGGATGAATGATTGATTGAGCTAGTGGGCCTCAGAGTGAAAAATATATATATACATACAACGATCAGACATAACATTATGACCACTTATGTATCCTAATATTGTGTTTGTCCCCCTTTTGCTGCCAAAACAGCCGTGACCCCTGAAGGTGTGCTGTGGTAACTGGCACTAAGATTTTAGCAGCAGATCCTTTAAGTCCTGTAAGTTGTGGGGTGGGGCCTCCATGGATAAGACTTGTTTGTTCAGCACATCCCACAGATGCTCGATTGGATTGAGATCTGGGGAATTTGGAGGCCAAGTCAACACCTCAAACTCATTGTTGTGTCATTGCAAAGTCTTTTCAGATGACACATACATAAGGAAAAATCAAAGCAATATTACACTTTCAACAAATCACAAGATGATGCTAATTGCTTGTGGCGATCATCGTGTTGCGGTTGCCATTACTCTGAACCAGTTCATCCCAGCGTGAACTCAGGGAGCCACTTTTCTCCCATCGATCTCTGTGTCCAACTGTGAAGAATAACTGCAACAAACACCTCAAACATGGAGAGAAGTTACTCCTTCACCAGTGTGACGATCACATTCACCTATACTGAAACAACTTTGAGGTGAGTCATCGGTGTAAAGTATGACTTATATATACAATTGTGCACTTTCATATTGATGAAAAAGACAAGGCAGGATGAGGTCCACATTTAAATGAGCAAATGGACACATATTCGCACATGGTTAATGGGTATTCGGTGCATTATTTCTGTGTAATATGCCATAACACTTATTCTAAATGAGCTAATTTGTTGGTCTGGTGAGCACACAAATCTCGTTAAGATGTAATTCGAGAGTGGTCAGACTGTGCGAGGTCGAAGGTGAAGAGAACGGGAGGAATTGTGGGTATTGATGCGCTTTCAGTGAGCAGAAATATTGAGCAGCGGAAAACTGCTGGAGTCCTTGAGAGAACTATGGAGATAGCTGAACTCTCCGTGAGCTTCTAAATGTCGAATTAAACAGTCAATCAATTTCAGGGTGAATAAGAGAGAGGAAAAGTGAGTGAGAGAAAGAGTACGAATGGGGCGATGCATCAACACGAGTCAGGCTGGAAATAAATGAGGTCTCGGCTCATAATAAACCCATATTTGTAATAAACAGATGCCGTAGAGCCATAAAATTGTATTTTTAAATGGAGAGGGATTTGGCTGATGATGCACCATTACACACAGTGTTAACGCCCGACAAGGCCAGGAAGGGCCAGATAGATAGATGAATAGAAAGATGGCACGCTTCTTCTCCATCACACTTTCCTGCTCCCGCTCTCTTCAGGTCTCTCGCTGTGGAATGAACACTGAAGAAATTTTGTAGCGAGAGAAGCTAATTTTATTCATAGGACTGAAAGATGGATAAAAGAGAATGAAAAAGAGAGGGAGAAAAGAAAGAGAAGTCGGGAGAAAAAGCAATGAAAGATGTATTGAGATACAGCTGTGTATCAATGCCACACACCACAGAAACAGAACGGCCTGAAGCCAATAGTGCTACGCTAGTTACACTAATGCTAACAACAAATGACATGTTTGAAATTGTACTGAGAGAAATTCACTGTGTAACCATTCTTGAATAATGGCTATACAAAAAAGTCCCTCAAATACTGTATAATGATTCCCTTGAGAAGGCCCCCTTTCTATTTTTCATCCATTGTGCTATAAATGTCTATTTTGTGATTAGTCTGATGATTTATGACCATTTTTTATAATGTAGAATGGAATGATACTAATTTCAAATGTAAGGACGAGGCGGGAACCGGCGAACGTTCAACCAACGTAACTTTAAAGGGGTCATGAACTGAGAAATCAAATTTTCCTTGAGCTTTTGACATATAAGAGGTAATCATACTATAAGAATATCATTTAAGTTTCAGAACTGAAAACTTCCTTGTTAGTCCAAAAAATTGTATTGAAACCAAGCTCAGAAAACAGCTCATTTGGGAATGTGCCTATCTATAATAGATAGGTGAAAGACCTCCTCCTAAGATGAAAATCAACGCCTACTTCATCATCACAACTTTGGTCCCGCCCACTGGTGTGTTAGTGAGATGACGAGGAGAGAAGAGCAATACAGGATGGACTACAAATAACATTACCTTCCAAAGGATCCTAATGCTAGGAATGTGGTTATTTGTTTTCAACAATGTGAATGTCTCAGTACTCTTTATTTATTTTAAATTATTTATTTGTATTCAGTACATTTCGCTGTGGATTCTTTAGTAAATCAGTCAGAAATTTCGGTGCAGGCTTCGCAAAAAGACTTTTACGATATGGACTCGACAGTATTGCCACAACAACACGTAAGTAACTGTGTTAATTCTAAAACCTGAAGTGTGACCAGTGATTTCTGATCAATGATTCATGTACTATCAGATTTTCTTTGTCTATGTGTCAGTAAATCAAACCAGTGACTTCAACTTCACATTGTTTCTCTTAGTAGGATCAGGATGAGAATAATCTTTTATTTAAACTGTGCTTAAATTATATATAGAAAATGAGCATAGAATGCTCCCTTCAATCGCTGGAGCTCTCAATCAAGTTTATCAGTGACTGAGTTCTGGACTCATACCAAAACTCCCGTAATAATCAAAACAAAATTGACCTTGTGTTTGCACTGTTAATTATGATGAAAGCATTCGTGAGAGTGCAGAAATCAAGTTGCAATGACGAGATCACTGCATTCATGCATGTGATCGGCTTCAATGTTCATCAATGCAACCTTTCATGTACACTCTAAATAATGCTGGGTTGTTTTTTAACCCAAAATGCTGGGTTGAGACTATTGGGTAATTTTTGTTGGTTTATTTGATCACATTTTAAACACCATTGGGTGGTTTCAAATGTCCAGTTGTTGGGTTAAACCTGCTGGGTCGCAACGCTTGGTTGATTCTACCCAGTGCTTGGTTGTTTTATGAGCTTCGCGTCTTGATGTTTAAATTCGCTCCCAAACTGTCATTTTGAAAGGACAAAGTAAGCTATGGGCAAAGCCACTGGTTGCAGATGTTTTAAGGCAAGTTCATATAATGTTTTCATTAATAATCATTTTAATTAGCATAATTATAGGTATAGTTTGTTTTGTTTTTTCGCGGCAACAATTCTTAAGCTTACATGATATACGTTAACTTAGACGACAAAAGTTTCACCTCAGAATCCGATGCCATGTATTGACTCACATAGTCATGTTAGTTTAGGTATGTTAGACGATAGATTAATACAGTTTATGATTATTTATTACACGGAACCATGATCCCCTTACGAAAATTAACCATGGTTTTATGTAGGGATGTCACAAGTACCGGTACTTCGGTACCAAGTCCGTACTGAAATGTAAAAAATGTGACAATAGTCTACCAGCATTTCTGTAGTACCGGTAGTACCGACTCCCGAGTAGCTATATTCGGTCGCCGCAGCTGCGTTCAGTCGCATCAGTGTTTAAGCACAGGTCTCAAGACTGTAGCCGAATATATAAGAGTGTCTGTCAATATTAAACTGCAAAATACTATTTAAATATTACTCCTGCATGTGCTGCGTCTCTATGTGAATGACGGAGGCGCGCGCAAACACACACACATACGCGAGCGCGTGACAATCGCTCGCTGTCTTTGTAGTCTCTGCCGTGTCACTATATGAGGACACGTACGCATAAACTGTCACTTCATGAGAATTTACCGTTTCATTTGAGAACATTTTGTTCATATCATGAACACAGACACTCAAAGATCTTCTTGGCAACCCGTCAAAATAAAAGTTTGATTTAACATGAAGAAATTGACAGAATATATTAGGCTTGTAGTTGTCATTGCTGCCAATGTTGTACCAGTTGACAAGCATTAAAAATTATCATTTTAACAGTCTAAACATGTATTCTTCATTATTTGTTCTTTCATGATTGTCCAGTTTTACAATAGGCTGATGCACAGGAGAAATTACAAGAATAACTCAGCAAGAATAACCAAGAATAGCAAATCCATTAGGCTAATGGTAAAAATGGACTACATCTTGGGTTTTCTCAACAGCCCAGCCTGCTGGGTTAAAATGCCACTGGGTTAATTTAACCCAGCTTGTGTTCTGTCCAATATTTACCCAGCACTGGGCCTGATATACCACTTTACGCAGGTACTTTTTCCAGCAAGGTTTGCAGTCCTGCACCAAACAACTCGTTTTTAAGGTGTCTTGTATCACATATACATCCAGTTACAAACCAAGAGCCATGCACACGTGTAAAGCAATTATAAAATGGAGAAGAAACACAAAGAAAGAGATGCAAGGAATAATAATGTGACCTGGCAGAGGGAGAATAATGGAGCACCTGTAGATGCCGAGAGGAATTATCCTGCTCATTTTCTCTCTGTTGTGTCTGTTTGAGAATGTGGCAAAAATCAGCGCAGTGGGATCGAAAGACAGAGGAGGAGGAAGTGAAGGCCTGTGGTCTACAGCCACACACTCTTTACTCTAGTAATCACGTTCCTTTCTCAAGGGCACCTTGTCCTCCAATATCCCTTTCGAGTGAGAGAGAGAGGTGTGGGACGGTATATAACCTCACAAGTACAGAACACATGCGTAATTGAGGCAGCACAGTGATTAGCCTCAGTGCCATTTGTTGAGAACGCTCAACTGCACCTGTGCATGGACTCTATGGGTTTTTACTGGCAGATGATAAAAAAATAGCAGCTGTAAATATTTCCCACAAACCTCCTTTGGCCATGCAAAAAAATGTCTGAAACCTCCCTATCTCCCTTCCCTCATTTTCACTTTCCTTGAGGCTGCAAAACTAACCAAAACCTGTAAAGAGAAGCACAATGGAGTACTTTTCCCACACACACACACACCTCACACACCCATCACTGAGTGACATGAGGGACAAAACTGCTGGGAGACCAACCGGCAAACATTAAAAAAGGGCTACAGGCTGACAAACTTTCAATATTTATGTTTGTTTATTTATTTATTTATATTAGGATTGTAATATTTTACAACAACAAAAAATGCGATTCATGACTTACAAATTTACGTCATTGTAACAATTATCTATTTAGATTAAGACTTAAAAGACGTCTTAATTTTCATCAACTAAAAAGAGCTCTATGTAAGTTTACACCATTTTATATTGCTTAATATTATGTGCTTCAGTCAGGTTTTCTATATGAAATGTGCGTGGAGATAAAAAGTGCTTGTTGTCTTAAGCTACAAAATTTGGCATCTCATTGTATAAACACTCATGAGTCAAAAAACACTCCTGAAACACTTAAATCACCATACCGACCTCAAAACTTGGTACATAAATCATAACAAGTGTAGCAATCAACAAACTGCTCCTTTGAGTAGAGGAACAAACTCATCCTGACTTCACACTTCAAAAACAGGATTTTCCTCCCGGCTTGTTCAATTAAGGCGAGACAAGGCAGGTGAAAACATCGTTTTTTCATGCAGTGGTCAATTTTGAGATTTTGGGCCAGTTTGCTCCCTTAACATGTAAGCTTTCATGTCAAAATAAAAAAAATGTCAATATTACACATTAAGGTGGTTATTTCATTATATTTTGTCACCGTGCGCCTTTAGATTTCTACCCGAAATCATCAAAAGTTATTCTAGCGCGATCTCTCGTGCCGTCTCCATTCACAGAAACGTGTCATGCTTGGTATCATTGTAAAGCTCTCAGTCTCACACACAGCGCTGGCTAATCCAAATATGGACATTTCCTTTGTAGAACTGACCAACCGCGAATGTTTGCAGCCGAAAACCACATCTGATTTGTCAATGTGAATTTCTCACGCGCTGCCTCTTGCTTGTGTATTTTCCGCCTGATAGTGCAGACAACGCTGAAATTGGCTCATAAACGCTCACAGAAAAGACCAACTAGCAAGAGCTAGTAAAAAGAAAGTAAACAACAACAGATTAGACGACGAAACCCCGTCAAAATTAGATTCAAATAGTTATAGATGGACCAATACAACAAACAGGGACAGCTCGTCTGCAGTTTTTGTGACTGGTGTTGTTTGTTAAGGTAGTTCTCTTAAGGTAGTTCTCTAATAGCTATTGCTATTAATAATTTATTAATTTATCAATTTCCACGTGTTTTAAATATTATACACTACTGATATTAATTAACTGAATATATATTTTGTTTGTAGGTTGGGGGTTTTATAGAAATGTATGCAGTTATACAGTATAAAACTTTAAAGGCCGTTTTCTCAAAATGAGTTTTTCCTCAAACTCAGAGTCAGATATATCCACTTCAGTAGCACCTACAAGCACTCACTTTTGCAGTCTTATACTGAACTATATTCTGAAGGCTTTTACAGAGGGATTTGTTCATATATCTTTCCTATCCTGAGTTATAGGTCCTTTAACTCCAAAAAACATGGCGAAAATTGATTTTTTAAGGCTATTGTCAGTATTCTCTAATTTACTAAAGCACAAAATAAGATATCCAGAATCCCCTCTGTAAAAGCCCTCTCATCTAACATGTCAACAAATAGAACCAAGAATTTTAAACATGGTCCTTTCCAATTTCCAGATTTTGTTTTTGGAAAAGTATGCAAATGAGCGTATATTTAAGTACATAAGGCCTCATTTGCATATTAAAACATTAATTTACACAAAACTTGTAATACATTTTTTTCTTATGTTTATGCCAGTAATAAACTGGAGAAGTTTCACAGTGATATCTTGTAATTAAAAAAAAATCCCTATTCACCTGTAGTGTCTCGCCTTAAAATGAGCAAATCCAACACAATTAAAATAATCCACTCAAATTTGTAAAATAGATGTTTATTTAATGCATTTATGTTGGGACCATATGAATCATTTCCATTGGCATTAACTGAAACTGACCAAGGGACTTCTAATTCCCAAAATGCTTTGCATGACAATGGATGGGGAGAGTAATAGTTGAAATTAATTATTCAATATGTTTAAATTCATTATTTAAAGTGTTATCTAATATGTTTTGGAGTAAGATGAGACAAAAGGGACATTTTTTATGTTCTGTTATGTTGGCATTTTTGACTAATCTTTAAAATTTTACAGTGAAATATTACAAACCTTTTACCAAATTTTTTTTTGTTGTAATTGCCTTAAAAATCGCAACCACTATTTTTTATCTGGAAAAAACGTAATTAGATTATTCCCCAAATTGGTGGCTTCCGAATGTTTTTGATTGCATTAACAGCCGTCCCTGACATTCGTCTTGGTATGACCAGGCTTTTATTTTTTTGAACTAAGACATTTTTTTTACTAAGAAGCAAGGCCGTAATCATGTATTTTTTTTTTGTGGGGTGGGGGGTAAGGATGGGGCTATTGGTCTAATTGGCTTATTTAACCCCCTCAAGTTGGCGGTCACGCCGGCACTTTTTTTTTCCTTATCAGTGCCAAAGAGACTCAAATTACTCTATCGTTTTTTTTATCATTCAGACAAGTGTTATACATCATTATAATCTGTTAAGTTTCTATCTTTTTTTTGTACAGTCACAATAAAAACAAAATGTTTCGTTTTTTGCAAAATAAAGAAAACAAACATGATGCGCGATCTGCAGCCTCTCTGTCAAAGACGTTCATTCAGATAGTCTTCAGAAAAGGAACTCTAGCTTAGTGAATACTTGTCTCACAAACATGAGACATACACTCACCTAAAGGATTATTAGGAACACCTGTTCAATTTCTCATTAATGCAATTATCTAATCAACCAATCACATGGCAGTTACTTCAATGCATTTAGGGGTGTGGTCCTGGTCAAGACAATCTCCTGAACTCCAAACTGAATGTCAGAATGGGAAAGATAGGTGATTTAAGCAATTTTGAGCATGGCATGGTTGTTGGTGCCAGACGGACTGGTCTGAGTATTTCACAATCTGCTCAGTTACTGGGATTTTCACGCACAACCATTTCTACGGTTTACAAAGAATGGTGTGAAAAGGAAAAAAACATCCAGAATGCGGCAGTCCTGTGGGCGAAAATGCCTTGTTGATGCTAGAGGTCAGAGGAGAATGGGCCGACTGATTCATGCTGATAGAAGAGCAACTTTGACTGAAATAACCACTCGTTACAACCAAGGTATGCAGCAAAGCATTTGTGAAGCCACAACACACACAACCTTGAGGCGGATGGGCTACAACAGCAGAAGACCCCACCGGGTACCACTCATCTCCACTACAAATAGGAAAAAGAGGCTACAATTTGCATGAGCTCACCAAAATTGGACAGTTGAAGACTGGAAAAATATTGCCTGGTCTGATGAGTCTCGATTTCTGTTGAGACATTCAGATGGTAGAGTCAGAATTTGGTGTAAACAGAATGAGAACATGGATCCATCATGCCTTGTCACCACTGTGCATGTTGGTGGTGGTGGTGTAATGGTGTGGGGGATGTTTTCTTGGCACACTTTAGGCTCCTTAGTGCCAATTGGGCATCGTTTAAATGCCACGGCCTACCTGAGCATTGTTTCTGACCATGTCCATCCCTTTATGACCACCATGTACCCATGCTCTGATGGCTACTTCCAGCAGGATAATGCACCATGTCACAAAGCTCGAATCATTTCAAATTGGTTTCTTGAACATGACAATGAGTTCACTGTACTAAAATGGCCCCCACAGTCACCAGATCTCAACCCAATAGAGCATCTTTGGGATGTGGTGGAACGGGAGCTTCGTGCCCTGGATGTGCATCCCACAAATCTCCATCAACTGCAAGATGCTATCCTATCAATATGGGCCAACATTTCTAAAGAATGCTTTCAGCACCTTGTTGAATCAATGCCACGTAGAATTAAGGCAGTTCTGAAGGCGAAAGGGGGTCAAACACAGTATTAGTATGGTGTTCCTAATAATCCTTTAGGTGAGTGTATGTCTAAAGAAACGTTGAAATGTCAGGTTTTAAACAATGTAAACCAAATCGAAAACAAATATTCTGTGTTTATGTAATCTGTTTGAAAAGAGATAGATGACAGTAACCCGCGAGCCACTTCATTATCCGGTAATGCGACCACACCCACTGAGCACGCACTCTTTCAGAATTAAATTATTAAAGGGTTAAAAGGGATTTAAGAAAATACAGAAAAATAAATTAGAACGGAAAAAGTTCCAGTTCTATTGTAGTTATAGCCTAAAGTAAACTATATGCAAATGTTTCTTTTCTTTTTAAATATGCACAATTCACTCTTATTTTCGTCTGCCTAATATTTAAAAATGCAAAACGTTTCTTGTCACATCAAATTCAGTGATTCAATTTGGCCCTTTCTATTTATTCGGGGGGACTTGTCCCCCTCAATGTCTATGGTGGTTAAGAAGAGACAAAACTTAAACACAATAGACCAGTTGTTTGATCCATATGGCGTAACAGACAATTACATTTGCGAATACCTGAGTGATTGATGTTTTCTGTCAGGACTGAGATCAGATAGACTGACAGCTTGCAGGGATAAACTATTCAACCAGCTCCTGGTACAAACTAGAGACATTTCCACCTGGTTCAGCTAGATTGCACCAAGCTCTAAATCAAATCAGACGCCATCCCTACCCTAGCAGGCGGATTTCACAACCCCACGTTATCGTCTCCTCTCCCCCGCTCGTGATGCGTTTCTTATTACACTGTTTCCCAAATGTGAAACTTTTTCAGTTGGATCTGAAACTCATAGTGTTAATAATTAAGCCCTCGCTCTGGCATGAAAAGCCCATTCTCGCGGTCGAGTGACTTAGTCTACACACCTTATTGCAGTCAACACTGCATATCCAAACAACCCTCCTCTCCCGCACAGATAAAAACACACATGGACGTTCTCGCAGGTGCTGCTCGGCCAATCACAAAGTTCCTCCCGCTGAGCCTGCTTCAGGAGAATGTAATTGTGGGAAACGCTGTTCTGGCACAGTGTGAGCTCATATCTGCACAAATTAACTATAGACTGATGCAGAAAAACAGGCAGGTGTAGGATGAGTGCTGGGTCAAGGTGAGGATTTAAATTACAGAGCCAAGGAATATGCTGTCATCCTCTGACACAAAATATTCAAGTGTTAACAATTAGTGGGGTATTACAAGAGCTAATGAAAACATATGGAAGTGCAAAAGAACCTGTTATATAATTTCCATCCACAAGCCTGAAACCTAACCTGCTAAGCGCTATCTACAGCATTTGTGGCTTAATGTCAATGAACCCTGAAAATAATCTAAATTAATCTAATCTAATGCGAGTTACATCGTAGATTTGTCCCAAACCACATACTAGTAGTACTAGTAGGCTATGTATTGCATTTAATTAAGAAGTACAGTTATAAAGTAATATGAATTCAATATTATTATGGTAATTTTCGCATAATATGTGATATAGGAATTACATTTGTGTACACAGAAAAAAACAATACACAACAATAATTCATATAAGTAACAAAATATGAGCTTCAGATGCCTGCTTAAAAAAAGGCTATATATATATGAAGACTTCCGATGCAAAAGCCTCTAAGTCCTTCTAACGTTTTTCTTTAAAATAAGCATTTTTGTCAGGTTTCTATGTATGTATGTATGTATGTATGTATGTATGTATGTATGTATGTATGTATGTGTATGTGTATATATATATATATATATATATATATATATAATATGCATTAATACTAATACTTAGCTTCTTGTGTAAAAGAACACATGCCGTGCTTCACTATAAATTAAATTGCAGTCGTTGCCATTTGATAATCGTACTAAACTAATACGCGATTATAGTTTTGTTTTGATTAATCATGCAGCCCTTGTTGCGATTGTTTCACAAAAGTTCCACTTTTGAATACTTCAAACTGTAATCAGTGTGTTCCACAATAGAAAAATCATCCAGTTTTCATCTCTGGGTGAACTAACAAGACAAAAAATGTTGTCAAGTCAAGTCACCTTTATTTAAATAGCGCTTTATACAATACAGATTTTTTTTTTTCAAAGCAGCTTTTCAGTGATAAGAAAATTATGCATTTCAGCTGTTGTTCAGCTGAAGTCAGTTCAGTGTTGATTCAGTTCTGTTGTAAAGATCATCTATTATATTCTATAAAGCAGTTCTGCAAAAAAATATGTCATCGTCCACCGCAGTTCTCATACGTTCTCAGCGTCATTCAAATCAGATCAATAATATTGTAATTTGTATTGGGGAAAATTCTAAATAGAGGGTATGCATGTGACGTCACCATTGGCCGGAGTGATTGCGGTTACGCCCACTGAGTGGCAGCATTGGTTTTCAGCGTGAATGCTGCACAAAACACAGTTTAAAACAGGAAAGAGCTTTGAGATTGACTGTACAAATACATTTGACAATAAATCTGAGGTATAGTTTTACAGACTGCTGAAAGCTACAGAAAAGAGAAGCAAATGGATTGCTGCAGTTCACAGAAACAAGGTGGATTTGCAGTTGATTTTTGGGGTAAAATCATACCCTGCATGTACTGACAACTCATCACTTAAATGTTTAGCTTCTTATATTCGGCATAACTGGATGTTTTAAATAAACACGGACAAAAACTATACAAGTTTTAAAGCTGGATGATATGACGATTTATTTAATATAAAGCTTTCACAGGCAAATATGCTTTATGTATTTCCCCGGTATCGAAATCAGGCACATACAAATGTCAGGAAACACTATTCCTGGCTGCATGTCAATATCCATGGATCACTGGATCTGTGGTAAGTTGTAAAGAACACTATATAGAGTCCAACCTTTAGTTTAAAATGATAATCGTTTGTTTTACTCACGGTTTCCCTATTAAATCCAGTCATGCAGAAGGCTCCTTTGCCACTCAGTCCAGCTGAGGGGGCGTGTTTCGGCGGGAAAATCGTGTCAACGCATACTCTCTATTACTCATTGGGATTTCATGTTTCTCTCTGTGTGGCTTTGTGTAGAGATAGAAGTAATTTGCCTCTGAACACAAAGTCACCACCTGAATGTATAAATCAGCCATTCAAAGCTAATTGTTATTCTACTTCCATGTATTCTTTGATCATGCCATACACGTGTGAGTCTGTGTGGGCCAGGAAACACTAAGCTATCTTTGACACATGGAGCTTTTATAAATCAAAGGACATTTATTATCTCCGTACAAACAACCTGGGGAATTCTCAGATATGGAGCTCCACAATATCATTATAAAATCCAATCCGCCGGGTGTATCGAATACGTCCCATGATTACTTCCACAAGAAAAGCTCTGCTGACATAATGAACGGGGCATTTGCCGAGCCTGTGATAACGCTCCTGCTCCGTATTGATCTGATCTGGGAACAGTAGATATCTTTAACGCTGCAGTGGAGAGTCCTTTAAAGGGCTCACCTCCCATACCTCATTTATCAAATGTAATCTGTTAGTATTCCACAACATTAATCAACCTGCTGTCCCACTTTCCCATGTATGTGCGTTCATGTGTTCTCATGATTGTATGTGTGGGAGTCTGAGAGATTGTCTAGTTGTTGATTTTGCGTCTGCTCTTGATTAAGGGTGTTTACTGGTAAAAGTGTGTCTTATAAAGCTTTGCTGGGACCAGTATTGATTCTCTACAGGAATTTATAGCCAAGCAATCATACAACACATGAACACAAAGCCATTTTACAACATCCAGCCCGGTGTGGAAGAAAATCCAGATGATGTATTCACCCTTTAACTCAGACAATGAGATGTAAATCTTTGTACATAAAAAAGGGATTCCGAAACTTCATCCAAAACCACTATATGTCATGGAACTTTAAAAATCTGTACACTGTATGAATAGAGCTCCTCATATGAATGGGATTCAATTCAAAACTGATTTCAAGAGAGAGAGAGAGAGAGAGAGAGAGAGAGAGAGAGAGTACTTTAATAAGCATAAATAATTTATATAATACAATAATTTGTATTGATAATTTTCAGCATTGAATGAATTGCTTGCTTCGGTCACCATCTTTGATTTTATTTTTCAGCATATCCACTATATTGGAGCTCAGTTTTTCCGCCTTCTTGGAGTTATTCATTATTTTTTCTTTTACTTTTTTTCTGAGCTCATCCACCATGTTAGATTTATGTTTTCACTGAGCCTGCTTGCCATATTGGATTAAATGTTTTCCCCTCTGTCCATCCGCCATCTTGGAATTAGCTTTTCTCTGAACTTGTCCACCATCTTGGATTTAATAGACTTAAAATAATTAGGCCAAAACAAGGTATCTTAGGGCGTAGCATATCATTTTAAAGCATCATAGGTGCATTCCTGATATAAAGGCGTTTCACAAATCATTTTAGAACACACTTTGTGCACCTATGATGCCTTAAAATGCTGAAAACAGAGCTGACTAGGTTTTGGAACAGAGTTCACACAGTTTATAAAAGATATTAACGCTGCCAGCAATCTGTCAAAGCAATCTAAACAGTAGTAAAAGAGCGCAATCCCTTAAAGTTCCCCCATTAAAAATCTCATTCAACTGAGGTCCCTCGTCCACCTGATAACACCCAAGACAAAGATATGAATCCCTGTGAGTTTAGTGGCAATCACTCACTCACCTTTCTTGTCCCCAAAGAAGAGTGTCTGTTGTGCAGGGTTTGACCACTGGAGGGAGGTGTTGTCATTGTGTTCCACGCGGCAGGTCAAGTTGGCTATCCCTCCTTCTGTCACAGTCATGTTCTGGACGATAGGGACCTGGCCTTGGGCTCCTGGAAGAGACAGACCAAACTAGGTGAGAGACAGTCACAACCACAGCAACATATGGAGCATTCAACCTTTAGCATAAGCTATGTATAGAAAGAAGAAAAAGCCAAAACACACAAAACCACAGCGCTTGGGAAAAGTAAAACAGCTCTTACCACAGAAGTTCTTGTAATATTATTGCCACATAAAAACTACCAAACATTATAATGTTTTACTGACGGTTAAAAATAGAACATGACGGAAAATATACAACCCAGTCAGTCAAAGTGACAGGTAATGATTATTTGCAGCACAAAAGCTAAGATGTGTTTTCCTGAGGCCCATCATGTGGTTTGGTTTGTGGAAAAGCTTCTCCAGAAAGGCAGAGTGGAAGATAGCTATTTACATCTAGACATTGGTGAAAAGAACGCGATGAAAGTTACTTGCATCTTTTAACACTAAATCATGATCTGAACCAGTCTGAAACAGATGATAAGAGCAGGCAACTGCTATAAGCTATTGGTTTCAGAAACACAACATATGTGAATGTACATTTAGGTCTATTTTTAAGGGCAATCAGATGACAATAAGCAACTTCTGCGGTAGGAATTCTTTCTGGATGTGTTATAGGAAATGAAGACTCATCAGAAATCAGAATAAAAGTGATATTTTCGTTGTAGACTGCAAAGTCTGTTTTGTAAATGCCTCCTTTTTTCCATTTCTTATATTACATATTATATTACATACATCTATATATATATATATATATATATATATATATATATATATATATATATATATATATATATATATATATATATATATATATATATGAAGAGTTCAGATGCAAAAGCCTCTAAAAGCCACTTTGGTCAAAAATGAGATAACGATACTGAGGGTGTACTCACACTAGGCACGGTTGCCATGAACCGGGCCCGAGTACGATTGTCCCCCCTCCCCACTCCCCCTCTGGCCTGCACTCACATAGGGTTTCAGCATTCGTGCCGGAGCACGCTTACGTCATCATGGTGCGACGGTTTCGGGATAAACAGGAAGAGCGGCACTCTCACTGAACACAATTTCCATCGTTCTGTTTACTTTGTGGATAATTTCGAGTCGTTTGGTCCACTGTGGTCCAAAGCCCTCTCACAGCCTGTTGTTAAACAGATCTATCGCCTTTGTGGCACGAAAATTTTCACGTAATCGTGCTGCTCGTATGAGGAGGTTTGCAAGGTACCAGCTGAAGTGCAGCAAGGACTTTGCAGCTTTGATTACGGACTACACGTCCTGTTCCGTGCTCCAGCGCGGTTAGCGCTCACACTGCATGCGAACCGCGCCCGAGTCCAACTGAACCGTGCTCTGGCCCACCTCTTCCAAGCGGGCCAGGGCACGGTTCGGAGCACTCACACTAGTCAAACGAACCACGCTTTGGTGGTCAAACGCACTCGGGCACGGTTCAAACTGGCTAGTGTGAATACACCCTGAGTGAATGCTCTCCACATATAGTATACGTACATACAATACTTTCACTTCAAACCCACTAATCCCAGCCTCAGCCCATTCAGAAGTACC
Organism: Romanogobio albipinnatus; assembly: GCA_023566225.1. Lineage (NCBI taxonomy): Eukaryota > Metazoa > Chordata > Actinopteri > Cypriniformes > Gobionidae > Romanogobio > Romanogobio albipinnatus. The sequence continues at coordinate 11,610,254 of CM042259.1, read as the reverse complement.
GGTACTTAGGTAGAAACCTATACATAGAAGCCTGACAAAATGCTTATTTTAAAGAAAAACGTCAGACGGACTTAGAGGCTTTTATATATATACACTGTAAAAAATGTTTTGCTGCAATTAGTTATAACAACTTAACATTTGTTGAGAATATTAAATATCCAACTACACTACAGTTAACTGAACTTAATATTTTAAGTTAAGCATGAACATGTATTTTTTAATATATCCCGGTATATATTTTTTTCTTCTGATATTTTGATTGGCTTTTGTTGTAAAAGAGCTGAAAATGGTGTAGGAAATAGACAAAAGGTGCACATTTTTGCATTCAAATTTCAGCCATTTCATTAAGAATATACAAAAAATGTCCCCCTGATATTCTGCAACGGATTCAAGTAGGTAACACTGATTCGCTTTGCTTGATACATCGCTACACTACTTACAACAGACAATGGACCAACATTTAGGCCAGTTAAAGTATCCAGTCCAGCACGTTGCTATATCACAAGCCAAAAGAGCCGACCATCAAGTCTCTATAACCCCCACATACAAATGACGTCTCCTAAACAGCTAAAGACAACAGGTAAGGGTCACTTGTGAGCCTGTGCTCACTTCGATCTGAGCAGAAGACTGAATAAAGGTTTAGCTCAGTGAGATATAATTCACAAACTGACATCCATCACGGCACCCCAGGGTTAGACAGGCAATAACAGATCACCTTGTGGGAGGGGACTCATAGGGGAGCTAATGAAAAACTGTACACACACACAACCAACCCTGGAAAGGACATGATGTATGAATAATCTGTATTTATTTAAAGAGAAGAAGTGATGACTCATACAGACCAGAGGTCAACATCTCCAGCACCAACGCTACCAGACAATGAGATGTCAGGAGAAATGAAAAATGTCAGAATGTGATGTAATGGGTGAAGGAGAAGGACAATGGCATGATGGAAGAAATATACATGTCCTGACCAGGCAAATTTCAAGTGTGAAGTCATTTTTAAGTTCTAAATAAAAGGGAAATGATAAAAACAGCAACCGAACACACACAGAAGTCATGGATTAAAATGTAATAGATGTGATTTAGCGCATGATTAGGACACGGTGCAGCACAGATTGGTGGTTGATGAGAGAAATAGAGATCGACGGGTATCTAGTTTGATTCAACTCTGCAATTTTAGCATCTTTTTCTGTTCGCTGCTAATTGCAGCGTGTCACAATTAGCCTGATTTGAGGGCCTGTCCAGATATGGTGTAGCTTTCATAAGAATCAGGAGGACAAGAAAGAGTGAGTGAGAGAGACAGAGAGAGAGAAGGAGAGCTGCTAAGGGCCTCTCCACAGGCTCCCTGACAGAACAGCACATCAGCCAGCTGTGGTGCTTATTTCTTTTCCGTGCCTCTGGCAGTCACATTACACACACACACACACACACACACACACACACACACACACACACACACACACACACACACACACACACACACACACACACACACACACACACACACACACACACACACACACACACACAGACACTGAAGAGGTGTCGATTTGGGATTTATTTAATTTCCTCGCTTGTTTTAGTGAGACAGAAACACTTGCATATTCCACAGTCATGATTATTACTATCACGCTGTAGCTTGGCACTGTAATGCAGATGACGCAACTCAAAAATGATTTATTTGCATCAAACTTGAGGTTAATGTATAATAAAATGTGAAAACATGAGCTAGTTTTTGGCAAAATGGTTTGGCACATTCACACAGGAACTAAACACAGTTCAGTTGTGAATTCAGTTCTGTTTCAGTGCAACACATGGATTCTGTAAATTAACTCCCTTGAATTCAAAAGGACTCGAACTGAATTTTGAGATTTTGTAAAACAGAATCGCAATATTTGATCTAGCGGGTGATCAAAATAGTTTTTTTTTTCATAGCTGATGCCATCAAGAGAGCAGGGTGGCAGATATAAAACCAAACGATATGATATCACACAATTTCAAAGATATAGGGCCCTATTTTAAAGGGGTGGTAAACCACGATTTCACTTTTCTAACTTTAGCTAGTGTGTAATGTTGCTGTTTGAGCATAAACAACATCTGCAAAGTTACAACGTTCAAAGTTTAAAGCAAAGGGAGATATTTGTTTTAAAGAAATCAATTTCTAAGGACTACAGCAAACGGCCGCTAGGGACTACAGACATTCCTCCAGGGTTGCTGACATCACCAGCCCCAATATTTACATAAACCCCTCCTCCGAGAAATTGAAATAAGGGGCGGCGAGACCAATAGTTCGCCGCGTGGAATAGTTGTTGTGGTAGGCTAGTTAGTAGGCTGGAGTGCTATTGCCAATGCCGACAGGCAGGTCCACTTTTTTCAGCCTTCCTAGGGACGGGGGTGCATTGCAGTGCTTTTAACATACAACGTTATATGCATGCGTGTATGAGACAGAGGGGAACACGGTCGCATTTGCAGCAGATATATGCTGCCCATCATAAATCAAAGCACGAGACAGACAGGGGTCGGAGGAGAAGACCGGAAAATGTGACATAATGGACAAAATTCGTCTGTATTTGCAATACACGAGCCGTGGTTCAGCTGCGTGAGACAAACACTGCCAGTGTGAGACGGCCGCGCGCGGCTCCCGCTGCACATTTCACAGAGGAAAGCTATCTTCCACTATCTTCACGAGTTCAATGCAGGATTCTTACAACGGCTTGTCTTGAAAGATGGATTTAAAAACAGAAGCTGTTTACGGGCCACAACCTGTAAGTATGATTTATTTTTCGTCGATGTGTTTTCCTGTAATAGTTTGTGTTGTTAATTGTATGTTGTAGCAAGGAAGTAAACAGATGACAACGCTCATTTGGCTCTGCAAACCAGTTTGTTAAATGCTCATTCATCCTTAACGTTATCCGACAAACACCTAACGTTACAAACTTTTTAAAATCTCAACAGCGAACTTGGCATTAGTGTAAATTATTCTTTGATTAGAGCTTTTATGTATTGTTTATCTACAGGCATGCTAAACATGGTTCTGTGTTTGATTTGGATACTATAGTAAAGCCAATGTTTAGTGTTCGTTCTTGCGACGGATATTTGGCAAATCGTTCTAAAAATACAAAAGTAACGGTGCCAATCAGTAGCGGTCACTATAGATCCGCAGTCTTTACTCTTGAGGACTGAACAGGTTCTGCTCGATCATCGTCACTAAAATTGTCTGGGTCTGATTCGGGCTCAAATTGGTATGGTTTTATTGACGCCATTGTACTACCCAAAACACAGGCTACCGGTAAAGGTAAGGGGCGTGACGTTTCCGACAAACGTGCACTAGGCGGTTAGCGAATCACAACACACTGGGCCAGCTAACCAATCTGAGCCAATTGCGTATTTTTGAGGGACTGGCTTCATACAACCCGGAAACCATCAGACCATTTTTACAAGGAGGGACAGAGCAGTGTAGAATAAAGGTAAAATATATGAAAAATAATGCAATTTTTTAAAAACGAAGCATGAACACATGTTACAGTGCACCCCACAAACACAATCAAGCCTTCGAAAGAATGTGTTTTACCACCCCTTTAACGATCTGAGCTCATGGTCTGAAGCTCATGGTGCACTTAGGGCATGTCCAAATCCACTTTTGCTAGTTTAACAACAGAAAAAAAACAGTCAGCACACCAGGTACATGGTGCAAAAGGGTTGTACCTAGTTTCTTAATGAATCATGGGTGTGTTTTGGGCGTAACATGCAATAAACCAATCAGGGTGCAAGCACAACTGGCTTTTAAAGGGAATGGGAGATGAGATCTCCCATTCCCTTTAAAAGCCAGTTGCGCTTGCACCATGGCAGATTCGCTATTTACTTGGCGGAATTTGGGAGTGGAAAGACTGAACGCTTCTCCAGAGAGGAATCCTTTTATTTTTAATATTTAAAAAGTTTGTGTGCTGCTGCGCTGTGTGTAATAAGCAGAGTGTATGTGCTCTGTGCACCGGCCTATAGGCGAATATTACTAATGTGCCCTTTTAATAACACAAAAAATACTGTGCTATTGACTTTAGACCAGTTTTTTGTTGGTCAATGGCGCAGTCGTTTTCAGTTCCTCAAAATAACAACACACCAACAATGCGCCTGAACACACCTCGTTTCAGACCGGCACACCCATGAGTGAACAGATGGGCACGTGTGCATTTGCTATTTAAACAACGTGGCGCTGGACGTGAAAATTATAACAACATCGGGCCGAAACTAGCAAAAAACTGTTACTTTTCTGTGAACAGTTCTTAAAAGATCTAATTTTTCTTAGTGTTAAGAATATTTTAATAATTAGAAGAACGTTTTTCATTATAAATAACCTATTGTGCAATGGCAAAGGATCTGGTGTTCTCAGCACTGTCAAAAAAAAGGTGCTGTATGTACTAAATCATAATAATACTATAATATTTATGAGACATGCTAAGTTCACATACTCATTTCTCTGAAAAACAATGCTACAGGCAATTATTTTACTTTGAAATGAGCGTTCCTTGTGGGAATGTTTGTTTTTGTTTTAGTCAATTTTATTTTTTTGCCAGTTTACCCAATAGTATTTTGACACCACGGGTTGCCAGTTGGCGGAAAACGCCGCATATTGCTGCCATGGAAGCCAGCAAACAAACTGGGTCAGAGATTGCAGATTCTGCCTGACCTAAAAAGCCTTGGCATCCATCTAAAAATCTAAAAAAGCACATTAAAACAGATAAATCAACTCATCAACTTAGTGTGTAAGTATCCTTGACTTCCATTGTCATTGTCAATTGCTCACTGTTGCGAGTCCTCAAATTGGCAACCTGCGTGAGCGATGAGTCTGAGGAGGGGGCGGGGCAAACAATATTTAGATTTTTGACTGTAGTACCCATATCAACTATACATTGACTTACATAGAGCACCTTTAAAAAAATGCCAAATATTGGCCCATATCTTTTGCCGACTATGTAACACCAATCATTATTTTGAAATCTGCCTTATTTGATTTTAAGAAAAAGAACCAGGCACTGGTGAATATCAGTTACAATATAATTAAATATTAGAAATATATTTGTTGCTTGCAAAAAAAAAAAAAGGTCATAATGATACAAAAAGCCTTCTGGGTCCAGATGGAATAGTTGCAGCATGCCAACTAGCCAAAACATGACCCCATGGTTCATCCTGGCTCAGGGGTCGTATGAGACAACAGAGTAGGTCATTAAAAACCTGATTAAGGTCTCCTACAATCCACAGCATAAGAGGAGGAGGAAGAAAAATACAGAGAAATGGATCTGTATTACTCTAGGTAGGCAGGATACATTATTCATCTGTGTTTTGCATGAAGCATGGCCTGCCAGCCCCTGTCTCTAGTTCTCTCTCTCTCTCTGCTTTCTTGATCTCTGCCATCTTCTCCTCATTTTCTCATACCCATCCCTCATCACTCTTCTCTCTATAATCAGGAGAAAGGGTCAAGATCCATGGGAAATCAGTCATGGGAAACTGCTCCAAAACTGTAGGTGCAAATCTGGTTCTATTTTTACAGGTTGATAACAAACAATTAAGATTAACGAAATGTGTCAACTTAGGAAATCCCAAGAGGGTCCAAAACTGTGTGAACGCAAAAGATGATAACTGAGGTGTCACCATTCGGGAAAAAAACGGCTAACTAGGAGCCTGGTAATGATCATTATAACATAAGAAATGATGGCAGCAACATCTCCAGTGTAGCTGCTAGCCAATGGGAAGTCTAGACAGATACATTTATTTAGAAATGATATTACAAATATAAATAAATAATAGTAATTATAGTTTATATTATAATACATTCTAATCTATTAAACTGTGTGCAGTAGTTTTAGGCCTTAGACAGACTCCTCAATGCCCTCCATGGACAGTTCATGCTGCTGTTCCAAAGAGTCCGTCCTACTCCCTCTTCACGGGAAATATGTTAAGTTTTGGACAGGTTTTTTACCATTAATGCAGAGTATTTTCGATATGTGCTTCCAGCTATTCAGAACTGTCTCTTATTTTGCATATTTCCTGCTAAGAGCGCTTATGAATAACAAACAACTGCTGAGAGATACCTGAAACTGCCCACAATGCTACAATCATCAACACTGAAGCTGAAAACATAATACTTTATAACATACAGGGGGGGGGGGGGGGGGGGGTTTCAAAATGGAGTCACTCCACCAGAACATGCTCAGCTGAAGAGTTAAATGTGTTAAAAAGTTCAACCATAAGGTAACGCGCGACACAAAACTTGAAGTAAAATGAATGAATGAATAAAGAAATTAAACAGTGTTTCTAGCATAAAATTTGCATTGCAGAATATAAATTCAAACAGGAAGTATCTCAAAGGCCAAACCAAAAGATTAAGCAGATATCTAATTATAAAGGTGCATCTGCCTATACTTCTTCATTCCCTCTGCTCACATTACTGAACTACACACATTTCATCAATTAACTAATATGAAATCGTATCATTTTAGCCTAAATAACTTCTTTGTTAGGTATTATTTCGAATACAAAGTTAATTTAGGTCCTAAGATCTAAAACTATTTTTAAATGTACTGTACATGAATCAATTGCCCCTTTCACACATACAGTTTTTACTGGCAAATCACCGGTATGAGATAATGTGTGAACCGGACCTTTTCAAAAATACGCAGAATGAAGAATGAAGCAGAATGAAGATTACCGGTATGATCACGTGCAAGGTCAGAAGGCGTTGACGTAAGAAGTCAGTTTTCAAAGGCTCTGGGCCAATTCTAAAGTTCTCAAAGAGATGACAGGATTACTCTGTGCTGTTTACAGTAAACTTTTTTATAGTTTTTCTATGTAAATATGCACTAGATGATTATCTGTGGTGCGTCTTGCAGCTTTTTCAACGTCATGCTGGAGACCCTGCCTTCTTTTCCATTCACTAGCGCTGCGGCTCTGCAGTTGGATACTATTTTGCTCTTGTTTTTAAGGGCAAAAACTCATTCTGATCACCCCTTATGTCGCTCAGACGTCAAAAATGTTGTCAAATTGAACAGATAGTGAAACTAAATGTGGGCGAATTAAACGGCACTGCATTTAAAGATCATTTCTGATGACTGACATCACAGATTTTACCAGTATTTTGGAGCTGATGTGTGAACGGTCTCTTGCCGGTAAAAAGATGGAATGCCGTTGCTTGTTTGAACAGCATATTTGTGGATTTACCGGTAAAGTTGTTCTGATAATTTTATGGTAATTTATCGGTATTGCTGTGTGAAAGGGGCTAATGTTTATTTACTTTTTAAAGGGATAGTTCACCCAAAAATGAAAATTAGCCCATGATTTACTCACCCTCAAGTCATCCTAGGTATATATGACATACAATTGGAGTTATATTAAAAAATGTCCTGGCTCTTCCAAGCTTTATAATGGCAATCCATACACTGGAACGCCATTCTCTCGTGAACGCAAGTACGATAATTAGCGAAAGTTAGAGATTAAAGTTTGTAAAGTTTTAAATATGGATATTTTTCTCACACAAATGCATCACTTTGCTTCAGAAGGCGAACCCGGAGCCATATGGATTACTTTTATGATGGGTAGATGCACTTTTATGGACTGCTAAACAGAAACAGCCATTATAAAGCTTGGATTAGCCAGGACAATTTTTTTTTATATAACTCCGATTGTACTGTCTAAGAAGAATGTCATATACACCTAGGATGACTTGAGGGTGATTAAATCATGGGCTAATTTTCATTTTTGGGTGAACTATCCCTTGAATGCACATTCCTAATCTTCCTGTAAATATCCATCTTTTACTTAATAACAATTCAAAAAGCAATTGAAGTTGATTGTAATATCACAATAATTAGTTAAATATTAAACATATTAGACACTACATGTGTCTGATTGTTTTTTATTTTTAATGAGATAAAATCATATATTTTAATAAATTGGTCACAATTCTTTTCTCTGTAGGCCCAAAGGTTTTTCAAAGAGGGAATTTTTAAACATCTATCTTGTCGTTCTTTTTGTTTGGTGATACTGCTCTTAAGACACTTTTTGTGTTGTGATGATTTGATCAAAACCAGCACGCTCAATATGTCGACTTAATAGAGCGATGAGGTGAGTCCTTCCGCCTTCCTCTGTGGTCAGTGGCGTCTGATTGAAATGAATCTCTCCTGGGATCTGGTCTGTCTAATGCGTTTTGAGCTCTCTCTCTCTCTGTATGTATATCTCCCGTTCTCCTCTTCCCCTCTGTTTCTCCTTCCTGTGTGTACGTCCCGTGCGTACGCTCAACACTCAGCGAGCAAAATATAAAATTAGCTCCAGCCTCTCCTAAATGTCCTCAATAACTCTCCCACTGAGAGGTATAAAACAAAGAGGGAAAAGTCTCATGTGGCATAAAGGAACTCATATACGACATATTTCCAAGATCTTAATATCAATTAACATATTAATTGTGTGAAATCTTAACGGAATAGTTAACCTATAATGAAAATCCTGTCATTTTTTTACTTACCCCTTTAAACCTGTGAAAACTTTTTCAAGAACAAGGTTGAAATCTATTAAAACAATAGACAACACTTCACTGCCTTCAGACATATTTTAAAACATAATTTAAGACACACAACTGACATTTAGCAGCTGTTTTTTGCTTTTTTGTTTTTTGTTTTTTCCCACCCTCACTCTGCTAATGTTTAGAGGCTCTCACAACATTTGAGATGACGCAAAACATGAATCAGTTGCATGAGTGATCTGTCTTGGCTCTTCGAGCCCACGTATCTCTGTAACCTTTCAGCGGAAAACTGTAACAAGATGACCTTTAGCAAGAATGCTCTTGCTCGCTGAGATGCCGAGGCCAGCCTGGAGGTAGTAATGCCCTTGACCTTTAGCCCTGACCACGCTGACAGGCGGCCCACATTTTTCAGCACAAATCTACCACCGCAACATTTTTTGGCAGATTTAAACACATTGGAACATATACTGGAACACTGCAAACACAAACAAAGAGTGAAAGAACCATGACTGTCAATAGAACTGTAGGACTGTCAATAGAGTGCATAGTGCCCGCCCACTGAACGGATGGTTTCAACTAAAGCATATATCATCAATTAACAACATCATAGTTCACTAGAGGTCTGTCTTTACAAGTTGCTTTAGTTATTGAGCAAAATTCACATAAAAAAAAAAAACGTTTTCGCTCTTATGCGAAACTCCCGGTTGTGTGGATTCCTAATGAAATGATTTTAATGCGAAATTTAGCCAAGTAACAGTAAATGTGACCACATTTTAACTTTTATACAGCAATTAGTCCTGCCACTTGTTTTTATTTCAGAACCCGACTGTTGTATAAACACTATTGGAATGCTGCTTGACCAATTAGATTTGAGGGGCAGTATTAATTGTTCTATAAAATTGTTCTATTCTTCCCACCAATCACTGCACAAGTTAAGGTTACATATGATGATGAAAGCACATTAGTGCTAGCCCTCCCAGAACCAATGCTACACTCTAAAAAAAAGGTTCTATATGGCACTAAAAGTGGTAATCATAGAGGAACCACTTTTGGTGCTATATAGCACCATAGTCAGTGGTGCTATATAGCACCTTAGCAAAAGAACCGCTGAAGAACCACTGAAGAACCTTAAAAAGGTTCCCCTATGATTACGAGCCAAGAACCAATTTTAGTGCCATATAGAACCTTTTTTTTTAGAGTGTATGTCATGGCCAGTTTGTACGTATTTGTACAAGGTGGCTAATTCGTACGACCTCACTCTTATGAATTTGTACGGTTTGTCTATACTGCAGTGATGGGTAGGCTTAGGGGTGTGGTTTGAGGTTAAGTCATTTGTACAAATTCTTATGAAAAAATATGTACGATTAGCAAAAATCATACCAATTCGTATGAGTGAGGTCGTTCAAATTCGTACAAATTATCCACCTCATAAAATGCGTATGAATTGCCGTAAGATTGGGTTCCCAGCACCCATAGAGATTGCAGTTCCTGCCGTTTGAAAAAAAAATCTTTGTATGGAAGTCTGTGAGAAGACTCTACTGAAATCACCCAAAAAAGAGGCAGTACTCCACAGAACGTGACTTGATGCTGATTGGACTATATATCCAGAGGCAGAACAAACAGTGACAGAATAGTGACAGCTGGCGAAACTCTATGGTAGAATAGGATCGCCCTAATGAAGA